>JANAVB010025196.1:21811698-22286698 GCA_029216955.1 Iris pallida
ATAAATAACATAATAATTACAAAATGGCCAAAATATCCCTAAATTAAAAATGTGGTGGTTACAAATCTACCCCCCTTAGAAAAATTTTGTTCCCAAAATTTAAGATGGTTGCACTCCTTCTAGGTCAACCACCCACAATCAAAGTCTCTAAGCAATTTCTAACTCATACAATTTGAAGAATAACATATAGAGTCATGGTCAACCATAGCAGTTGAAGGTTTCATCTAGATGGACGTCATATTAGATCAAAACAGTCCCATGGTAGCAATATGCAAGCAATATAGGATGTTCTGCTGGAAAGATAAGGAAGCAACAAATTATTAAGGTGTAGGACAATCTACCATCCTATATAAAACTGGTAAAGACAACTAGGAATTAATTATGAAGGGTTACCATTCCAAAGATGATCAAAATTGAAAGTTTAAGGCACGAGTGTCAATAGCATTGAAATCCATTAACACAATATTTATAAAAGAAGATTTAGTCCCGGCATGATCTAAGTTGATCAATTCCAGGATAAATCGAAGTTTGGGCAAGATGGAGAACGAGGCCATTGAAGTCTGAGTACGAGTATCCAAGATTTGATATCTATGTCACAATTGAATTAATTCAATTGAATAAGACCCCAAACATTGGATGATAAGGAGGATGACCCGATCGACTGGTCACGATCAAAAAAAATTAGAATTTAAAGGATGATAAAAGGTTATAGAAATAAGTCAATTTTCTTCTTTGGATAGGGAAACTAAACGTGATACCTTGGGTTGATCTATCAAGTACAGTGCCTTTTCTTTCTGAAATATGTGAAAGGCAAAAACAATAAAGAGTTCAAAGACGATGCTATTAAGTACAATACGTGGTTCATAGGCGATAGAAATAATTCAAAAGAGAATTGCCAAAGCTGTCGTGGATGAGACTCTAGAGCAAATTTAACTAAGTCTCCCTCCACGTAGAATAATATATGAAAAGCGAACCAAAGTGCAATAGTTTGATCAGACCATCATGCACCGGTTCTGATTAGACAATATGTTAGTGGGTGCCAGCCCCCAATAAAATATGTCATGATCAAGCTCGAAAAAGATAAGCTTGTAAAACTGGTGCTAAGTTAGCAACATAAGATAGACAAAATATAAGTAAGGATAATGATGAAGGAAGTTAATAGTCTAAGATCCTTTAAACATCAAGGAGTGAGGGTGAATCAAAACAAGAGGAAAAGGATTTTCAAATCGAAGTTCATAATGAGATTCTTAAGGGTCGTCCAGAAATCTCTCAAGGAATTCTAAGTGTGATTGAGTATCCTCTAATTCTAACACCTGATTTCCTATACTCTATAGCAGGCTCGTAGTAGTGCAACTAAGTTGCCGTACTACCACGATATCGTACTAATGCGAATCTCGACCTGCATGGGCCACCACTAAAATATGTCACGACCCGCACCCAGTGTAAGGGTACAAGTGCGTAACCACACCCAGCCTACGCCGCAGAATCGGCGGTAGAACGCTGTTCTAGGTCACTATCTAAACCAACTCACGCAATTGTATAATGTACTTGTCTTAACACTCAACTCCGAACGGAGGGCAAGTACAGAAATAATATAACTCAATCACAGTCTAAGCACGATAGGATATTACAGAATTCAATAACTAAAATAAAACAATAAAAAAACTACTAAAAGATAATAACTCAAGATAACTCAAAATAAGACAACTCTCAAATTATTACAATTCAAGTTCCAGTAAAGAAATCTAAAACAGTCTACTAAACTAGTCTCCCGATTACTCCTGAGAGTCGAGGCCAAAGGTAGCTAATTCTTCTCCAGATCCATAGTGAGTAGGGCAAACATCCTCAGGGCTAACATCTATAATATTTTAACAGGTCCAGTCAGGACAGGAACGAATACATCTCATCAAGTAAATCCAAGTAAATGACGAAAACCATAAAATAATTATAGACAATTTTATTGATGAAGTATAGGAATTCGAGACAGTTTAAGATGTAAAACTATAGTAAAAGTACAAGGAAAGTAAAAACTGTGAAACAAAATATCATGTCAATGAAGACTGTAAATAAAGCTAGCTGAACTAGAATAATGTGAAATGAGTCCAGTGGTACAATGTATGTCAAGTGTGATTCCATTCAATGATCCAAGTAGGGTGATTCTTGTAATGGTTCTTGTGATGATTCTAGTAAAGATTCTAGACACTACTCACAGTGCGTTTTAAAATACTGAGATCGACATGTAAACGGCTAGGGGTAATCCGGCACATCACATACTGGCCAAGTGTGGGACGGCTATCGTTCTTGTATAATTCACAGGGAGGTGGTTCGAGTATTTAGGAATGTTTACATGTCTACTCAAGTATTTTCCCCGCCCGACAAATATGAGTGAATCCATAACACGACACGTAAATCGAGAATAAATCTAGCCAGAACATGAAGGTGCTTGTAGGTGATTCTTGTAATAGTTCTTGTAATAGAGGCTAGACAAGTAAAATATGTGTGTCGTATACATGAATTCCAGAAAAATATCAACTCGTGTTTGTAATCGAAAATCAAATGGAATTGCCTAAAACTGAAATATAGAATTCGACAAGTAAATGAAAGAACTTTCAGAGAATGTACTCGCCTGACAATCTAAGCTGCTGATGAGGATGTATAACTGAACTGGAGTGATATAAACCTATTTTAAGTATCCACATGTCACAACCAAGTCTAAAATATCAAATAAAATAGCTACAATGCAAGACTACATGCTTCTAGGTCCCTTTTGGTCAAGTCAACCCTCGGTCAACTCTGGTCAAAACTGGTCAACGTTGGTCAAACCTGGGTCAACTAGTCCGTCTACTAATTTCTAGGTCATACACAAAATTCTAGGTCATTCGGAGTTCGTTTGAGTTGAATTGGATCAAGTTTGACCCAAAGTTGACTTTTGTCAATTTGGTCAACTTGTCGGCCAATTCGACTAAACTAGGCTCAAAATGATAAACCAAATCTGTCCTAGGGCTCCTATAGTCATATACACAACTACAATCTATTCTAAGAGAACTATCAAGCATAAATATCTATATACATATAGGTATATACACACATGTGTATTACAATACAAACAAAACCTTAAATCTAACAAATGATAGTGTGTGTGTGTGTGTGTGTGTGTGTGTGTGTGTGTGTGTGTGTGTGTGTGTGTGTGTGTGTGTGTGTGTGTGTGTGTGTGTGTGTGTGTGTCTGTGTGTGTTTGTCCTGGAGCTTACTGAAATAAGGGTCAAATCTGAGATTAAAAACATTCAAACATAATTATGTTATTACCCAAATTACTATACTATTATATATATATATACAATTAAGAGACTATCCATATATATATATATATATATATATATATATATATAGATATACAAATGCTAAAAGGAAAGATTGGCAAATGGTTTGAAATAGTTTGAAGAATCAAAATCTGGAATTAAATTCCCTCGATCCATTCTCAACGCATATGAACATAGCAATGGGTTTCAACGGGATTTTATATATATATAATTGAATATATGTATACAAAACTATATAGCAAGCATATATACTCATAATTGATGAAAAATTATGAAACAAAACCAAAGTTTGGTTCCCACAAATCCGAAACGTCATATAAGTCCTAAAAACTCAGATTTTGTAAGGTAAGAAGCTGGAAATCAAAATATCGCATTTAACTAAAAAATCAAAATTTAAAGAAAACTCAATCATTTCACACAACGACCCAAAATACAAAATACACCAAACGAACCCGCAAAACTCGGCATACACGTTGGTCTCGACCCACGTGATGCGCTCATATACTCTTGGGTTTGAAATCATGTCCGTGTCGTGTCCACAGAATGCGTATCGAAAATTTCCGATACTGCGTGACAACACGTGCGTTCTCGCTCGATTGAGCGCTGCACACGCAACGAAAAGCCTCGTGCTTGTGCACGTAGCTGGGGGGTCCTGGGGTAGGTCTAGGACACGATGACGCAGCGACATGCTGCCCGAAGCAGCGCACACAGCCCCCGCACCCGTGCAGCCTGCTGCGCGCCCGCGCGCCCTCGTACACCCGGTTCCGCCCTCGTGGCTCGCCCGTCGGGCCACACCGTGACTCAGGGTTCGTCGTACGGGTAGTCTAAGTGTAGGTCGACTTGTCCCAGGTCCTGGAATGGGTCTTTGCTGCGTCGTGTGCGCGCACGAAGTCCCTTTCAGTCCCGAATTTTAGCCGGGTGAACAGAATGGCTGAACAGTGCACGTGTGATTACTCCACGCTCGCTCGACGAAACGTCGTAAAATTTTGCAGACATGTGGGCAGAGTTTGCCCCTATGTGCTCGTAAAATTTCATGCAAGACGGAGCTCTGTGTTTCACTTAACAAAATTGCCAAACAAAAGTTGGATTTTGAAAATAAAACGAGAAAAGTACAAGAAGTACAAATTTGATTCTGGAAAAGTATAGCTATGGAAGTCTGATCTGTAAATGATCACTTTGTTCCTTGGACCATATGATGATGATGAAGATCACTGCTTGAAGTAGAACAACTTGGAAGAACTAAGTCACCAGAAAGGTATCGACGCACTTGGGCACTGATGGCGAGACCGAATGCTTTCCTGCTTTGCTTCACTCTGTTCTAAAGAAAAGTTGAAGAAGAATGCTCCAGAGAATCAAAATCTCGAAGTTCTGATCTCTCTATTCTCTCATTCTCTCTGTGTCTTCCCGTGTTATGAGAAAAATGAGTATATTTATAGACTGGGACTTCTGTGCGTAAAAAGCATCAAAATATGTCTTTATGCTAACAACTGCCACCCATGATCAGAGTCATCCTTTGCATACGTATGAGCACCCTAAATTTTGGGTTGATTTTTTTTCATTTTATTTTAATTTTCTGATTGGGGGTAATTTTAAAATTTTGTGTTTATAATTATTTTAATAATGATATTTAATTCATGATATAATTTTGGTGATTTTAAATCATTTTAACATTATTTAAATCAATGACTTGTGGTTTTGACGTTCTGCTAGTGAAACCCTAGAGACTGTTTGACCTAGAGCCTAACCATGTGATTATGATATTTTAATATCATTTTTGGCCTAAGGATATTTTTGCATTTGACCTATTTGAATTATTTTGATATTATTTTATTATTTATGATATTGTTTTGGGGTTATTTGAGTCGGGTTCGAATTTCAACTCAATCCGACTTGAAACGGGGACCCGGGGGTAGTTTGACTCTAGTGGGACCCACACACTAGCTAGGCATGGCCCATATGATATTAATTTTAGTCCACATGATAGAAATATTTTAGTTAGAGGTTAGACTAATTATTATGGATAAGGTTAGTGTGATTAGAGACTTTAGAATGACTAATTTAGCCCCAACCAATTAGCCCTTTCCTAATACTCATAGAATAGGTTAGTAGGGGCTTTTGGACTTTTCCTAATAGGACAAAATCACCTTTATGGCCAGCCACAATAAGGATAGGGTTGAGTCTCCCATTTGTCATTATCCATCTATTTTTCTCTCTCTTGTTCTTTCCCAAATTCCTAGAGAGCAATCCCTAGCAATTTCTCCACCAAATCCTTCTATTTCACCACCAAATCTTCTTCTTTCCTTCTCCATTCTAGCCAAGGAGAAAGCTACCCAAGTTTGGGAGGATTCGGAGCTCGTTCGTGTCCTTTTGGAATCTCTACGTGTCGGTGTCGCTCCGGGAAGATTTTTCTTCGATTCGATCTACCGGGAGGTATAAATCGCTTCTCCTTTTCATTTCCTCATGCATATAGGTCTATTTTGAACCCATAGGAATGACCCCCATGGTTGTATCTCCATTTGTGTCTATTTTGTGTCCATTTGGAGGTCATAGGAGTGTCCTTTGTGTTGTGGATGTGTTCATGTTACATACATAGATTTATATATATATATATATTGTAATGAGAGTGTATCTATATTTATATATGTAATAAATGGTTCATGATGATTATATAATCAAGTTTGTGAGTGTGGTTCCTCATATTATTATTGCTATTATTGTTGTGGATAATTAGGATATATATTGTGTATTCTTTTGGCTCAAACTATCTAAATCCGTCATGATTTTTATTCACATTTTTAATTTCAGCCCTAACTTCGAAATGTCATAACTTCTAACTCAAAGCTCGGTTTAATCTTCTATTTTTTTTAGAAGAAGCGTATTGAAGTTAGCATTCCAAAAACATGTATTAATAGGCCTAATTCTTTCTGTAACTTTCTGGAGAATTATTTGAGTGTCAGCTGTACGAAAAACAAACGCGTTCTCGGTGTTTTCGCGATTCCGGGAGTTTCCGGAAACGAAAATGCGATCCGTTTAAAGTTTTAGAAAGCTAACACATAGATCTATAACATAATTTAATCATAGAGTTTAATTCATGCTGAGATGGTACAGTATTCATTATTAGTAGGAGTTACTATTCGGCATATGCATTTTGTGCACCCTTGTGTGTAATATAATGTTCTATTTGATTTTAACCCATGTTAATGTATATACATTATGTAATTAAATAGAGAATACAAGCATGAGTAAATAGTTAAATAAATAATGTATGAGGTGATAATGTAAGCATGTATAAGTATGGCTTGTAATGAATATGTAGGTTCCATAGTATGTAATGTATGGTACATATAGTAGTGCAAGAGAATAAATGAATGATGAATGAATGCAAGCATGAATGTAATGTAATAATAGATGTAATGTATGCAATATACAAGTTAATGAGATGTAATGTTCTATGTTAACACAAATCCTATATTACCTCATGTACCCCCTTACACTATGTTGACACTATCACACTTGACACATTGTTCACTTACACTTTGACACTCTTTGATATGTATACACTATGTATGCCCATTTAACCCTCACTTGCCCCTTTGCCATGTTCACATACACACATAGCCTCTTAAATAAGTATTTATGAATATAGTTAACTTAGCTATGTATGTATATTATATATATGTTAGCATATTGTGTTGTAATATATAAGTTTATATAACCATTTGAAATGCCATGATTATAGACCTAATGTTGAATACTAATATATACATGTTTATATATGTGTAGACATATATAGCTTAAAGTAATAGATTACTTAGTGTATATCCAATGTGAATTCTTGCCTATTTGAGTATTGAATAATTGCATGCTATATAGAGTTGGGTGTATGTTGGCTTGTATAGCCTTGTATTGATGTGTGCTTGCTAGGATAGTCTTGGTTAGGCCTAGTAAGACTTACTGGGTTAGGACATGACCTAGTTTGACTAGTGCAGTTGACCAGAGTTGACCAAGGGTTGACTTTGGCCTAGTTTGACCTAGATTCATGTAGAATGCATTGTAGTGCTTTATATTACCCTTCTGGACATGTTATGACTTGTGCTGTTCTAATTAGGAGCCAGACACCTCTCCTCGGACAGTATATTTACTTTGGACATTCAGACATCAGGCGAGTACATTCTCTGACCGTTTCATACTTGTATGAATTTACATTCTTGCTCTAGATTACTGTACTTGATGCTGACACGACTGTTATCACGGATTGGTACTATATGGATCTTCTTTTGAGATGTTATCTCCTTGTATTCACTAAATACATATTGTGACGTGCGTTTCACTTCCATATTGTATTTATTGAATACCCATATCCTTGTATACTCATTGTGCATATTGTACTCTCATTATCACATGAGCCCCAGGGATAGACCATTGTATACTATTGTATAACATTATACATCCATTGTATAACATTGTACACTATTGTATAAGATAACGTAACTGGAGTAGATCCTTGTGTATTGATTGTGGAGGGGGAGTAGAATTGGTTATGTACTCAAATCCTATTGTACAACATTGTATAACTATTGTATATGTCTATTGTACATCCACGTACAATGGAGTTACCATTGCATTTTCCTAGCCCGTTTACATAATCAGATTGTACTCTAAATCACATGTTCCTTACAGTTCTTACTTATCATATTTAGATATTTTCTGTTATTAAATCTCTACTGTTTTCTATACATTCTTCTTTCAGCGTTTTATGTACTTTACTCTATTGCATGCTTTATATTTCCTAACTCGATATGAACTGCGTGAGATATTTTGTGCTCACTCCCATCCTGACTGGACCTGTTGATAAATTCTACAGATAGTCTGGAGGTGCCTGCTAGTCTAGAGGAGACACATTAGAGGTTGTTTAGGTAGTTATTTCATTTTGTCTAGAGTTGTATTTTACTTTGTGGAATACTGTATTGAGTTTTGAGATGTATTTATGGGTTTATGTATCATAGACACTTAGACTTCTATCTCCTGTATCTCTTTTGGATTTCATGTTTTATCTATCTTTATCATGCTCTACCTTAGATGTGATTGAGACTGTATTTGCTATGTCACCCCCATTCAGGGAGTATAAACTGTTTAGTCTTATACTGTTATATGCATTGAGACCTAGGACAGCGTTCTACCGCTGACACTGCGACGTAGGCTGGGCGTTGTTACGTACTCGTACCCTCACGATGGGTGCGGGTCGTGACACGTTTTTAGTGGTGGTCCATGCAGGTCGAGTTTGTGTAGTGGTATTCGAACTAGAGTACCACTACAGCCTGCAGTAGGATTAGGATATATTTTGAAGGTACTCAATCACAAATAGGAACCCTTGAGAGATTCCTGGGACGACCCTTGAGAATCTTGTTTAACTCCGATTTGAAAACCCTTTTCTTTTTTCTTAATTTGATTTATCTTTACTTTCTGCTATTAAATTTGATTTTGATGGATTATTATTGAATTTGAGTTTGTATTTATTAATTTTGATGAAGATTGTTGAAATTTGAATCTTGATGTTAGCTATAGCATCCGAGTTTGTAGTTATATGATTTGAAGGATTTTGTTCATTTCTGAATTTTGATGTTCGTTGATAAATTTGATTTTTTTTTGGTATTCATTGTTGATTTAATTTAATTTTTGGCAAGATGAAATTATATGGGCTAGGTCATCTAAGTTATGGAAATCTTGTCTTCTATAGTCACATTAGCCAGCATGGTGAGGACATATAGTCTGATTTTGGATATATTTCTCGGGTGTAGAAATTTAAGGTTTTCGCAGCCAAGCTAGCGGCATCGCGAAAATGTTAAATACCATGATTCTAGAGGTATGTGCATAAGTTAAGGACTCTGTGATTATCGTAGCCTTGCTCCCTAGTATGACGAGGATTTAGAGTACCATGATTTTGGATAGACGCATATGATTATCAGATTGTACCTTATATGTTTTCGAATATTTTTGCTACTTTTGTTTCAGTCATTCAAAAAAAAAGAGAAGGAATTATTGTTGTTTTGTTTTGTTTTGTTTCTCATTGTTTACTTAGGATGTAGCTTTAGCTATTTTTATAAACCTTGTGTAACTTCTTACAAAAATTTATTTCTTCTTAATACAATAAACCAATGATTTTGCTAGGCCTTATTTTGGATTTGGTATTATAATTCTTGTTTCAAAAAAAATGGGTCCCTCTTTTAAATAGATAAGCAGAACAGATTCTATTATCATTCTTTTTCTGCCAATATTTTTACTACCATCATTCCTTGTCTTATATACCTGTCCTGATTATATCAATTTCCTGTCTCATATATAATTCTGTCAGCTATACCTTGAAAACTCTTGAATCTTTATATCATTTTTTATCTGAGAAATGTTGAGGAAGTGATATAAATCATCTAGTTCGGAAATGATGTAATTGGTTATCATATGATGATTTTGTAGGAATCAGAGTGTTGGATGTCAAATATGAAAAATTTGAAATGGAGATGTGGTAAAGGTTTAAAATGAAATCGAGGGATAAATGTTATCAATTTAGAAACAATCACAGAAAGTGGGTTATGAATAATTCATGGATGTATTTCAAAACTAATGAGGATGTTTAAGGTCAACCTCGTTTTGAGAACTTAAAAATCTTTGTTATTGATTCTTGGGAACTATTACAAGGCTATGTAGAAATTTAAAGATGGAAAGGAGAATTTAATCGAATAAAATGATTATGCAAAATTGAACTAGATATTGTAAGATGGTCACTAGAGACAGAGAGAACACAAGGATTTTACGTTATAGAAATTATTTTAGATGATTGGAAGAAAATTGTAGAATTCAAAAAAAAAATATTTGAAGGTGAACGTTGAAGAAAATATGAAGGTTGATTTATAAAAAAGAATAAATTTTGTGTGACATAGTGGTATTGGAGTTTAGTGAATACGAGACTCGATTTAAACAAGTCCAAGGATTCCATAAACTAGATTTAGAGGTTTCGGATCTAATTTAAAACGAGGTGACGGAATTTAAAATTTTGATTAAATGAATAAGTGTTGACTCCTAAAAAGAGGGGTATGTTTCGTGGAAAATGTTTTGGAACTTAAAGATTTTGTCTATGGTGATTGTGGTAAAGGTTTAGATGACTGAAGGTTATAAAATTTCGATGATAGTTATATAGAGGTTGATTTTCATATTGGGACTTGTGAGAAAAAAAAGAATATGGTTTAGCAAATGATAAACTGATAGTATTAGAGAGGGATGATTTGCTGACTTCGTATGAAATCTTTTCCTGTTTTCTCTAAAAGGAGTTTTTCAATATCATTGAATCCTAGTTTCCTTAATCCGACCAAATCAACTTCGATTATCTTTTCTTATCATATTTATATCTTGGGTTGTACTTAATTGAATTAAATTTGATTGTGACCTGAATCTCTATCCTTGTATGCTCGATCTCAGACTTTGTTGAACATGTCCTCCATATTGCCTAAATCTTGATTTCCTCCAATTTGATCAACTTAGATCGTATCAAGACTAAATATTCTTAATACGTATTGTGATTGGAAATTTTCCATGGAATTGGCTTTCATTCCTTAACTTTGATTTTGATTTTCTTTTTTTTTTCTGAACCCTTTAAAGATAATGGGTAGTTACTTTTCTTTATTTTTATGATAAGTATCAGTTTTCATATAGGATGGTAGACTGCCTTACAGTTTTGATGGTTTGTTGTTTTTGTAACTTTTGTTTAGCACTCTAGATTGCTTGTGTGTTTTGATACCCTATGACCGTTTTGGTTTAGCATGACTAGAATACCTAGATGAGACTTTTACTACCACCGTATGCCATGACCCTGTATGTCGTCCTTTTGATGGTATGATTTATTTAAGTTCTGAGATTTGATTGTGGGGGTTTGACCTAGAAGGATTACGAACATTTTAATTTCGAGGACGAAATTTTTATAAGGTGGGTAGGATGTGAGCACCCTAAATTTTGGGTTGATTTTTTTTTCATTTTATTTTAATTTTCTGATTGGGGGTAATTTTAAAATTTTGTGTTTATAATTATTTTAATAATGATATTTAATTCATGATATAATTTTTGGTGATTTTAAATCATTTTAACATTATTTAAATTAATGACTTGTGGTTTTAACGTTTTGCTAGTGAAATCCTTGAGACTGTTTGACCTAGAGCCTAACCATGTGATTATGATATTTTAATGTCATTTTTGGCCTAAGGATATTTTTGCATTTGACCTCTTTGAATTATTTTGATATTATTTTATTATTTATGATATTGTTTTGGGGTTATTTGAGTCGGGTTCGAATTTCAACTCAATCCGACTTGAAACGGGGACCCGGGGGTAGTTTGACTCTAGTGGGACCCACACACTAGTTAGGCATGGCCCACATGATATTAATTTTAGTCCACATGATAGAAATATTTTAGTTAGAGGTTAGACTAATTATTATGGATAAGGTTAGTGTGATTAGAGACTTTAGAATGACTAATTTAGCCCCAACCAATTAGCCCTTTCCTAATACTCATAGAATAGGTTAGTAGGGGCTTTTGAACTTTTCCTAATAGGACAAAATCACCTTTATGGCCAGCCACAATAAGGATAGGGTTGAGCCTCCCATTTGTCATTATCCATCTATTTTTCTCTCTCTTGTTCTTCTCCAAATTTCTAGATAGCAATTCCTAGCAATTTCTCCACCAAATCCTTCCATTTTACCACCAAATCTTCTTCTTTCCTTCTCCATTCTAGCCAAGGAGGAAGCTACCCAAGTTTGGGAGGATTCGGAGCTCGTTCGTGTCCTTTTAGAATCTCTACGTGTAGGTGTCGCTCCGGGAAGGTTTTTCTTCGATTCGATCTACCGGGAGGTATAAATCGCTTCTCCTTTTCATTTTCTCATGCATATAGGTCAATTTTGAACCCATAGGAATGACCCCCATGGTTGTATCTCTATTTGTGTCTATTTTGTGTCCATTTGGAGGTCATAGGAGTGTCCTTTGTGTTGTTGATGTGTTCATGTTACATATATAGATTTATATATATATATATTGTAATGAGAGTGTATCTATATTTATATATGTAATAAATGGTTCATGATGATTATATAATCAAGTTTGTGAGTGTGGTTCCTCATATTATTATTGCTATTATTGTTGTGGATAATTAGGATATATATTGTGTATTCTTTTGGCTCAAACTATCTAAATCCGTCATGATTTTTATTCACGTTTTTAATTTCAGCCCTAACTTCGAAATGTCATAACTTCTAGCTCAAAGCTCGGTTTAATCTCTCATTTTTTTTAAAAGAAGCGTATTGAAGCTAGCTTTCCAAAAACATGTACTAATAGGCCTAATTCTTTCTGTAACTTTCTGGAGAATTATTTGAGTGTCAGCTGTACGAAAAACAAACGCGTTCTCGGTGTTTTCACGATTCCGGGAGTTTCCGGAAACGAAAACGCGATCCGTTTAAAATTTTGGAAAGCTAACACATAGATCTATAATATACTTTAATCATAGAGTTTAATTCATGCTGAGATGGTACAGTATTTATTATTAGTAGGAGTTACTATTCGGCATATGCATTTTGTGTACCCTTGTGTGTAATATAATATTCTATTTGATTTTAACCCATGTTAATGTATATACATTATGTAATTAAATAGAGAATACAAGCATGAGTAAATGGTTAAATAAATAATGTATGAGGTGATAATGTAAGCATGTATAAGTATGGCTTGTAATGAATATGTAGGTTCCATAGTATGTAATGTATGGTACATATAGTAGTGCAAGAGAATAAATGAATGATGAATGAATGCAAGCATGAATGTAATATAATAATAGATGTAATGTATGCAATATATAAGTTAATGAGATGTAATGTTCTATGTTAACACAAATCCTATATTACCTCATGTACCCCCTTACACTATGTTGACACTATCACACTTGACACATTGTTCACTTACACTTTGACACTCTTTGATATGTATACACTATGTATGCCCATTTAACCCTCACTTGCCCCTTTGCCATGTTCATATACACACATAACCTCTTAAATAAGTATTTATGAATATAGTTAACTTAGCTATGTATGTATATTATATATATGTTAGCATATTGTGTTGTAATATATAAGTTTATATAACCATTTGAAATGCCATGATTATAGACCTAATGTTGAATACTAATATATGCATGTTTATATATGTGTAGACATATATAGCTTAAAGTAATAGATTACTTAGTGTATATCCAATGTGAATTCTTGCCTATTTGAGTATTGAATAATTGCATGCTATATAGAGTTGGGTGTATGTTGGCTTGTATAGCCTTGTATTGATGTGTGCTTGCTAGGATAGTCTTGGTTAGGCCTAGTAAGACTTACTGGGTTAGGACATGACCTAGTTTGACCTAGTTTGACTAGTACAGTTGACCAGAGTTGACCAAGGGTTAACTTTGGCCTAGTTTGACCTAGATTCATGTAGAATGCATTGTAGTGCTTTATATTACCCTTCTGGACATGTTATGACTTGTGCTGTTCTAATTAGGAGCCAGACACCTCTCCTCGGACAGTATATTTACTTTGGACATTCAGACATCAGGCGAGTACATTCTCTGACCGTTTCATACTTGTATGGATTTATATTCTTGCTCTAGATTACTGTACTTGATGCTGACACGACTGTTATCATGGATTAGTACTATATGGATCTTCTTTTGAGATGTTATCTCCTTGTATTCACTAAATACATATTATGATGTGCGTTTCACTTCCATATTGTATTTATTGAATACCCATATCCTTGTATACTCATTGTGCATATTGTACTCTCATTATCACATGAGCCCCAGGGATAGACCATTGTATACTATTGTATAACATTGTACATCCATTGTATAACATTGTACACTATTGTATAAGATAACGTAACTGGAGTAGATCTTTGTGTATTGATTGGGGAGGGGGAGTAGAATTGGTTATGTACTCAAATCCTATTGTACAACATTGTATAACTATTGTATATGTCTATTGTACACCCACGTACAATGGAGTTACCATTGCATTTTCCTAGCCCGTTTACATAACTAGATTGTACTCTAAATCACGTGTTCCTTACAGTTCTTACTTATCATATTTAGATATTTCCTGTTATTAAATCTCTACTGTTTTTATACATTCTTCTTTTAGCGTTTCATGTACTTTACTCTATTGCATGCTTTATATTTCCTAACTCGATATGAACTGCATGAGATATTTTGTGCTCGCTTCCGTCCTGACTGGACCTGTTGATAAATTCTACAGATAGCCTGGAGGTGCCTGCTAGCCTAGAGGAGACACATTAGAGGTTGTTTAGGTAGTTATTTCATTTTGTCTAGAGTTGTATTTTACTTTGTGGAATACTGTATTGAGTTTTGAGATGTATTTATGGGTTTATGTATCATAGACACTTAGACTTCTATCTTCTGTATCTCTTTTGGATTTCATGTTTTATCTATCTTTATCATGCTCTACCTTAGATGTGATTGAGACTGTATCTGCTATGTCACCCCCATTCGGGGAGTATAAACTGTTTAGTCTTATACTGTTATATGCATTGAGACCTAGGACAGCGTTCTACCGCCGACACTGCGGCGTAGGCTGGGCGTTGTTACGTACTCGTACCCTCACGGTGGGTGCGGGTCGTGACAATACGTTGACACGTGTTCCATCATTTCAGTGAGAATAGGATACATGTACACACGTTCTTCGAAATATGTGGCATGAAGGCCATGTAGGCAAACCACGTTCCAAACTGGCCAGAAAGAATAGGGCATAAAAATGGCCCCAACATCCTCTGGGCGTAAAGCAGTAAGATTAGCGTAGAATAGCTCTATCATAGGCTTCCCGCGTAAAGTGGTTATTGAATAACCTTGAGCGTAAAAATGGCTCAAATAGACTTTACGCACACATTGTTTTATGAGCGTAAGAACTCGTGTAAAACTTCGTGCGTAAAAGGAACCATATAGTGAGCGTAAAGTAGCTCGATCCACATAAACGACAACAATGGTCTTTGTATAAGACAAATTTTGTTGGATTCTGCGGTAAATGCCATCATTAATATCTTCATGTCAGAGTTTGCATTAAATGCGAGATTTGACAGCTTTGTCCAGCGTAAAAGATGTTGCTCTGTCCTTGGCGTAAAATCATAGGTGTAGACCCAAGCGTAAAATGATCAACCTGCTTAGGCGTAAATTGATTAGCCTAGTCTTGGGCGTAAAGAGATTACCCGCTCTGCTAGGCGTAAAAACCAATCACTTATGAACGAGATGACTCTTTCTTTGAAGCACTTTTTACGCTCCTACAAGACCCCCTTCAAAGTTTTCAAATATCTCCAAAATTTGAAACACTTTGAACAGAAGCGTAAAAGTTGAGATTTGATCTGCCAGCGTAAAATTTGGGATACGCAACAGCCATCCGCGTAAAAGTGGGGATGTCCAACAGTCGGCATAATTTCCAATAGTGTCGGTCAACACTTAATTGTCACAATGAATTTCTTTTTTCGAAACTTTCGAATGCCTTTTCGCTTCCCCGAGTTTGCATTTATAATAAACAGTTTCCAATGAGGAATATGGAGAGTTGATTTAACCGTATAAATGAGGAGAAATTCTTCACTCTTGTCATTCATCTCCATAGTGACATGGCGCCCAAGAAGGAGATTAACAATGAAGAGGCTTCGGGCTCAAGGATTGACTTTGAGCGAGCTCGCAACTTTGTAGCGTGCTTCGGATTAACTCCAGCAGTCTTCAGTCGCATCGATGGTGGTCCCCCGACTGCATATGACGGTTCAGGAGATGCATAAGCGTTTTTAAATCTGATACGTCGCTCCGGGATTCACAATATGCGTGAGTTAGGTGCCTCCCTTCGTCAGTCCAACGAAGGAGAGAGAAAATGAAATTCCATGTATTGCGACTCTCTTATATGTAGGGGTCTACTTTCCCCCTTTTTATAAATAAAGTTTTGATGTTAATCTCATCTGTTGATACATAGAACTGTTCAACACTTCTTTTGACTGTTTATATGGTTGTTCATTCCCAAGAAACAAACTGACACGTCGCCTTTGTCTTGTGGTTACGAGAGCCTTTCAATAGGATCTCTTCCCGAAATAGACTCCCAATAGTTTCTTCAGTCTTTATAAATAGCCGAGAATGTCTCATCTATTCTTATTCTCATTCTTCTGAAGATAACTCTTTGCAATGTCGTTCTCCAACAAATGACAATGGCGATGCTTTCCAGTGGCGTTCCATTGTACGCTCAATCACCAGATATAGATTCATCCACTATTAGAGTCAAACCATTCGACCTAAGTGGTAAGTCCGATCGTAAGCAAATATCTGTCTTCGAATATTTTGTTGAAAAACATCTATTCATGAGCGTAAATTCTTGACGAGTGTAAAAACTTGCTGAAGCACTGGCATAAAATCCTTGTTGAAGTATTGGCGTAAAAATCTAGCTGAATCACTGGCGTAAAAGCCTTACTGAATCACTGGCGTAAAAGCCTTACTGATTGCTGGAGTAAAAGCCTTGCTGAATCACCGGCGTAAAAATCTTGCTGAAGCACTGTCGTAAAAAAGCCTTGTGATCTGTTTTTAATTAGCGTTTAATACGCGTCTGATAATGCTTCTGTTTAAAAACACGTCTTCTTTGTTGTTTTCTGCAGAAGTTTGGCTGAGCAGCTTTTCCAGAACCGGCATTGGCGATTTTGACGTTGTGAGGAGCGTTTTTCTGACATCAACATCAGGGAGCTCATGCGCTTTTGACGCGCAAATCAGACAACTCAGAACTCTTCGTGAGATAGAAGGGTCTTCCTCTGTTGGTAGGAAGAGCCTTTATACACGGAGAGTTGGATGGTGGAGTCAACTCTACCCCGAGAAATCGGGTAGTAGAGTTCCTTTTACGGCAGAACTAGGAATCGTATCCCAATGCTGGATACATTCCTATCTCCTTTGAGGTGCCGCCACTAATCCACCAATTGTATTGACAGCAACACGCCTTCGGGCTGCCATACTCTGGGGTTCTCCTCTCGTCTGAGAGAGAAGACCAGAGTTTGATTCCTGCTGTTCTGGTTGCCACTGGAGCTCAGACAGTCAGGAATTGCCACCAACAACGAACCCGTCAAAGAAGATCAAAGAAGAAATAGATCTCTATTAGGTTATCGTTGGTGTATAGAATGAAAATCCAAGAATGTAAGAGATTTCCATTATAACTTGTAAGAAAGTCTAAGAAATGTAATAGACTTTTTGATGATATGGGAATGAAAATGATGATTCTTCTATGATCAATGATTTGTATCTATCTGGATGTAATATGGACATGATAGATAAATGAAATCTTATTTTCTGTTTTAGAGTATATGATACTATCAGAGGTAATATGGACATAATAGCATATATGAACTCAAAAGAAAATTAGATTAATATCTATGCAGAGGTCAAATAGAAGTGATAGATAGGAAAAGAAAGCAGATTTAATATTTATTCAGAGGTCATGGAAACATGATAAATAGCGAATCCCACTTTCTAATCAATTGATAAAATAGAAGATATAAAATCCCTTTCCACGGAAACAAGAAGTCGGCTTAACCAAACCTTGGTAGTTGGGGAATAAGAAGACAAATATTGTGAGCGTATATGTCAAAACGGTGGATGAATCAGCGTATTTCTTGGGAACAGAAAGGACGATTCAATTCCATAATTAAATGGATGTACCTGGTAACATGAACGGACGAGTCTTTTCAGAAATGAAAAGTCGTTTTCAATTTCAGAGACTAGTTCATTAGTAATCCTCTTCTATAAATAGGTGAGAATTCTCTGTAATCATTTTATTCTTATTTCTGCTCCTCTATTGAAAATGTCTTTCGAGGATGTACAGCAAAAGAATAAAGTCCCCCAGAAAATCGAGGGCATCATTGATACGTTCCCCGTTGAGCCCCCTGTATCAGGCTCATCAGGCTCAACCGAAATAGGTGGAAGCTCTTCTGCGTCCAAGCCACCCGAAGACATCCTTGCTTTTTTAGTAGAGCCAGGAAAAACTCCTGAAGAAGAAGCGTCGAGGATGGCTGTCTGCAAATTTTTCATGAGTTCAGGAAATGACGCCTTCTATGCATTGGCCGACTATGTATTCAATAATGAAGGGAGTGGCCCTCGTCTTTAGTCTTTCAAACAAAAATAATAAAAGGAACTTTATTTTCATCCTCTTTTTTTTTTACACACAGTATTTCTTAAGAAACTTGCCATTGATTGGCATCATGAGCAGATCTCCATTGGGCTTTGATAATCGATAGGCGCCATTGGAAAACACGGACTCAATTACATAAGGGCCTTCCCATTTTGCTTGAAATTTTCCTTTACTTTTATGAGTCATTACCATCGGTCTCCGAACAGCTAATACAAGCTCGCCAACTTTGAATACCCTCTCCTTAACTTTACGATTAAAAGTTCGAGATATACGGGCTTGATATAGCTTAATATGCTGTTGTGCTTGAAGACGCTTCTCGTCCAATCCTTCAAGTTCTTGGAGTTGTAAGCGATCATTATTCTCTGTAGTTAGCTCATTAGCAATGGCTATTCGTAGAGAAGGGATCTGGATTTCCAATGGGAGAACAGCTTCGCATCCGTAAACCAATGAGAATGGTGTAAAACCAGTAGGAGTCCGGACTGTTGTTCGATAAGCCCATAAACATTCTCCAAGTTTCTCATTCCAATCACGTTTATTAGAAGAGACAAACTTTTTGAGAAGTTTAATGATTGTCGTATTGAAAGCTTCAGCTAAACCATTAGCGGCTGGATTATAAGCCGTAGAAGCCAAATTCTGAATTCGATTCTTGTCACAGAATCGATAAAATGCTTGACTGGCAAATTGTGGACCATTGTCATGAATTATCCGTCGAAAAATCCCGAAGCGATAAATGACATGGTGCTTGATAAAACTGATCACATTAGATGTTTTCACTTCCGCAAGGGGACTGCTTCTGCCCACTTCGAAAAGTAATCGGTTATAGCTAGTATAAACCGATGTCCTTTGACAGAAGGAGGGTTAATAGGACCAATGACATCCATACCCCAAGCTTCGAAGGGCCAAGAGGCTGCTGTAGGATATAGAAATTCAGATGGTTGATGAATAAAATCAGCATGAATCTGACATGCTTTACATCTTCTGGTATAGTCTACAGCATTGCTATCATAGAAGGCCAATAATACCCCATTCTTCGAATGCGATCTTATAATTTAGGACCCGGTTGATGAGCGCCACAAATACCATCATGAGCTTCTCACAGTGTTTGTTTAGCTTCACTTTCTGAGAGACAACGCAGCAAGAGTCCATCATAGGAACGTCGGTATAACATATGTAAAGACGAATCATAATAAAACCGAAATGATCGTCTCTTAATTGATGCATCTTCTTTAGGATCTTCAGGCAAAATCCTATGAACTGTATAATCAATGAATGGAGTTCTCCAATCTTTTTGCTGGGAACTTGACTCTGTAGTATAACTTTGTTCAATATGCAGATTATTCTTCACACAGAACAAGTCTCGATCCAACAAAGTAATTGTATTTTGCCTTCGGATTGGGACAGCCAAGTCTGCAGCTAAGCTAGCAAGAGCATCAGCCTCCACATTCTGAGAACGTGGTACAAATTCAATGAAGAACCCTTTGAATGATAGGGCCAACTCGACTACCACCTGATGATAGGGGATGAGATCAGGATTTCTGACTTCATAAGTCCCTCTAACTTGATTAACGATCAATTAAGAATTTCCATAAGCCTCTAAGAATTTAATATCCAATTGTTTTACAACTTGGGGACCAATCAATAGAGCATTATATTCTGCTACATTGTTAGAGCATGGCTCATTAAAAGAATAGGCACGGTATATGACCATTTTGTCAAGAGAAACCAAGACAATTCCTACCCCAGAGACAATATTGCCTTTAGGTCCCACTCGTGATGCTCCATCAAAATATAATTGCCATATATCATTCTTCAAAGTCATGTTACAATCTACTACTTCGTCTGGAATGTCTTTATATAACCTCGAAGTTTCAGGTATAGGATGAGCAACTAAGAAATCAGCTAACGCTTGGCCCTTCACTGATTTTTGAGGCACATAAATCATGTCATAAGGAGTGAGCAACATCGCCCAGGTAGCTAACCTGGAATTAAGAATGCTCGGTTTTCTCATCAATATCCGAATGGGATTTATTCTGGAGATGACATGAATAGTCTGTCCAGTGACATAATGCCTTGTCTTTTGGACGGAAAAAACCAAAGCTAGACATTCCTTTTCTACAGGAGTATATCTGTGTTCAGCTTCGACCATCATTCTGCTCAGATAATATATTGCTTATTCATGATCCATATCACTTTTCTGTACCAGAAGAGTGCCAAGTGAATGATCCAAGGCTCGAACATATAGCAAAAATGGTCTTCCTATCACCGGAGGTACCAGAACAGACGGGTTTGTAAGATATTGCTTAATGTCATTGAAGGATTTTTTACACGCTTCATCCCAGACGAAATCTTTAATAGACGGGAGAAAGGTTGACATCTCCCAGAAAGATTAGATATAAATCTTCTGATATAAGCAATACGGCCCTGAAAGCCACGGAGTTCTTTCAGATTACGAGGAGGACGCATTTCAAGAATTGCTTTAACCTTATCAGGATCAACATGGATACCTTGAGAGGTAATGACAAATCCTAGAAACTTGCCACTAGAAACCCCTAAGAAAGACTTAGTAGGGTTCATTTTCAATTGATGTTGGCGTATTAATTCAAATACTGTCCTCAAGTCCTGAATGTGATCATCCTTTGATCGACTTTTAACAAAGATGTCATCTACATAACATTCAACTATCTTCCGTAGATGTTCTTGAAAGATATTGCTCATAGCCCGTTGATACGTGGCACCGGCGTTTTTAAGACCAAACGGCATAACTGTATAGCAGCAGACCCCAAGAGGTGTACGAAAAGCGGTGTGCTTCTCATCTTCTGGATGCATCTTGATCTGATTGTATCCTAAGAATCCGTCCATGAAAGACATGCGTTCAAAACCACATTTATTGTCTATCATGACATCAGTAATTGGAAGTGGAAATTCGTCCTTTGGACAAACCGTATTAAGATCTTGATAATATATACAAACTCGGACTTTTTCGTTCTTCTTCATAACAGGAACAATATTGGCCACCCAATCTGGGTGTTGTTCTTCACGAACAAAGCCACATGTAATCAGCTTTTTGACTTCTGCTTCAATTACATCCATCATATCTGGTCTAAAATGCCGTTGCTGTTGTTTTACAGGCTTGACATTAGGCAAAATGTTGAGTTTATGAGTAGCAACTTTAGGATCTAGTCCTGGCATATCCTCATAACTCCATGCAAAGATGTCAATATAATTTTTTATAAGTTTTATCAGCTCTTCCTTTTCATCTTTAGAAAGATTCTTACTGATGAATATTGGTTTGGACGTAATTCCATCTCCAACATCAATCTGGATAACCTCATCTTCTGTAGGTGGCTGTCATTGTTCAAAACGAAGTTCCCATTGAGTATCCATCTGTTGAGCCCAAGGATCATTCTCAAATGGCTCTGATTCATCATCGGCTTGAACCATATTGACTGAGAATATTTGCCCAGATTTACAATATAAGGAACGAGACATATCAGATTCGATGAATAGAATTTCTTCCGAATCTGATGATTGCGAAGAGCTAGAAGAGAATTCTTCTTGTATATTGTCATTAAACATGTGGGACGGATCATATCCCAACCCATGACGAGTCTTTTGGTAAAACGGATCACCACATAATGGTAATCGTCTACCCTTGCCTTGATTGAGACCTTGCATAGTCTTCAAGTCATATCCTATGTTCTGGATAATCTTGATAGATTGTTGACTATACTTGTCAATTCGGATTCTTCCCTTGTCTTTATCCTTCAGCTCATCTGTCTGAGCAACAGGGATATTTCTAGCCAGGCCAAACACAATTTGGCGCTTATTTTTCTTATGAGATGGAACCACGAAATAAGATTCTTCATGACGTCTAAAAGTTACGCAAGCTTGTGATGAAGCGGCCACAGGTAGAAGATAAGGAGAAGATGTTAGGAACCTTTGAGCATAAGGTCCGACATCAACATGAGGAGGAAAAGAATTCTCCTTATGCTCGATGTATAAAGTTTCTTCTGGCTCGATGTCGTCTTTATATCGATGACTTTGATTATCAGAAGATAAAGTCATTCTTTCGATAAACTTAACAGCCATATACTCGAAAAGGAAATCTTCATTGATATCAAAAAGTACAGACTGATCAATATTTACATCATTTACGATTTGATTGCTATGCCTCGGATTGATCATCAGTGGACTATTATCCGTCTTCTGCGTAGATTTGCCAAGATTGACAATCAATGGTAGTTCTGGATCATTCGTACAAGAAGTACGTCCTTTGACCTTGATCATAAAAGGTTGAACTTGGCTCTTAGCAGGAATATTTATTGATTCCTCAGATGAAGTTTGAGTTCTTCCTTTAACCTTGATTATCAAAGGTTGATCATTGACAGGTTAGGATTAGATTTGTCCCTTGACTATGACCTTCAAAGGTTGCTCCTCTGGCGGATCTTCATTAATAGACTGATCCTCAGATGATGATTGATCTTCAGCCATGTCTGATATATCTTTCACATGCTCTTGTTTATAAAGCCTTGAATCAGAGAAGTAGGCTTCGACACCCTTGAACGGATTAATATCAGCAAACTCAGTTTTCACAACTCCTTAGGAGTCCACATATTTGAAACATTGGTGAAGAGTTGAAGGTACAATATTGTGCTCATGAATCCACGATCTTCCAAGAAGAATATTGTAGGATACGTCTGAGTTGATAACATAGAAAGTTACCATAGTTCGAAGATCACAAATCTGAATCTGCAGACGAATCTTCCCCAGTGGTTTGCTCTTACCAGAGTTAAAACCGACTATCGTAGTACTAGTGTAAGTCAGCTCACTAGTAGGAATCCTCAAGGGTCTTAGCATACTCTGAAGAATTATACTAATTGAAGACCCAGGATCAATGTAAATCCTGTCAATTTCAGTGGATCCGATATATCCAGTGTAGCACAGAGGCCTATCATGCTTGTTGTGTTTCAATAGCATATCCTCTTGTGTAAAGGTGATATTGGGAATTGTTTCCATCACACTATGACATTGCGGACATGACACTGGTATATTATCAGGGGTCTTGAGTTGAGCCAAGCATGAATCTGCTTGAAGTAAAGCTTCGCTCAAAGTTTCTCTGCTTTCTCTGGAAAGGCGAAGCAGTTCAAATATAGATAGTCTAGCCGGAGTATTGGCTAACTGAGCTAGAATGTCAAACTTATAAGGCTTCATCACTACCCCCTGATTGGAAGCAGACTTCAATGGGATATCAAAGCGTACTGCCTTCTGTTTCCCCTTTTCAACCACAGACGGTTTAACAGAAATATGAGAAGGTTGAACTGGTAGAGTTTCCACTACCTCTTCGGCTTCTTTGGAGGATCCCTCATAGTCTTTGTGGTACTCTTTTCCAGATCTTGTACTAGCAAAAGATTCTTTTTTAGACTCAGGAGAAGGAAGTACCATATTACAGGATTTAGTCTTTCTTCCCTTAGCCTTCTTCTTGTGAGGGTTGTTACGAGGAACTTCAGAACCCAATCCAGCAGTGGAATTCTGATTTTGAATTTGTAAAGGAAGACGTATTCCTTTATCATAATTCAAACCTTCTGCCTTTTGAAAGTCGTAACCCATCTTCCTCATGAGAAGGACAGATTGCTGACTGTACAAGTGGATAGGCAGTGAACTTTGGATAGGTGTTTCAGCACAGAAAGAGGAAGAAATCTTTGCAACTACAGGAGAATGAAGCATATACGTCTCTGTAGTTAAGGGAGGAGAAGGATTCAGGATATGAGAAAAAATCCCTGTTGGAGTTTTTTCATAAGCAGCAAAGACTTGTTGTGCCCGATATAAAGGAACACTATTCATGGCTAGCCACTGCTGATGAGTAAGCTTGAGCTTGGTAGGAGGCGCTAGACTTGGAGGACAGATGTTTAGTCCTTTCAGTCTATCTTCTAGAGGAAGGCCATCCCATAGATGATCCAAGTCATCAGGATTTGGAATAACATGAGAAATCATGTTGCAGGTTTTAACTTTCTTACCTTTCTTAGATTTTAAAGTTTTACCTTCATTTTCCAACTCAAGTACTAAGTCAGGATGTACCCACATGATTTCACCATTCTTCAATGTGAGCGGCAGCAATCCTGTATTTTCTTTCCTGGCAGGCGGGATATTCACGATCTTCATTGTCGCCTTCGGAATTGGGATAATTCCATCTGGGACTTGCTGTGGAGGAAAATCCCCAAACTGAAGAGAAACCATATTGGTTGTAACCGTATGGTCATCATTGGTTAAAGCGATAGCGCCACCATTTATCAGTTCTTGGATCTTATTTTTCAAGATATAGCAAGCACTGGTAGGATGATTAATGTATCTATGATAGATACAATATTTGGGATTGTCAGTCAGATTCACCTCATTAGGCCTTTTTGGCTCTGGAATCTGAAGTTTACCACTTTTTACCAGACATTAAAATATCCCTGGGATATCACTTTCGTCAAAAGAGTATTCTTCCTTTGGCCTGGAAAATTCTTGATTATTTGGCGTCGTTTTGTTCTTGGAGAGATTGACCATAAGAGTATCTTTTCCTTTCACATTACGATTGTCGGGGTTATTAACAGGATTACTTTTCTTTCCTCTATCATCTGAGGTAAAAATCATCCCATGTTCACGAGCCAACCTACCATTGGTCTCGGCAGAAACTGCTGCTATGATAAACGAAGCCCAATCTGAGAACTGGGAACCCGTGAAAACATCGATGGATGGTCGTAGATTCATCTTGCATGTATCAATCAACGCTGAATCTGGCATACCAGGAGGCATCTTTAGAGTAGCCTATCGAAAACATTCAATGAATGTCCGAGTGTCTTCTTTCTCCTTTTGTTTGATTTCTATCAAGGAGGACATGTTCATGTCCATACCTCCTTCATAGAAGCGGGAGAGAAATATTGCCTTAAATTCGTCAAAAGACGAAATAGAGTTATCGGGTAAGCTACGATACCAGTCGTAAGCTGAACCCGTCATGCACCCGATGAACACTCGAGTGAGAAGAGCATCATTTTTTTGCAAGTATACAGTCATAATATCAAAGTAATTGATATACTAACTGGGAGATGCTTTTCCATCGAATAAAACCGTGGATTGTGGCTTGAACTTCGGTAGAAAGGGTACATCATTCCAATGAGGAGGATAAGGTTGCTTAATCCCTAGCCTCTGGAGCTGATCTTTGTGCCTCAAAACTTCAAACTGTGCTTTGAGTTCACGCACTGCTTGAATGGCTTCACTGGTTTAAGGAAGCACATTTGATTGAATAGTCGTTGGATGTACCGTAACCCCCACTGGAGGTGGTACATCTTCTGGAATGATGGGATCTGGAGATACAGAATTTTGATTAACAGCAGGCTCTTGAATATTCAAATGTATATCAGCCCCTTGACTATCTTGAGTTTGTACTGCTACTGGTACCGGAGTTATTACTGTAGGTTGAGCAGTTTGCTGATTCAAAATTATCTGATGCATGCTTTGCACCATGTTGAGCATGTCTTTCAATGATTGCTCCACGGCAGTGAGACGTTGTTCCGTATTAGCAGATGACGTCTCTGGTTCTTCTCCAACAGCGTAGGATTCAACCTCTCTTGAAGATATAGAGGGATTAGTATAGAAGTATGAATCCACACTATCGGTATCAGACTCAAAAGATTGAGTACCCCCAGCTTCTGAATCAGAAGTCTGTAATTGTCTTTGTCTTCTTGATCCAGTATTCTGATATACTCCTTCAAAGGAATCAAGAATCCTGTTGAACTATTGTTGACCTGGGATTTGGGACGTATTTCGTCTTGGATGTCGTCCTCTGTTAGTATGAGATACCATGTTGACTGACACATATGACAGCTCATGTTCTTGATCTTCAGCTTGATGTTGAGGCGAGTTAAAACTTAAACGATCAAAAACTGACCGTTTTGAAGCCGAACAACAACAGTTGATCACAACCTGGTAATATTCACAATGATGTTTTTCTTGGAGAAACGTCACCGGAGATTGTGAATTATTACGCTTTTGCATTAGCAATTCACGTAAGTCAGAAGGAACAGATGGAGTATTCTTCTTTATTACATTTGGGGTAGAAAAATGTTTAGTCCCTTTTGTATAAAGAAGATTACTGGCTGCATTCGCAGAACCAAACTGTACATTTTTACGCGTTTGAAGTTGTGTACGTAAATCTTGAGATTTAGCACGAAGGACTCCATTTTCATGGCGTGTAATTTGTAAGTTTGGTACTTTGCGTAAAGCAGTATAAGAAGGTTGTTGGTGTAGGACAGAAGCTTTACCAATGACATTTTTACGCTGCACATGTTTAGGTATATTCACATTAGATGTGCAAACATCGTTGTAAATTTTATCTACACTGTCACAGACAGGAGACTTACCTTTACGCGTAAAACGTAAAAATTGATTATCTACCACGTCACAGACGGGAGATTTTGCTTTACGCGAGGAGCGTAATTTATTTGGGCCTACCACGTCACCAACGGAAGACTGATTCTTACATTCAGAAGCATAAACTTTAGAGTTTGCCCCATTACGAATGGGAGATTCATTCTTATGTACTGAGCGTAAAATTTGGTTCTTATCCACTGAGCGTAAAACTTGATTCTTACGCAGTGGGTGTGAAACCTGATTATCTTCACCGTTACAAACGGGAGATAAATCGTCACACTTTGAGTGCAACTCTGAAGTAAGGACTGCCTCGTTACGAACGGGAGCCCCTACGACAGGAGTGGGAAGAATTCCCTTGTCATCAGAAGCAACAGAGAGATCAGAAACCACTTTGGATTTGGGAATCCAAACTTTTCGTGCTTTGCGAGACTTTTGAACATTGGAGTGGCGAGAACCACCCCCAGTTCGGAGCATTTCTTCATAGGCAGTCTGGTCGAAGTGCACAACCAGAGTCTTCTTGGTCGAACCGACCGAAACATCATCATATTGAGCAATCGCCTCCTCGTTAGAGGAGAAGGTCGTCCCCAGCAGAGTCGCCATTTTGTTTCACTTAACAAAATTGCCAAACAAAAGTTGGATTTTGAAAATAAAATAAGAAAAAGTACAAGAAGTACAAATTTGATTCTGGAAAAGTATTGCTATGGAAGTCTGATCTGTAAATGATCACTTTGTTCCTTGGACCATATGATGATGATGAAGATCACTGCTTGAAGTAGAACAACTTGGAAGAACTAAGTCACCAGAAAGGTATCGACGCACTTGGGCACTGATGGCGAGGCCGAATGCTTTCCTGCTTTGCTTCACTCTGTTCTGAAAGAAAAGTTGAAGAAGAATGCTCCGGAGAATCAAAATCTCGAAGTTCTGATCTCTCTATTCTCTCCTTCTCTCTTGTCTCCCCGTGTTATGAGAAAAATTAGTCTATTTATAGACTGGGGCTTTTGTGCGTAAAAAAGCATCAAAATCTGTCATTACGCTAACAACTGCCACCCATGATCAGAGTCATCCTTTGCATATGTTGACACGCGTCCTATCATTTCAGTGAGAATAGGATACATGTACACACGTTCTTCGAAATATGTGGCATGAAGGCCATGTAGGCAAACCACGTTCCAAACTGGCCAGAAAGAATAGGGCATAAAAATGGCCCCAACATCCTTTGGGCGTAAAGTTCTAAGATGAGCGTATAATAGCTTTATCATAGGTTTCCCGCGTAAAGTGGTTATTGAATAACCTTGAGCGTAAAAATGGCTCAAATAGACTTTATGCATACATTGTTTTATGAGCGTAAGAACTCGTGTAAAACTTCGTGCGTAAAAGGAACCATATAGTGAGCGTAAAGTAGCTCGATCCACATAAACGACAACAATGGTCTTTGTATAAGACAAATTCCGTTGGATTCTGTGGTAAATGCCATCATTAATATCTTTATGTTAGAGTTTGCATTAAATGCGAGATTTGACAGCTTTGTCCAGCGTAAAAGAGGCTGCTCTGTCCTTGGCGTAAAATCATAGGTGTAGACCCAAGCGTAAAATGATCAGCCTGCTTAGGCGTAAATTGATTAGCCTAGTCTTGGGCGTAAAGAGATTACCCGCTCTGCGAGGCGTAAAAACCAATCAATTATGAACGAGATGACTCTTTCTTTAAAGCACTTTTTACGCTCCTACACTCTGTGCGTCGAGTTATGACGCACAGACTGCAGGGCATGCACGAGACCGTCACTACCAAAATAAGTCAAATCAACGACGTTTAGCGACGTCCTATGCGGACGTCGCTAAACGTTTCATATAGCCAGCGAGGGTTTCCTTTTCGATCATTTCACAAACTTTTTCCCCCAAATTTGGGCGCGCTCCTCCTCCGCGACGCTCCTCCGGCGATTTCCCTCCTCCTCCGTGGCGCTCCTCCGGCGATCTCCCTCCTCCGGCCTCCTCATTCTCCTCCTCCTCCTTCCTCAGGTAGCTCCTCCTTCTCCTCCTCCTCCTTCCTCTGGTAGCTCCTCTCCAGTTTCTCCTCGTCTTCTAGCTCTCTCTCTCTCTCTCGCTTCTAGTTCGTGTCCACGAGAGCGTGGACTCGCTGCGAGGGACACGAGACTGACAGTAGACTCGTTGCGGGTGACACGAGAGCGTGGACTCGCTTCTAGTTCGTGTGACACCTATTTTGTTGGTTTAGACACGTCGTGTCCCACTGTGTGGACACGAGATTCACTGTGTGATACCTATATACTGAAAAATCTCGTTTTTTTGGGCATATCAACTGTCAATTTGATGTCCACGAGAGCGTGGACTCGCTGCGGGGGACACGAGACTGACAGTAGACTCGTTGCGGGGGACAGGAGAGCGTGGACTCGCTTCTAGTTCGTGTGACACCTATTTTGTTGGTTTGGACACGTCGTGTCCCACTGTGTGGACACGAGATTCACAGTGTGACACCTATATACTGAAAAATCTCGTTTTTTTGGGCATATCAATTGTCAATTTGATGTTTTGGGTGGATTCGAATTCTAATTTAGGGTTCGAGCCCTATTTACTGATACTGGGAGTTTTTTTGGGCATTTTCAGGGTTTTAAAATGATGAATAAATTGACTAATAATTATTATCGAGCCCTATAAAATTTTAGCTATGTCACGGAGGATGGATATACTAATCCTGTGAATGAGTTTTCTCCTAAGTATTCTCGACAGTTGAGTATGATTTAGCTCACTGACATTACTGAAATATGGGATAATTAGACTTTCTGTTCAGTACCCTTTGACCGAATTAAGTTGACCTGAATACCATATTTTAAATCCTAAATCTACGGTATGACATCGTGATCAGGACATAGTCCCTGCAGCCATTCGACTGGCGAGGCAGAAAACTATATAGCCGTAGATAAAGTTGATTGTCCTCCAACCCTCATCCCTCGGCAATGATGATACGACAACCTATCACTATATCTTATATATATAGTAGTAGATGACGTCTTAGTATTACATTATGTGAGTTCATCTTGATTCTGTTATATTCTTCAGATACTACATACGATAAGAACATATACTACACCATATGTACAGAACATAGATGATTCACACTAATGTATGCTAGAATGAATTTTAGGGTTGTGTTCTGAGCCATCCGTTCTACTACTTGGCAAAAAATTGAATTATTGTACTTTATCTACTTTCGAAAATGTACTCAAATTACATGATGGTTCCTTTAGTTAGCTTGCTTATGTTATAATTATATTAGCTTGCTTACCAGATGGCACCCATGACCCGAGGAGCGGCACATCGTTTGAGGGAAACAGTGAATGCTGAGGTGGCTCCTCCTACAGTTAAGGAGGAAGTGGCACCGGTTGCTAGTGAGACTGGGAGTTCTATTCATCCAGCACCGGTAGCTAGTGAGACCGAGAGGACTCTTCATGCAATCCTTGCAATGGACGACAGCTCTCCTCGCGCCAAAAATCTCGCTTTTTCGAGGTGGTTGCGTGAACGTATCACTGAGCGTTTGCGTGAGCAGCGTGGTTCTCATTAGCTATTAGTACTTATTTGTATTGGACTATTTGTATTGGGTTATTTTTGTATTAGACTATTTGTATTGGACTAAATATATGAATTAGTACTATGTCAATCTCTAGATTATATTGGACTACGACATGGTGATCAGGACATAGTCCCTGCAGCCATTCGACTGGCGAGGCAGAAACTATGTATCCGTAGATAAAGTCGACTGTCCTCCGACCCTCATCCCTCGGCAATGATGATACGACAACCCAACTGGAGAGGATAATCTGAGAGATCCATCTGAAAGGGACGTATACTCTCAGAGATCACCTTTACAAGAATTATATCAGTAGTGGGATCGAGTGTTGGAGGAGATATTATCAAAGTATACGTCCTACTCAGATGGGTCTCTCACCGTTACTAATTTTTCCTGACAGCATGGTGGATGTGCTCCGTCCACAGATTCTTGCTCCAAGCCAAAACTTTGTCCCGGAGCTCAAGTGGACATCTTTGGTGTAGAGCTCGAGTGAGAGGTTCCTGACAGCATGGAGGCCTCCTTTGTTAAAATATCCGTGCTCATCCCACATTGGTTGTGGGACGAGCACAGAAACTTTAACAAAGGAGACCACCATCCTGTCAGGAACCTCTCACTCGATCTCTACACCAAGGATGTCCACTTGAGCTCCGGGACAAAGTTTTGGCTCGGAGCAAGAATCTGTAGACGGAGCACATCCACCATGCTGTCAGGAAAAAATAGTAACGCTGAGAGACCCATCTGAGTAGGACGTATACTTTGATAATATCTCCTCCAACACTCGATCCCACTACTGATATAATTCTTGTAAAGGTGATCACGTCCCTCTCAGATGGATCTCTCAGAGTATCCTCTCCGGTTAGGTTGTGTTCTGAGCCATCCGTTCTCACAGAGGGTCCTATTTTGGATTCTATATTTTGTATTTTGGTTTCTGTATTTTGTATTTTGGTTTCTGTATTTTGTATTTTGGTTTCCGTATTTTGTATTTTGGTTTCTGTATTTTGGCTCCAGCTCCATTTGCATTAATCTACGGTAAGACATGGTGATCAGGACATAGTCCCTGCAGCCATTCGACTGGCGAGGCAGAAACTATGTAGCCGTAGATAAAGTTGACTGTCCTCCGAACCTCATTCCTCGGCAACGATGATACGACAACCTATCAGAATCCTCGACTCTCTTTCGCTTCTTGGATATTGACCCAGCTTCCAATCTCTCATTTCCCTCCGGGTCCACTCTACTCCCAATCTCTTCCTCTTTTATACACGGATCTACAGAATCAATACCATCCAAGGAAGGCAAAACTGAATCAGCATTGTCTTCCGGATCGTCCTCATCAAGGCATAACGGGCTGCTCAGCGTGCCCAGCTTCTTTAACTTCTCGCTAGCTGCAGAGTCGAAATGGGAACGGGTCCTCTTTATCGGCCCGGAGCTCTGACTCGCACTTGTCGCCGCGCTACTGGTTTCCTCTCCTCCTCTGACGCGGGTCATAAGAAAAGAAATTTCGTACCTCTTCTTCACATAAACATCATTGCCGTCTTGTACTCGAGCCTTCTCGTCTGTGATGCTATCTGACTTCTCGGTGCCTACATTGTCACTCGAATCTCCCGTTCGACTCGTATCGTCCTCTTCTTCGCCTGTCTTTTCGCTCCCTGTCTTGCAATCATCTGCTATCACCGCCGACTCATTCGACTCCTTCTCCGATGACTCCGAGAAGTTGGATAGCGTCACAGACGAGGAGGCTAGGCTCGAGTACAAGGCGGCAATGATGTTTATGTGAAGAAGAGGTACGAAATTTTTTCTCTTATGACCCGCATCAGAGGAGGAGAGGAAACCGGTAGCGCGGCCACGAGTGCGAGTCAGAGCTCCGGGCCGGCAAAGAGGACCCGTTTCCATTTCGACTCTGCAGCCAGCGAGAAGTTGAAGAAGCTGGACACGTTGAGCAGCCCATTATGCCTTGATGAGGATGATCCGAAAGACAATGCTGATTCAGTTTTGCCTTCTCCTCTCCTCCACCATGGCTATGGACCCATCTGCTCCTCCCTACTTCCATTCTTCTTATTTGACTCTCTCAGGCACATATGATATCCAGCTCAAGTGTAGAGTCGGGAGAGAAGAAGTGGACAGGAAGAAGAGGAAAAGCAGCACAGCCGGCGGCATGACCCGAAGGAAGTACAGAGGTTTTCTTCAACATACGTAGGAGAACTATAAGGATATATCTTTTCACAATATGTCATCTTGCCAAAGACCCTTAATGTGACAACCATGTTACCACGGTGTCGGAAGACTAACATATCATAATTTTCTAAGCCGTGTATTTTTACATAATCCTTCCAACTCTTTCCTCCTATGTCGTAATCTTGCATTATTACATAGAACTGAAATCCGGTTGGAGGATTATGTCAAAACACACGGCTTATAAAACTATGACATGTTAGTTTTCCGACACCGTGGTAACATGGTTGTCACATTAAGGGTCTTTGACAAGGTGATATTGTCACGACCCGCTACCCAAATTGTTGGGCCAGGCCGAGCCATGTCCAGCCTACGCTTGGTAAAAGCGTAGTAAGCTGTTCTAGAAGATAGTCAGAATAGTACTAAGTGTGCTAAAGATTATATTTAAAGCATTTGAGATTTGTCACAACACAACATTTATAGATGAAAGCAAATATGTTTTAAAGCTTAATACACTTCCCAAGTAATAACTGGAGACAAAGTCCAGTAACTAAATAAAAGTTGAAATAACTCTAAGTCTATAGCCGACTGGCAATGTCTAAGCAAGGTTCCCCGCTGGGGCCTCTGTTGGCACAGTTTATTTTGAGTAATTAACAGCATCTTCGTAGTTTAGTCTTTTGCTCTTCAGATTCTTATTCTCTCAGACGATCAAGGACTCTCTGTGTTCTTCCTTGAAGACTGTGGCGTTCACCGGCATTCCCTGCATAAAGTCGGCGTCTTCATACTTAGTGTTTTCGAGTCTGTACTGGTCTAAGTTTTCTGTAAACACTAAAGGATGGATGATAACTAAAAGCACAAATCGAAAATCAAATCATTCAGAGCGGCATACCGGCGGTATGCTCCGGCATACCGGCGGTATACCGTTTTCGTATCCAGAAAAGGTTCTGTGACAAAAAGCGGCATACCGTCGGCATGCTACGGCATACCGGCGGCATACCGCTTCTGGACATCAGAAAGTTGCTGTCTCGAAAAGTCGGCATACCGACGGTATGCTCCGGCATACCGGCGGCATGCCGTTTTTAGCAACACAAAAGTTGCTGTATCTTTTTGTCGGCATACCGGCGGTATGCTACGGCATACCGGCGGCATGCCGTTTCTAGCAACTCCAAAACCTTCTGTGACTTTTGTCGGTGTACCGGCGGTATGCTCCGGCATACCGGCGGTATACCGGATTTCGAATATTCAATTTTCGATTTGATCTGATGTGCATTAATGACCGCATTTAATGCTCTTGAACGGTCATATTTATGACCGTTACTATTTGGCCGGCATACCGGCGGTATGCCGCGGCATACCGACGGCATGCCGTTCTGCGTACATTCAGAGCATTAAATGCCTCCCACTCTTGGTTGTCTTATAAAAGGAAGCTCTCTCTCTCTTGAGCTTCTTTACCAACTCCTTCATAAATTTTCCAACAACCAAAAGCTCCACCATTAATACTCTCCCAAGCTTTTCATTGTCATCCTCTCCCAAAGTGTTAGAGTATTTAAGAGTTGTACACTTTCGATCTTCAAGTGTTAGAAGATCAACAAGCTTTCATTCTCTTTTGTTTGAAGTTGGCGAGCCTTCGTAAGAAAACTCGTGTGTAGAAGTTGGCGAGTTCTTCGGATCCAAACTCGTGTAGAAGTTGGCGAGTTCTTCGGATCCAAACTCGTGTGTACTATTTGCATAATAGTGGATTAAAGCCGGAGAGAGTTCCGGGACTGGATTGCCTCAAAAGAGGATACCAGGATACATCCTTGCGTTTGCGTTTGATCTTTCTACTCTTTACTCTAGATTGTTCTTATTGCATCATCTATTATAGTTTAATTTTTAATTTCCCTATTCACCCCCCCTCTAGGGTTCTACAATTGGTATCAGAGCTTTGTTCTCTTGATTTGGATTTACTTCCTTGAGTGATCCATGGCCTCTAACCCTAGCTTCAACACGTTTCACAATGAGGGACACTCCACAAATAGGCCTCCCCTATTTGATGGTACCAACTATAACTACTGGAAGATTAGGATGGGCATTTATCTCAAGTCCATAGATTTCGACTTATGGGATTGCGTGATAAATGGCCTTCCTACTCCTTCCAGAGCTGTTGAGGATATTGCTTCTGACACCCTTCGAGAAACACTTGCCGAAAGCATCAAGAAGCTTGCCTGTCGAGATGCCAAGGCAATGAACGCTCTCTACTGTGCTCTTGACAGTAGTGAATTCAACCGCATCTCTACTTGCAAGACTTCTAATGAAATTTGGAAGTTACTCGAAGTCACACACGAGGGAACCTCACAAGTGAAAGAATCTAAAATCAGTAGACTCACGCAAGAATATGAGTCTTTTAAAATGAAGCATGATGAATCTATTGCTAGCATGTTTACTCGTTTTGGTGATATTATTAACCCTCTCTCTTCTCTTGGAAAGGAATATCCCGCTCATGAAAAGATAAGGAAGATTCTTAGAGGATTGACGAAAGCTTGGAGTCCTAAAGCTACCGCAATCATTGAGGGGAACGATCTTACCGTCATGAACCTAGAGACCCTCATGGGTAAACTAATGACTCACGAGCTTGACATGAAGGATCAAGAGGAATCCTCCATTCAAGAGAAGGAGAAGGAGAAGAACAAAGAAAAGGAGAAGACTCTTGCTCTCAAAGCATCAAGGTCCTACTCCAAGGATAGCTCCGATGACAATGAGTCGGACGACGATGAAGAAATAGCTCTCACAGCTAAGCACTTCAGAAAGTTCTTAAAGTTTAACAAGGCCAACCGCTCTAGACGGGACAATGAAGAAGATCCGGCATGCTATCAATGCAGAAGACCCGGACACATCAAAAGGGATTGTCCGATGATACGAAAAGATTCAAGCAAGTACGAGAAGCCAAGCAAGGGAAGCTCGTCCTCCAGAAAGTTCGCCAACACTAGCATTTGGTGTGAAAGCGACGCAAGCGACTCCGACAATGACAAGGAGTGCAAACACAATGCCAACGTTTGTCTCATGGCAACCGATGAGGTACTTGATGATCTTTCCTTAAACACTCTTACCTATGATGATTTGGAGAAAGCCATTCTTGAGTTACATGAAGAACACAAAGGTGTTCGGAATAAATACAAGAAATCTCTTAAGGAGGTCGAGGCTCTTCAACTTGAAGTAGAGAGGCTCTCAAGCATCATTAGTGATGTGAAGGGAAAATCTCCTATTTCCGACACGGATGAAGTGGAGTCTTTGAGACTAAAACTTCAAGAATCTCTTGACACCATCAAGAAAAAGGATGATGAGATTCAATCCATGAGAAGCTCTTATGAGTTTGCCATGCGCAAATGTCAAGATGCTAATAGAAGAGAATATTCTACTTCTATTAAGTATAATGATCTTCTTACACGGAGTAAGAATTCTAGTAATAAGAATTCCACTCACATGCATGCTCCTAGACCTCCCCACACTCATCACAATGCTAGATATAACCATTACATGAACACTACACACAACTCCTCTTCTAACACTAGAAGAGGACCTTTTGTTAAAAAGAAAACTTCTCATCATGCATTTTTCTATCATCATAACACTCATGGTAGAACATCTCACACTAGAGACTCACATATGCACAACACTCACACTTCTTCCTTTAGATCTTCCTTAATGTGCAATTATTGTGGGTTGCTTGGTCATACTTCTAATTTTTGTTATACAAGAAAACAAGTTGACATGAGAGTTCTTAAATGGGTTCCTAAGACTAACACTCAAGGACCCACAAGATCATGGGTACCAAAATGTTCATCTTCAACTTATGTTGTAGGTGACGAATCCTTCTCATGCTAGAAGCAAGTGGATTCTCGATAGCGGTTGTTCACGGCACATGACCGGTGATGCTTCACTTTTTACAACGCTATCGATGAAGAAGGAAGGACATGTCTCCTTCGGTAACAATCTAAAAGGTTATATTATTGGAAATGGTAATATCGGTTCTCCTCCTTATCCTTGTATCAATAATGTATGTCTTGTTACTAATCTTAAGCATAACCTCCTTAGTATTAGCCATCTCACCGATAATGGATATGATATCAAGTTTGTTAAACTCAAATGCTACATTACCGATAGCTCCAATGGAACTATTGTGTATGAAGGCATTAGAGAAAACAATATTTATGTTCTTTATCTTGTTGAAGGTACTAACAATGACAGGTGCCTAGTTGCAAAGAACGATGAGAGTTGGCTTTGGCACATGAGGCTTGGACACGCTAACATGGATACCATCTCTCGTCTCGCCTCCAAGAAGCTTGTACGAGGACTTCCTAGCATCCCCTTCAAGAAGGATATGGTTTGTGAAGAATGCGAGAAAAGTAAGTTGACCAAGTCATCTTTCAAATCCATCAACTCTGTGAGTACGACAAGACCCCTTCAACTTATTCATATGGATCTTTTCGGGCCTAGTAGAGTAGCTAGCCTTGGTGGCAAACTCTATGCCTTTGTTTTAGTTGATGATTTTTCAAGATTTACTTGGGTTATTTTTCTTGCTTGCAAAAGTGATACTTTTCGTGAATTTGTTGCTTTTTGTAAACGTGTTCAAAATGAGAAAGGCTTTTCTATTAACAAAATTAGGAGTGATCATGGAGGTGAATTTGATAATGTTGATTTCAAAAGATTTTGTGAAAAGAATGGTTTTGGACATGATTTTGCTTGTCCCCGTACTCCTCAACAAAATGGTGTTGTGGAGAGAAAGAATAGAACCCTCGGCGATATGGCCCGGGTCATGTTAAACCAATATAAGCTCCCCCAATATTTTTGGGCGGAAGCCGTTAATACGGCATGTCATGTTATTAATAGGGTCTTAATTAGACCTATTACTAAGAAGACTCCTTATGAGCTTTGGTTTAACAAAACTCCTTCTATTGAATATTTCAAGGTTTTTGGTTGCAATTGTTTTATTTTGAATACCAAGGATAACCTAGGCAAGTTTGAAGAAAAAGCCTATGAAGGAATATTCCTTGGATACTCTACTCATAGCAAAGGTTTTCGTGTTTTTAATAAAAGAAGTCTTGTTGTCGAAGAGTCAATCATTGTCTCTTTTAATGAACTCAACTCTTCTACATTCTCCTCCTCCGAGGATATTGATGACATCTCGTTTGGATTGGAGAACTCCTCTATTAAGGATCGTCCCTCTTCATCTAACAATGAAGTTGTGACCCCATCAAAAGAGTCTCCTCCTCTCGAGCCTCCTCCAAAGGATCTCCCAAGAGAATGGAGATTTGTCACCAATCATCCTAAGGAGCTCATCATTGGAGATCCTTCCTCAAGTGTTAGCACAAGATCCGCCACTCGTGATCTTTGTGCCAATGTGGCTTTTATCTCTCAAATAGAGCCTAAAAATGTTAATGATGCTTTTCTCGATGAATTTTGGATGATAGCTATGCAAGAGGAGCTTAATCAATTTGAGCGAAGCAAGGTTTGGGAACTTGTTCCAAAACCTAACAATCATCCCATTATTGGAACTAAATGGGTATTTCGCAACAAGCTAAATGAAGATGGGTTAGTGACTCGTAACAAAGCCCGATTGGTTGCCCAAGGCTATAACCAAGAGGAAGGCATTGACTACGACGAAACCTATGCTCCGGTTGCACGTCTTGAATCCATTCGTATGCTTTGTGCCTTTGCTTGTTTTAATGACTTTAAGCTATTTCAAATGGATGTTAAGAGTGCTTTTCTTAATGGTATTATTAAGGAGGAAGTTTATGTTAAACAACCTCCCGGTTTTGAAGATTTTCAATTTCCTGACCACGTTTTCAAACTTCATAAAGCCCTTTATGGCCTCAAACAAGCTCCACGTGCTTGGTATGAGCGTCTTAGCTCTTTTCTTGTTTCTCACAATTTCTCAAAGGAAAAAGTTGACACCACACTTTTTATTAAATCCCATGATGGAACTCTCTTATTGGTTCAAATTTATGTGGATGATATTATTTTTGGTTCTACTAACAACACACTTTGTATAGAATTTGCCAAAGTTATGCAGGAAGAGTTTGAAATGAGTATGATGGGAGAACTCTCCTTCTTCTTGGGGTTACAAATCAAGCAAGGACCTAAAGGAACCTTCATCAATCAAGCAAAATATACAAGGGACCTCCTCAAGCGCTTCGACCTTGACTCATCCAAATCAATGAGGACCCCTATGGCTACAACGACCAAGCTTGACAATGATGAAGATGGCACATCGGTCGACATTCGTAAGTATAGAGGTATGATCGGTAGCTTACTTTATTTAACGGCTAGCCGTCCGGATATCATGTTTAGTGTCTGTTTGTGTGCACGATATCAAGCCAATCCAAAGGAATCGCATTTAAGTGCCGTCAAGCGTATTTTTCGTTATCTCAAAGGCACCATTAACATGGGTCTTTGGTATCCGAAATCCTCATCCTTTGAGCTTCACGGCTTTTCGGATGCGGATTTTGCCGGATGCAAGATTGACCGAAAAAGCACTAGTGGCACATGTCAATTCCTCGGGAAGTCCTTGGTATCGTGGTTTAGTAAGAAGCAAAACTCTGTCGCTCTCTCAACCACTGAGGCAGAGTATATTGCGGCTGGTTGTTGTTGTGCACAAATTCTTTGGATGTCACAAACACTTTTAGATTATGGTATTTCTCACTCTTGCACCCCTATTAAATGTGATAACACTAGCTCTATCAATCTCACGAAAAACCCGATTTGTCACTCACGCACGAAGCACATTGAAATTAGACACCATTTTCTTCGAGACCATCAACAAAAAGGAGATATCCATCTTGAATTCATTGATACTACTTATCAATTGGCCGATATCTTCACTAAACCTCTCCCGGAAGACCGCTTCTCTTTCCTTTGCCGTGAACTAGGCATTTTATCCTTTGATCCCTAACCGTTTCTCGTTCGGCACACCGACGGTATACTGCAGTATACCGGCGGCATGCCGTTTTTCGAAGCAGAATTCAGTTCTGTTTCGATCTTCGGCATACCGTCGGTACACTACGGCATACCGCCGGCATGCCGTTTTTCGAACCAGAATAATATTCTGCTTCGTTTTTCGGCATACCGGCGGTATACTCCGGTATACCGACGGCATGCCGGACGACTGCGGACAGGTCACCTCTCTGAGCTGGGCCCCACCTTCTTTTCTCTTTCCTCCTTTATTCCTTCCATCATATCCTTCCATACTATCTTATTCCATCTCTCCCATCACATCCTTCATTAACTACCCATCTTCTCAACTCCCCTCCTATTAATTACCTCTCTTATCACTTCCCTCTTTTCTCTCCTCTTTTTACTCCCCTCATTAACTTCCCATTCTCCCTTCACCTTCCCCATTTACCACTCCTCTACAACCGTTCCCCCCCTTCTTTCTTTTTCAAAAACTCATCCCTTCATCTTCCCTCTCTCCTTTATATACCATCCTTTCTCCCTCATCATCTCTACTCCTTCCTTCTCCACTACTAGCTCTGCTCCTTTCTCATGGCAAACCCAAAGCGCCCCCGATCCTCCTCCACCATGTTCAACCCGTTCGTTCCGGTGGCGCTTCCCTCCGGCTATGACCAACGCGTCTTCTCCAACGCCTTGGCGGCCGAGCTTTGGTTCCAACACTTCGCCAAACACAACGTCTTCAAAGGACGGGCCATCAACTGGAACCTCTTCCCCGGTCACGTCCCTTTGTTTGACGATGCCGGTCTCTCCTCTCTTCTTCGGCGCCAAATCCCTGTCTACCCGGATGCCGTCCGTCTATTCTACTGCAACATGAGAGCGGATGACGACGACCCTTACGCCATCCAATCTATGGTGAATGACCGCCACTTCCGTCTCACCTCTAAGGAAGTGGGGGCTATCTTGGGCATCCCGGACAAAGGTGATGCGTTACCTCTGTTGGGAGCTCTCACCTCCTCGGCGGCATCACCCTTTGACGAATTCTGTCGCATCATCTGCAAGGGTCCCAACCCTCCCGCCATCCCGGCACTTTCCGTCCAGCTGGAGCCGTTTTACTACGAGCTCCACCGTATCGTGTGCCACACTCTGTTTCCAAAGGGCGGGAACTATGACGCCATCACTGGTGACGCTCTTGTTCTCATGTACCATCTCTATGCCCGGAAGCGTTTCTCCTTCCCCAAGACTCTTCTGCTGCAATTCCGGCGTACCCTGCCTGCGGGGAAGCAGAACCTCTGCTATGGTTCCTTCATCACCTTACTCATGGAGGCCAAACAAGTTGACTTCTCTCTCTGCTCCTCGGATGGGGTCCCCTCATTTCTGGCCGTTTCCCGTACCCTTGCTGGTGGCTCGTCTAGCCGTGCTTCCTCCTCCCAGGAGCAACCGGGTTCCACTCCTGCTGCCCCTGCATCTACCCCTCCTACTTCGGGCCGCTACATGCCTCTTACTCAGCACCACTTTGATCTGAGGATGGCCCAGGCGGAGGAGCAGATGCGGACCCACACTCGTGGACTTGGCGCCCTCATCCAGTCTCGCTTCCATGATCAGGGGTATTTCATTCAGCGTACTCTGCAAGACCGGGATGCCTTTCTGGATCTTAATCTTCAGGATCCTATGTACACGGCCCCGCGCTTTTCTGACCCCAATGCCTATGGGTTTATGTACCCGGACGGCATTGACCCCTTTGGCGCCCTCCAGCAGGCTCAGGATGACGATGGTGATGAGGATCCGGCTGAGGATTAAGGCTGGTTTCTCCTTTGGTGATGGTTTCAGTGGTTTAGTGGTTCTTGTTTTTATGTGTTGCTTGTTTGTCTTTTGTGGTCCTTCGGGGACCGGTGTGGTTGTTTCTTGCTTTTTGCAGTCCTTCGGGGACTTTATCCATGTTTGTGTCTAGTGTCCGGCTCTCGTCATGGAGAGTCTTCATTTTCTTATTTCTGCTTTGCATGGGTCAAGCATGTATCTTAACTTTACCTTCAATATATTCATGCATGCTTTTATTACTATTCTCGCATTTTTACATCTTTTACATGCACTGTTTACTTTAGTTATCCCCATCTTTGAATAAGTGACAAAGGGGGAGAAATCGTATTGAGGGGGAGCTGTCTACCTACGGGGGAGATACTCCCTGAAGATGCTATCTCTCTATTTTTTTGTCAATTATCAAAATGGGGGAGTTTGTTGGCACAGTTTATTTTGAGTAATTAACAGCATCTTCGTAGTTTAGTCTTTTGCTCTTCAGATTCTTATTCTCTCAGACGATCAAGGACTCTCTGTGTTCTTCCTTGAAGACTGTGGCGTTCACCGGCATTCCCTGCATAAAGTCGGCGTCTTCATACTTAGTGTTTTCGAGTCTGTACTGGTCTAAGTTTTCTGTAAACACTAAAGGATGGATGATAACTAAAAGCACAAATCGAAAATCAAATCATTCAGAGCGGCATACCGGCGGTATGCTCCGGCATACCGGCGGTATACCGTTTTCGTATCCAGAAAAGGTTCTGTGACAAAAAGCGGCATACCGTCGGCATGCTACGGCATACCGGCGGCATACCGCTTCTGGACATCAGAAAGTTGCTGTCTCGAAAAGTCGGCATACCGACGGTATGCTCCGGCATACCGGCGGCATGCCGTTTTTAGCAACACAAAAGTTGCTGTATCTTTTTGTCGGCATACCGGCGGTATGCTACGGCATACCGGCGGCATGCCGTTTCTAGCAACTCCAAAACCTTCTGTGACTTTTGTCGGTGTACCGGCGGTATGCTCCGGCATACCGGCGGTATACCGGATTTCGAATATTCAATTTTCGATTTGATCTGATGTGCATTAATGACCGCATTTAATGCTCTTGAACGGTCATATTTATGACCGTTACTATTTGGCCGGCATACCGGCGGTATGCCGCGGCATACCGACGGCATGCCGTTCTGCGTACATTCAGAGCATTAAATGCCTCCCACTCTTGGTTGTCTTATAAAAGGAAGCTCTCTCTCTCTTGAGCTTCTTTACCAACTCCTTCATAAATTTTCCAACAACCAAAAGCTCCACCATTAATACTCTCCCAAGCTTTTCATTGTCATCCTCTCCCAAAGTGTTAGAGTATTTAAGAGTTGTACACTTTCGATCTTCAAGTGTTAGAAGATCAACAAGCTTTCATTCTCTTTTGTTTGAAGTTGGCGAGCCTTCGTAAGAAAACTCGTGTGTAGAAGTTGGCGAGTTCTTCGGATCCAAACTCGTGTAGAAGTTGGCGAGTTCTTCGGATCCAAACTCGTGTGTACTATTTGCATAATAGTGGATTAAAGCCGGAGAGAGTTCCGGGACTGGATTGCCTCAAAAGAGGATACCAGGATACATCCTTGCGTTTGCGTTTGATCTTTCTACTCTTTACTCTAGATTGTTCTTATTGCATCATCTATTATAGTTTAATTTTTAATTTCCCTATTCACCCCCCCTCTAGGGTTCTACAGCCTCTTCTGGAGCAAAGGCCAGGTCCTCAAAAGCAGCTCCATAAAAAGTATCGCAAAGCATTTCCTCCTCGGAAAGCACACCTACAACGTTATCCTGTCAGGACGAGAGCAAGTACAACCTCTACAACTAAAGTACTGAACATATAATAAAAAAGATGTACAATAAGAAACATGGGGTGATAAGTCTATTAAACAGGAAATACTAGAAACATGGCCTCATGGTACAACTGGGATCACAATATCATAGTAACACAGGGAACATGGCATATCTGGAATCATGGTTTATCTCATAATCTATCATGGCAAGGATACATATGTCATAGAGACAGATGTATATGTAATATTTAAAACTGTAGCAGGTACGTGATCGGTCAATAGATGTACAATGTACTGTGGTACATGTAAATAAAATGTACATACGTACAAGTTAACAAGCATAGGTGTACATCCGTACAGAAATACGGGATAATGGCCTGCGGCAAGGTATGCATATAAAATGCGACCTCATTCGCTACTATAGGGGGGTCATGATCACGTACTCAACTGTCAGTTTCTCCATAACCCATATTCTATCATGTGAGAGATACGAGAATAGTAAAAACATGTGAGAGACACTGGGAGTAATATAAGCATGGTCGGTACTGGGAACAGTATGAAACATGTGAATACTCCGAGTAATATAAAGTATAGTAAAACATGTACTGAGAACCAGTAAGGAACATGTGAAGATATAAGAACTGTCCTAAGCATGTCAGGTACTGTAAGTAACACAACATGTGAAGACATAGCTTGCTACCTCAAGGATCAGTATTTTAACAGGGTTAATACATGTTCTAGCATTAAAAGACAGTAAATGAGTTTGTAGATGTACTTGCCTTGAGCAAAGCAAGAGTAATAATATGAAGGTACAGATGTCCGGTGTCCTGTAAAAATGATATACAACTCAGCCTAAGTTATGATTAAGATTACACTAGTGTTGTGACACGGCTCCTAATAGGGCACTAGCTATGCGAAGCTCTAGTAGTCTAAAGTGAGGTGTTACAACGTCTAGACTAACAAGTGGGTCTCTATACTAAGGTAGGGTAAGGTCCTGATACTAAAATATCCCAAAAACACGCAAAAACACATAAGTCAATATTAATTATTTAATTAATCAAACTGTACAATATGTTCCAATAATTTTAAGATAGATATATAGTTCTATTTTATATGAAATAATATACTAAATTGATCCTTGTTAATTATAGAAATTTAATATAATTTTTTTGGAATTTATAATCCAGTGTAAGTATTTATTAAAAATCAGAATACAAGTGTACATTGAAAATGAGTTCTGGTTTGGCATTTTTATAAAATACTAAAAGTACTTATTAAATGCTGGAAAAATTATAATAAGTTAGCTAGGTTAACATAGTATTTAAATACAATTTTTTTTCCAGATTTTTATAGCACTTAAAATATATATAAAAATTTAAGAACAGCAAGTAACAATAAATAATTAATTATTTATTATTTTTGTCCATGTATTTGAAATTGAACCGAAGTCTAGATACAGGACCCGAAGCCGTGAATCAAGTCCAATATGACTTGACTAGACCCCGAATATGTGTAGGCTCACTTGAGTCCAATCAACCCATGCTAGGCTTGGACTCAGAGTGGTCGTTTGCACAAGTACGTAAATCGTAAATAAATGCGTAAATTAAATACATGAAATTTAAATTGCAGAAATTAAAAGCGTACATATTACAGTATAGGCACTGTATTTATTTACATATTACAGTATAGGCACTGTATTTATATTGACATAAATTTAAATGACAGAATTAAATAACAGAATTTAAAATATATATTACAGTATAGGCACTGTATTTATATTGACATGAATTTAAATAACATAAATTAAATGACAGAATTTAAAATATATATTACAGTATAGGCACTGTACTTATATTGACATGAATTTAAATAACATAAATTAAATGACAGAATTTAAAATATATATTACAGTATAGGCACTGTATAAAGTAAAGAACAAAAATTTAAATACATATATATTTACATAATGTACTCATCCAAAAACTCAAGAGAATTTATAGTATTACAATATTAATATCATAATATTAATATTAAAATCACATATGTATATTATACATATAATATGTTTAAAACAGTAATTACATATTAAAAATCAAAAAATAGCATTATTAATTAAAAGGGTGAGTTAACTAATTATTATATATATATATTCATTTATTGAATTAGATATATATATACCTATAGATATATATATGTATATATAAACATATATATACAAAAAATATATATATATATAATTAATAATTTATCAAATTACAGAAAAGTATTTTAAACAGTATTATACAGTATTTATGTATATTTATACATTATATATATATATATATATATATATATATATATATATATATATATATATATATATATATATATATATATATAAAAAAAAAATATATATATATATATATAACAAATAAAACCTAAAAATACAACCAACCAACAAAGAGGGGGTTTGAACTCGGGCAGCCCAAAGGGTGGCATGCTGGTTCAACAGTGGCTGCGCTGGCCAGTAGGCCACTCGGCCCGAGTGATATGGTGAGGGGTTTAATTAATATATTTAGAAGCTAATATGTATATAACCTTACAGAAAAATATAAAGGAAATCCTATGCTTCAGGGGGGACTCGAACTGCCAACCTGAGGAAGAGGGATGCTAAGCTCCGCTCGCTGACCAGAAGTCCTTCAGAGCCTTTTGTTAGAAAGCTCAGGCTAAGAAATTTAATTGGAAAGGAGGAGGCTAGGGATTTGTTTAGGATTCCAATGCACAGCCCTAGGGTCCTATTTATAGAAAAAATTAGGAACCTTCCTTGCTGAAATTTTATTACCAAAATATCCAAATAAAATCCTAAAATTGCTAGTATGCCATTTTCACCAAGTTGCCCTAATGTATAATTTACCAAAATGCCCCTACAAGTTCAAAAATCGTAAAATTTCGTACGAACTCCAAATAACTCCAAATAAATCGCAGAAAAATTCTAAAATTAATAATAAAATATTTAGAACCTAATGGAATCAACTTGGGGCAAATTTGGAATTGTTTTTTATTTATTAAAATTTTAAAAACAGGGGATTACAGATATGTTGTGAAAAGATATATCCTTATAGTTCTCCTACGTATGTTGAAGAAAATCTCTGTACTTTCTCCGGGTCATGCCGTCGGCTGTACTGCTTCCCCCTCCTCTTCATGTCTACTTCTTCTCCTCCGACTCTACACTTGAGCTGGATATCATATGTGGCTGAGAGAGTCAAATAAGAAGAAGGGTAGTAGGGAGGAGCAGATAGGTTCAGAGCCATGGTGGAGGAGAGGAGAAGGAAAATGCTTGATCAGAACTTGAGGTGGAAAAGTTGTGACGTTGATAGCGTGAGGGAGGGAGAGGGTGGAAAAGATCTTCTCCTCCGACTCTACACTTGAGGTGGATATCATATTTTGGTTTCTGTATTTTGGCTCCAGCTCCATTTGCATTAATCTACGGTACGACATGGTGATCAGAACATAGTCCCTGCAGCCATTCGACTGGCGAGGCAGAAACTATGTAGCCGTAGATAAAATTGACTGTCCTCCGACCCTCATCCTTCGGCAATGATGATACGACAACCTATCACTATATCTTATATAGTAGTAGATGATGTCTTAGTATTACATTATGTGAGTTCATCTTGATTCTGTTACATTCTTCAGATACTACATACGATAAGAACATATACTACACCATATGTACAGAACATAGATGATTCACACTAATGTATGCTAGAATGAATTTTGGGTTGTGTTCTGAGCCATTCCTTCCCATACTTGGCAGTTAAATTGTGGACCATTATGTTGGACATTGTTGTTACAAATTTTCATATATCTGTGTTGATTGATGAGATTGTGTTTCAAACGTGTTCATGATTGTGTGTATCTGTGTTGTTTGATACTGTGTTCGTGATACACACCGTTGTTGCTGTAACAAATGGTGTGGGGGATGCTGCAAATGCTGCAGGGAATGCTGCAAATGCTGTATTTTTTTTAATTTTTTTAATATTAGCGACGTTCAGCGACGATTATCGACGGTCAGCGACGAAAGAAACGTCGCTAACTACGTCGCTAACTGTAAGGAAAATCGTCGCTGATCGTCGGTAAACGTCGGTAATGTAGCGACGTAGAAAAGTCGCAGAACGTCGCCATATGGCTCTCAAGCCAGGTCAGCATCGATGCGAGACAGAGTCGCTCAACGTCGCTAGTTTACGTCGGTATATTATGACGTTTTATGTCGCTGGCAGTCGCTATATTAGCGACGTGGACACGTCGCTAAAGCTCGTCGCAATTGCGACGTATGGCGACGTTTTCTTGTTTAGCGACTAGGTTAATCCCGACTACTTGAAAACGTCGCTAAAGACGTCGCTAATAGAAATTAGCGACGTATTTTTCCTTTTTAGCGACGTCTTTACGCGTCGCTGAATTGACAGATTTTAGTAGTGCGTGCACGGGATCTCGTGCACGTGTGTCCGTGTCCGTTCGGATGTCGAAATCGTGTCAATTTTCGATTGGTCTTCACAAAAGTTGGTACAAATCATCTAAGGAAGAATTTTATGAAAACAGAATAAAAAATTAACACTTTTTAATTCTAAGTGGCATTTTGCCGAACACCTGCAATGTGAGACCGATACGTGTCCGATACCGCTATCAAACGAAGTCAAAACCCAACCAAACTTCGTACACAGATCAAGGGTGCCTATATGGATGCAATAATGAAGAAAATTCAAGAGAAACAAAGGTAGATCGGGATTTAACTATTGAGTGTCAAAAACTCATTAAACGGGGCTCCTCGGTTGTCGTGTCGGCCTATTTTTCTCAAGCAAAAGCCTCCTCCTCCTCGCTAGAAATGTTCCAGCAGATCCTCCTCTCCTCAACGAGCGCAACGGAGTTCGTTTGGGAAGAAACGAACTCCGGATGAAGGAAATATGAGTTTTGGAGAAGGGGATCTATTAGGGTTTCCTAGTGGAGGCTCAAAACTTCACAAATGAATGCAAGGGGGAGGGGTACTGCTGTTTGGGTGGCCAAGGGGGTTCTCTAGGTTTAGGATTTCACTTGGGCCAACTCTTTCTCAAGTAGAAATGGGCCCAAGTCAAAAGACTAATAGACTAGCATGAAAAAGGCTAAAAAAATTAATTAAAGCCTTTAAAAATAAACTAAAGCCTAAAATAAATTCTAAAAATAAAAATAATAATTCTAAGGCATGGTTAGGCTCCTATACAATGTCCTCTAAGGCTAAACCAGTTGCTAGCACAACACAAGTCAACATATCTAGAAAATCACAAAAAGGCCAAAATGGCTAAAAGACTAAAATGACTAAAAATTTATTTAAAACATTCTAAAATAACTAATTAATTCTAAAATAATTCCTACAAGGTCAAATTAATTCTAATTATTACTATTAGACTTCTAGTCAATGTTGTCTAAGTTAAATCCATTTATACTACACAAACATCAAACAAAACCACCTATCATTACATGAATTCAATAAATTAATAAATAACATAATAATTACAAAATAACCAAAATATCCCTAAATTAAAAATGTGGTGGTTACATAGGTCATACACAAAATTCTAGGTCATTCGGAGTTCGTTTGAGTCGATTTGGATCAAGTTTGCATGGTTGCTACCCTTTTCTTATCTCTTATTTCATCAGCAAACCCTAGAAAACGGAGGAGGGGTCGGTAATGAGAACTAGAAGAAGCTCTACGGGGCAAACCTACCATGGAGTCCCTCCACTCATGACCTCGATAAGCTCTTCGGGGAAAACTGTTGGCGAGGCGGAGGTGATTGTGTCCTTCCCCCCCACTAATTATTGGTTCTACGGACACAACACGGACAGATTACCGAATGCTCTCGGCCGCTATGGCTTCGAGGTCGTTGATGTCGGGGATGGGGAGAAGGGGCTAAGGGTGACGGCCGACGAGCGTGAGAGGGTGTCGTCCACGGTGGAGAGAAACAGGATGGACGGGGACAGGTTCGTGCTGTTCCCTTCCAAGTGGCCGTGGCTGAAGCGAAAGATCGAGGAGTGGCTGGAGAGGTTCCAGGAGCTGCCCTACGTTTCTCTGTATGCCAACTGCTCGGGGTTGGACCTAAAAAATGATGTATCGGAGAAGCGGGTGGTCGGGGTGCTCCACGATCGGTCAGCTTCTACCTTGTTTTTAACTTTTGTTATAGCACTATCCCTTGCTTCATTCAATCTTACCTTTCCCCTCAACTTGCAATGTCTTCTTCCTTCCTCTCTCTTTTGGTGTAAGATCTTTTCTATTTTTATCAGTACAACAATCAGCTTCTTCCTTGTTTTTAACTTCTGTTAAAGCACCATTACACAGTTCATTCTTGGACCTTCCAAGAAGTGCTCCATCATCGGAACTGAGGTCATGTTCTGAAGAAAAATATTTTCGAATAAAATCTTCTCCAGCAGAAAATGGAGACTCCTTAGCATCGCTCATTTCTTTGGTTAGAGTAACATGAGATCTACACAAGTCGTCTTTGATTTCAGCATCCCCACTGCACCCTTCATCCTTGGCCGCCAACATAGCTTCTATAGAATCCAACATTTTTGGCTGATTATTGATTCCTGTCGAGAAGTAAGATGCTTGAATCTCTCCGTCAGGGCCAACATTAGATTTGACATCAACATCAACACTGTTTCAGATTTGACAATGGATGTAGCTTCTTTATAAATCTCTTCAGAAAGCAAGTCTCACTTGCCATTAGCATTCATCAGTTTATTAATCAACTGTGGGTTGCCTTCTGGTCCATTTTCCTCTTCCGAGCGTTTCATGTAGGCAACCAATGCTTCAGAATTTACTTGATGGATTGAAGCATTGTCTTCAACTTTCACATCGCTCTGTACACTAGCATATAATTCTTTATTATCCTGTTTTTTGTACTCTTTCCTTAATTTATCAATTTTTTAAGCTGAGTACCTGAAAGAGTTACTTTAATCGTGTGCATCAGAACCGAAGCAAGGGGATAGTGCTATAACAAAAGTTGAAAACAAGGTAGAAGCTGACCAGTTTGTTAATAACACATTTCAAGTGGAGGGAAATGAAACTGAAATATCTGATATGAGGTGGTGCCCAAAAATTGTCAAAACAATGGAAATGTTGGTTTTGTATTGACCCAACTGATATGAGGTGATGCACCTTTACAAGAGTAATTTACCTTATGAAACTGCTCATCATTGTTCATCCTCTTCTAAGGTATTTTCTTAGGTATTGTGGTATCTTTACAACAAAAAAAAGACCAAATGTATGAGGATTTTTTTATGTCAACAATTTATATTGTTGGAAAAGTTATACATGTGTTCATATATTGTAGTTTGTCCGACCCTTAATTCTTACCTTTTGGGTTGGTCTCTGGAGCTTTTCATTTTGTTTCCAAAATGAAGGAAATATTGGTTTTGTATATATTGACCCAAGCTATCTATATGCAGAAAGTATCAATTTTGATAACTGAAGCTTTACATTTTGATAACTTTGTTCTATATACGAGAATATTGGTTTTGGTGTCACGACCCGCACCCAGTGTAGGGGTACGAGAAGTAGGTACGTCCAGCCTACGCCGCAGTGTCGGCGGTAGAAAGCTGTTCTAGGTCACAATTCCAACTAAACAAAATATGATATACTCTTCAAACGAAGGACAATCTCAGAAGATACAACTCAATCATATAAACTAGAGGTAGATAAAAGGCACGATGAGATAGATATGAAATCTCAAAAGAGAAAAAAAAGTCCAAGTGTCTAAACGATACTAACATCTCAACATCCAAATTAATACAACTAAGAAAAGTCAGACACAAATAACATAATGAAATAAGATAAGTAGCCTAGCAGTCTAGCCTAGGTAATAGGGATGGTGTCCACAGCTATAGCTGGATCCTCCTGAAGGTCCAACTCACAGGTATCATCTAGGTGTGCTCCATAGCAGGTGGTACAGAAATCCTCAGTATCATCTGTAATATTTTCAACAGGTCCAGTCAGGACAGGAACGAGCACATATCTCTCAAACAGTTCATATCATGACAGGAAATGTAAAACAAGCAATAGAGTAAGATACATAAAATGCTGTAAGAAATGTACATGAAAGATAAGAGAGATATTTGCAAACTGAAAATATCTATATGGTAAGTAAGAACTGTAAGTGACTAAGTAATTTAGAGCGCAAGATGGTTATCACTACTAAAATAACTCATTTTAGCGACGTTCGAAAACGTCGCTAAATAAGGAAATTACGTCGCTAAAACCAATTAGCGACGTATTTAGCGACGAAAAAGGGACGTCGCGTAAAGGCAAGTCGCAGATGGCACTTTAGTCGCCGAACGTCGCTATTGGCGACGTGTAATTTATTGTCGCTAGCCGTCGCAAAAATTGCGACATATAGCGACGTCGAATTACGTCGCCAAAATGACGACGTAAAGCGACCACTTGTGACGCTCAGTTATTTATATATGATGACATGGCATGCCAGCCACGTGGGCAACGTAGCGACGCATACCGACAGATTTGGCGACGTCCTCGAGCGACGTCTAGCGACGTAACGTCGCTAGTTAGCGACGTATAGCGACGTCTATTTGCCGTCGCAGTACGTCGCAGAACGTCGCTATACGTCGCAGAACGTCGCTATACGTCGCAGATGTTAAAAAAATATTTAAAAAAATATAATTGATATTTTTGTTATGCTGTGTTTCTGTGTTTACAGTGTGTGTGAAGTGCAGTGTTCGAACCATCGACAGTTTCACTTACTGTTCTATGTTTTATCTTGGATAGAAAGAGCAACAGTTCAGGGTGCACTTCTCAGAGCTTCCTCTTCACGTCCTTCACCTTCTCGAAAACCTTTATGACGTCCGAGAAAGTGAAGGACGTAAAAATGAAGCTCTCAGAAGTGCACCCTGAACTGTTGCTATTTCTATCCAAGATAAAACATACAACAGTAATCGAAACTGTCGATGGTTTCCGAACACTGCATTTCACATTCACTGTAAACACAGACACACATCATAACAAAAATACACAATATATTTTTTTAAAATTTCGACAGCACCTCTTTTGTATATCAGATCATCGCTTATAACCCAGCGTAGGTATATTTGTCATCCCCATCGCAGATATCACAAAGTAAATATCACAAAGTAAATATGACAATAAAAATACCAACAAAGTAAATATCACAAAGTAAATATCCAACAAACATACATGTCCACAAGGGAGGGCAAATAAGAATGAAAATCAGTGTACAGAACGGTCAATAGGCCCATAGGGCCAATACATACAAAGATGATAAAAAATATCTACTAGATCACTGAGGACTCCTGCCGCGCATCAGGGATAGCATGTACTCATACTGCTCCTGGGTGAGCTGCACCGTAGGGGCAGTAGGAGGCAGTGGAATGTCTGGAGTCGGCGCCGTCGATGGACCGGGAGGACGTACCTGCTCCAGCTCTCGCAATCGCTCACCATGCGTAGCAAGGGTACTCACCACCTTCTCAGTATACTGAGCGAGTGAGGCAGATATGCTCCTCTGCGATCCCTCCAGCTCGACCTGTCTACGCTCTGTGCGATGCGTAGACTCGGTGAGCGTCTGCAAGCTGGCAGCTGTAGTCTGATGCAGAGTCATCAACTCATGTATACTGCGCTCGACCGCATCAAATCGTCCGGTGACGATCGGAGGGTCGGATCGTCGCTCGACCGCATCAGAAATCTGCTACTGCAACTCGCGACGCAGCTCCTCGATCTGACGACGAACATCCTCAGCTCGTGACGACGCCTGCGTAGCCGGAGACTGTGTACTGACAGAGGGGGCCCGGGATGACTTCGAAGCCAAATACGCGCCGTAGGATCCCATACCGTAGTACGTACCCTTCTGAAGACCGCCAACGGCGGTTATCCAGAGCTCGTCCGGCGATGGCTCTGCAGGCGGCTGGGAGGAAGTACCAGCCCCTCCCTCTGTGCGCACTAGCAGCAGCAGCAGCATCAGCCGCCTCCTTCTGTAGCCGAACAAACTCGGCCTAGAACATGTTTGCTAACGTGTAAGTGTTTACTAAAGTCTATATTGATATCTATTTTCCTGTTTTCTAAATTATAGTCAGTTAATATAAAGAATAGAACGTACATATGCCTGCGTCGCCCTCTCATCAATGAACTCCCCAGCCCTCCGATGGGTGACCAGGAAGACGGTCACCATGTTCGGGTCCTCACCCTTCTTTACCTGTTAAAATATATTATCTATTATTAGTATTAAACATTATATCGAACTATATATAAATTAATGTCCGTCATATGAAACGTACCAGACGATGAAAATGCTCCGTCATCGGAATGGAGCCACCACACCATTTACCGGCGCTCGACCGCGCCACCTTGGCCTTCTCAGACCGCTCCTGGTACTTGGGCTCGCTGAATCTAGCCTTCATCGCAGTCCACTGTTCTGGCGTAATCCAACCCTGGATCGGCTGTCCAGAGCGATCACGACGCTTCTGGTCGTCGATCGCATCACGGATGAGCTTGGCTATGACGGCAGAAAATTGGCCCTCGATCCTTGCCGTCCGGTGTGGTGGATAGAAATAGGTCCTCTACAAGAAGTAAAATACAAAAGTTGTATAATATACACAAATGATTATTAAAATTTAAAAATAAACAAATTTTTTACCTTGAAGTGGGCGAAACAAAAGGCCTTCCTATCTGCGGGAGCATCTGAGTAGTTGAGCCAAGGCCCACCATAGTTCTGCCTCACAAATGTTCCCAGCTGTCTCTGTACTGCAGAAGGCCGATATCTATACAATAATAATTTTTCATAAATATATATGTACATATAATCATTTGAGAAATATATAATAATTAATTAACTTACTTCATAGGCCCGTCCGTCCAAATCTCCATACGCGTCTCGCCCGGAGGAGCGCATGGAGGGTCGCTCTCACCTCCTGCCTGGGCAGGATCAGTCTGATCGCCGTCCTCCATATGCTCGGCGTGGGCTCCCTCCATAGAGCCGTCGACAGTAGGAATGCTGGACGGGGGATCAGGGATGCTGGACGCGGTATCAGGAAGGCTGGACGACGAGGGAGGAGTCGCCAACCTGCTAGAACTGCCCTGTCCCGGTAATGGACCGGGAACAGAACGGTACACTGGCGTACTCGGAGATGAGGATGAGGGTACGGAACTGCCCTCTCCATCCCCAGCCCGAGGCTGACGGGACTGCCTAATATATAATCCTCCGCGTCGTCCAGATGGTCTAGTCATACCTGACAATAAAATATATGACAATAAAACAAAAAAACATATTTATATGATAGACATCACAGATTTTTGAAAAATATCATAGTCATAAAGTGTCACTGAAGTGTCAATAAAGTGTCACTGAAGTGTCACAGATTTATATGATAGAAGTGTCACTAAAGTGTCAAATATGATGATAAAACAAACGTACAGATTTAATCCTCTTCTGAAAATTCATCTAGTTCGTTTAGCTCATCCACTTCTTCTTCTTCTTCTTCTTCTTCTTCTTCTTCTTCTTCTTCTTCTTCTTCCTCCTCTACATCTTCACTTTCATCTGCATCTTCCTCTTCAGATAATTCTACTTCTTCTACACAATTAGATGTGTAATAGGAAACTTCCGTCGTGTCCACTTCTATAATATTTGTTACAAGAGGTAGTTCATCCTGTTGATAAGCTATATCGTCAACCTCAAAGGTATTTCTAGCTTTGGTCTTGCATACTGCCCACCAGTCCAACCTTGTTGTTCCCCGTTTAGGATAACTTGTGAAGTACACGAGCTGAGCCTGACTTGATAGGACAAATGATTCATAGGCTTGATATCGACGCCGATAGTTTATATCAACAAGACCGTGCTTGTCTACTTTCCAACCTTGACCTTCAATCGGATCGAACCAATCACACCTGAATAACACAATCTTAGCAGGCTCTATTCCATAACTATATGTCAGCTCCACGATCTCCCGTAGCACGCCATAGAAATCGTTGCCCGCATCAACATCTTTGTAGTTCGAAGATCTGATACACAAACAGCTGTTTTTGGTGGAATCGAGATCCACAAAGTTGTCTCTGATCGGGCAAGTTGTTGACTTGAACCTAAACCCATTAACACAGTAGCTTGGCCATATTTTTGCAGCATAAATTGGTCCCTTGGCTAGCGTTCTAATAGACTCATTCTCAAGTCTTGCGTATGGACGATCGACCTAAATACCACGAAAGAAGCAATTAAGCTCATTCTCAATCAAGTGCATATACAAAAAGGTAATTACAGAGTTCTCAAGTCTTACATATGCACTCAACCATGATGGAAAATAACGCCTCATTTCTTGTTCTAGTTCTTCTTCTGTTATGTGTGGCCTACCCGATCTCACATCATCATTAAATATGCTGAAAACAACATCGTTCAATTAATGTAATAGTATAATAATTAACACTATTAAAATAATATAGATGTATTAATTACTTACCCCTCCAGTTTCTCTACTTCCTCCTTGTCGCAGTTGAGTAATACATACACCTGAGCAGCCCTTAGCTCATCATCGTTCAGATATCTCTTTTTCATCTTACCCGATGGCTTTCCTGGAGCATTGAATACCTTCAGTATTGTATCATTACTTTCATGATCTCCCTCGTCGTTTCTGGAAGCTCTCGTTCTATTAGTTGCAACATGAGGCTTGAAATACATCGAACAAAAGTTTGTAATCTCCTCGAGAACATAGGCTTCACAAATAGAACCCTCGACCCGTGCCTTATTTTTCACCTTTCTTTTTAGGTGATTCAAATGTCGCTCGAACGGGTACATCCATCGATATTCGACGGGTCCACCAACACGTACCTCACAGGATAGATGAATCGGCAAATTCTCCATAGAGTCGAAGAATCCAGGAGGAAACACCCTCTCTAGCTTGCATAGTGTTACCGCAATGTCCTTCTCTTGCTTTTCTAGACGATCAACGAGCAATTTCTTAGAACAAAGATCCCTGAAGAATATGCTAAGCTCCGTCAATGGATCCCAAACTGCCTGCGGTAAGAATTTCCGAAATGCAATCGAAATTAACCCCTCCATGAATACGTGACAATCGTGGCTCTTCATACCCGTCAATTTGTTTTCCTTCGGATCGACACATCTTCTCAGATTTGACACATATCCGTCTGGAAATTTTAGGCCCTGGATCCACCGACAAAGTCTCACTTTATCCTCCTTGTCCAGCGAGAAAATTGACTTCGGCAGGAACTGTTTTCCATTCTGCTGTATCAAATGCAACGCAGGGCGTTTGCATATTTCTTCTAAGTCCAACCTGGCCTTGGGATTGTCTTTCGTTTTTTCCTTTACGTCTATCACAGTATTAATTATGTTATTAAACATATTCTTCTCAATATGCATGACATCAAGATTATGTCTGATCAGATTGGTACTCCAGTATGGCAGATCCCAGAATATGCTCCTCTTTGTCCAGTTATGAACTCTACCAAATCCATCGCACTTGTACCCAGTTGTAGGATCTTCGATAGCACTTGGAAAATCTTTAACCTCCTCCCATATCGTGGCTCCGCACCACCTTGGCGGTGGATCACCCTTCTCTACAACGCCGGCACGGAAAGCATTCCTGTTCTTTCTGAACGGATGATCTTTTGGCAGAAATTGCCGATGACAATCAAAGAAGCACGGTTTTCCGTCGTGTTTCAAGCGGAAAGCCTTACTACGGTCCATGCAATACGGACATGAGAGACGGCCATGAGTGCTCCATCCAGATAACATTCCATAGGCCGAAAAGTCGTTGATGGTCCACATAAGGGTTGCCTTCATCTGAAAATTTTGCTTCCGGGAAACATCGTACGTGTTAGCGCCTACTTCCCATAACTGATTCAACTCATCTATCAAAGGCTGTAAGTACACGTCAATGTTCCTCTTGGGATTGTTCGGACCAGGAATTATAACGGTTAGAAACATGTACTGAGTCTTCATGCACATCCAAGGCGGTAGGTTATACGGAGTGACAATCACAGGCCAGCACGAATACTGGGATCCTGAAAGACCAAAAGGAGTAAAACCGTCAGAAGATAGTCCCAACCTGACATTTCGCGGATCTGAAGCAAAATCTGGATACACTCGATCAAAGTGCTTCCACGCTTCTCCATCGGATGGGTGATCCAACACTCCTTCAATCTGTTCTTACATGTGCCAACTCATATTTTCGGCCGTCTCTTTCACCATAAATAATCTTTGCAACCACGGCATTAAAGACAAGTAGTGCATTAAATCGGTCGGTCTTCTTACACCGGTAGACCTTCTTGTACTAGTTGTCTTATAGTGATCAGCATCACAAAATCTGCACACATCTGCGTCCTTGTCGTCTTTGTAGTACAGCATGCACCCATTACGACAGGAATCGATTTTTTCGTATCCCATCCAGAGCGATCTCACCATCCTCTTAGACCGGTAGAAGTCTTTAGGCAACTTAGCACTCGCCGGCAAGATCTCTATAATCAACTCCAACACTCGGTTGTAGCATTCTTGCGACATGTTAAAATCTGACTTAATGCTCAACAGTCTTGTAACCACCTCCAACGGTGAATGATCCTCACAACCAGGATACAATGGAGTCCTTGCATTCTCCAGCAACTCCATGAACTGTGCAACATCGGCGTTCGGTGCCTCCTCAGGTGCATCATGAACGAAACTAAGCCCCGCAACGTCGAAAACCATGTTCACGCACCCGTCGTCGTATGCATGATTATCTGAAACAAAATTAGGTCCCGCATGCATATATGGCTCAACATAAGGCTCTGGCTCTGATGCTAAAGACACAAGTTCTCCGTGTGCGGTCCACTGATAGTAATTAGGCGTGAAACCCCTCGAGTATAAATGATATGTCACTTCCACTTCTGGATAATATTTCACGTTATGACATTTCACACACGGACACTTAATTTTGGTGCCGTCCATGTACTGAGGGAACACCTTAGCAAACTGCATGAATTACTCTACTCCCGCTATGTATTCATTCCACACACCACACATATCATCAGGATGACGATTGTACATCCATGAACGATTTTGCAAGTAGTAATTCATATCCATTGGGAAATAATTCTGCAAAGATGACACACATTATCCAACAGGCACAAATTCGTATATTATGTCTTATTAGGGACACATTAGTAGCGGACAGTTACTAATATCAATGATATGCAATCTAGGTCAAACTAGGTTGTACTAAGTCAAACAAAGTCAAACAAGGTCAACCTAAGTCAAACAAAGTCAAACAAGGTCAAAGTAGGTCAAGGGTTGACCTATAGTTGACTTTGTCAACTCTTAGTCCAATCTAAGTCAAATATTCTATTTCTAGTCATTACCTACCAAGGTACCGTTTACCTTATCGCTATTGGTATCCCAATACCAATACCTTAAGTTGGTACCCTTTACCTTATCGCTATTGGTACCCTTTACCTTATCGTTATTGGTTAACAGTCAATTCAATTTCAGTTATTCAAGGGAATCAGTTGACACATTCAGTGGATTTATCTCAGGAATAGGAAAACCAATCTCAGTCCTATTTACAGTTTAAGGAAAATGAAATCTACAAGGACTGTTACTCAAATAAACCAATCTCAGTCCAATCTCAGTCCTATTTACAGTCCTAAATACTTGATGTTAGGGACTGATACTCAAGTATTTAGTCAAGTGACCTCAGGAACTGAACTCATATTCAATAGGAGACTGAACTAACCAATAAGCAATTTGGGGGCTGAATAATTAATTCAAAACTGATTTAAGGACAGGCTGGATATCTAAGTTGATAACTAATGTCGATGTGCAAGGGTGGAATGAACTAAAAAGGTAATCCTTCAACTAAACAATACCTAATCTATATGTCAGTCATGGGACTGAACAACTGAATACAAGACAAATAATAGGACTGGAACTAAATAAATGCCTGGACTGATATGAAGAGATAATATGGACTGCAATATATATATATATATATATATATATATATATATATATATATCTGCAATATATATATATATATATATATGAGAAAACAATGCACAAACTGTTCTCAGATTGACACGTATATATATGTGTGTGTGTCATGTGTGTGGTGTGCTAACAGTGTGTGTGTACAATAGGGTGTGTGTATATAGGGTAAAGTGTGCCATGTGTGTGTACATAACATGGGCTAGGTGTCTCAATGTGTGTGTGTACATAGGAATCAATAGTGTGAGTGAATTAGCTATTCTCGGTTTTGAGTGTAATGTGAGTGAGCTATAAGAGAAACAATATACACAAACAGTGTATCAATCTCAGAAAAATCAGTAGATAGCAGTAGTGTGTGTTTATATTCTTAGGTTACACTTATGTGTGTGTGTAGATAGGTGTAAAAAGTGCATAATTTCTCGAGAAAATTCAGTGTAATGTGTGTGTGCCAATATGTGAAAACAGTGTATAAAAACTGTTCTCAGTTTTGACAGTCAATGGCATACGAAAACCCAAGAATCCCCAATCAATGTGAACCCTAACATGCACATTAATTCTCAGAAAAGATATGGGATTAATCATAATGGTTTAATCATTCAAAATCAGTTTAAACAAATGTTAATCTCAGAAAATTAATATATAGTGAACTACGTATCAGAAAATTGGGGATAAACCAAATTCGAAATCCAAATTCAATTAGTAGCAAAATCTAATGGTTGGTAATGATATGTGTATGTGTCATAGAGTCACACGTGTCGAGTGTCCACCAAAACAGGACACAATCGTGTCCAAATTATTTTTTAACACACACGAACACAAATGACACAGGGCAGTCTTGTGCACGTGTCCACGCGTATGTGTCCGTGTCTGTGTGTGTGTGTGCGTGTGTGTGTGTGTCCGTGTCCGTGTGTGTGTGTATGTATGTCCGTGTCCGTGTGTGTCCGTGTGCGTGTGTGTGTGTCCATGGGAGAGAAGGAGGAGGAAGGAGAGGAGTTAGGTTAGGGTTTACCTGAGAAAGAGGAGGAGGAGGTCGGATTGGGGAGGGAGGAGCTCGAGGAGGAGGATCTCGAGAAGGAGGAGCTCGTCGGAGGGGGAGGGAGTCGCCGGGGGGAGGGGGTCGCCGGGGGGGGGGGGGGCACTGACAGAGGCGGAGGGAGTTGCCGGGTGGGGGGGTGGGGGGGGGGGGAAATGAAATTTTTGGGTTTTTGAGTGAGAATGAGGGGGAAATAAGGCAGTTGCGTGCCCTAAGTAAAATAACTTAGCGACGTCACGTTTTGACATCGCTAAACGTCGCAAACTTGGCGACATGTACATAAAATTTGTCGCTGAACGTCGCTATTCAGCGACGTAGTACACTCCTGTCGCAGAACGTCGCTAGACAGCGACGTTTTGCGACGTGTTTAAAACGACGTCGCTACTGGCGACGTCATTTATTGCCGTCGCTACATTACGTCGCTATTTGATGATATTTTAGTAGTGTATGTAAACAGGTTGGGTTGCACATGAATAAGCTACAGAGTTGCACATGAATACCTACTGGGGATAATGACCACATAACCACTTCTACTTACCTCTACCCCAATCAATACACAAGGATCTATTCAAGTTACGTTATTGCACATGACAACTAATTTTATACATGAAGCTCATGTAAACATGAGTGTACATGAGAGCACATGAGTGTACATAAAGGCACATGAAAATATGCGTATACATGAATAGATACGAGTCCAAGGAGTACATGATGCACATGATAAAGTACATAAACATGAAATACCCGATGCACCCGCTGGGGAATAACATCTCATAAAAAGATCCATATAGTACTAATCCGTGATAACAACGTGAACGTCAAGTAAAGTAATCTATAGCAAGAATATAAGTCCTAGCAAGTATGAAACGATCAGAGAATGTACTCGCCTGCTGTCCTGAGCTGTCAAATGGGATCGATGGTCAGAGATGTCACAGACCTAAAGATGAGATATATATGAGTTAATTAAGGTTTAATAGTGTTAGGCATGATTATATAGTATATGCTATGTAATCTAGGTCAAACTCGGTCAAACTAAGTCAAATTAGGTCAAACTAAGTCAAACTAGGTCAAACTAAGCAACTAGGTCACACAAAGTCAAACTAGGTCAAGTGTTGACTTACAGTTGACTTTTGGTCAACTGGTCAACTACGGTCAACTCATAGTCCAATCTAGGTTAAGTGTTGACTTGTAGTTGACCTTGAGTCAAAACAGTCAATCTTGGTCAAACATGGTCAAATCTAGTCTAAGTATTAAAATATAAAGTTGTACCTCGTTATTCGTACATCGAAACCTATGACACGTAAATCGAGATAAGATAATCAACGGTAAGGTTAAGAATCTTATTATAGTGATCCACATATTCATTTTGTCAATTTCAGCGATGTAAGCACTGGAATTGACTGATCTCAGTTTCGTTATACTAATTCTGAAATACGAACATAATAAGAATTAATTATAACTAGTGGTGATACATAGAGAAATATCTACAAATATTGTCGAATGATGAAACAAATATTACCAACGAGTCAAGAATGGTCAAATCAGCTAGGATAGCCTACATATAAGTTCAGTTTGGACACAAGGGCAAAAAGGTAATTTTGGGTCAAAACAGTGTCCGTATTGGGCCCAGTTTGCACCGAAAAATGTGCAAGAATACAATTTTACTAAACCTAATAAATTATATGTCGACGAATCTATAATGATGATACGAATCCAACGGTATATCCAGAATTGGATTCTGTTGATCCGATCTCAAATTGGTCCATTGACCAGGACATTAGAATTCCGATTTGCACGAAAATGTGTGTCGGAGCCAATATTTACTAAATCTAGCAAAGTATATGTCAACAAGTCCAGAATGATGATACGAACTCAATGGTATATCCAAAATTAGATTCCGATGAGCCGATCTCAAAATAGTCCGTTGACTCCGATTGTGGGGCCCGCTTTGTACCGAAATGCGTACCAGGGCCCACATCCTCCAAATCTAATAAATTTTATATGAATTCATGTCAGAACGATGCCACGAGTTTAATGGTGGTGTTAGAATTGTAATCTGGAGTCCTAGTTTAAAAATGAAATTTTATAAGTTAGAAATTATAAATTTGGACGATCAACTTTGGCATTAAATTCAACCAATCAAACAAGCTCAAAATAAAATAAAACTTGAGGGACAAGAAGAGGGTTATACCACCTGTGCATAGGAACTGGTAGCACATCAAATAGAGCTGCGACGGTGGAGATACGATTCGACGAAGTTGGCTCCACAAAACTGTCCAAAAATAACACAATTTAAATGGTCAACTTGGCGGCCGGTTTTGATCTATCAACGATTGAATTAACGGTTGAAACTTGACAGGGGTGTAGGGGTATATATCAAGATTGTGGCGGAGAAAAGAGTTCGTCGATCCAACGGTCGAATTTCTCAAAAATTGTGTGCAAAGTCGCTGTCCCGAAATAAAATTCTGGACTCGATCCCGCGTGCGTCACGACGGAATTTCATCCAAAATGCACGAATCGCCTACGTGGCTCGTCGGGAAGATCGACGACAATCACGGGGAGGTCTCATGGGGGTTCGTCGGAGTCATGGGGGTGGTGTGGCGGCGCTTGACGGGGGCGGCACGCGATTGTGGCATTTCCTCCACCCGCTGCTGCTGCGATGTTCTTGCTACTGCTCGCAGCTGTTGTCGCAACACTCATGCGCTCTTGCTTGTATGTGCATGGCAGGGGTGGCGACGCACGATGGTGGCGGCCGACCAGGGAGGGGGCTGTCGGGGACAGTTTAAGGAGGAGAAGGAAGTGGACAAGAAGAAGGTGAGGGTGATAATGGTGATGGTGATGTGAAGTAGAAGAGGAGGAAAAAGAAACTGCTCGCCAAGGAGGTCGGCCAAGCATGGGGGGCTTCTATGCTATGAGAGGGGGATGGTGTTGTCAGCCATAGGATAAGGGAAGAGAGAGACTAATGTGCGTGTAAGTATTTTAATTAAAGGGGGGAGGGTGGCTGTGAGTATTAAGGAGAGATGAGAGAGAGTATCTCCAAACGTATGGAGAGAGAGGTTTGGGAATTAGATTTAGCGCCAGCCACAAATAAAAAGGTGTAGAGTGTGTTGCCATGCAAAGATGAGTGGTAGTGATTGATGGTGGATAATTCAAGGGCTAGGATTAAGTGTAGCTAAAATTAGGTCATTCTTTATGAATTTAATCATTAGAGTTGTCATTGAATTTTTTGAGTGGATACACTAGGTGTTTGGTGTTTTGTAGGGGAATGGGTATGGGGGTGTTCATGTGGGGACAACATGAAGCTTGGGTTTGGTTCCAAAGAGTTGGGTCGGGTCAAAATTGGGCTTGGCGTAATAAATAGTTAAATTTTAGTTATTTATGACCATGGGTGTAGGCTTAATATTGGCCGTGTCCATATTTTGGGTTGACAGGTTTGGGTCAAAAGGGTGTCCCCAATTCAAGTCGAAAATAAATGTGACTCCGTGGAAGAAATTAAGATTGGATCTTATGTCAGAAAAGTTATGCGAAGCAAATGAAACACAAGATGGTGTGTCTGAGTGGGACACGAAGATCATGGGTGTAGGGTGACTTGACTAGATCATGCATAAGAAGTTGGTTTTGATGAAAGAACTAATCTTATGCTCCTAAATTAAAAGTCATGGCAATGTGCATATACTAATCATAAGTAAATGTGAGAATGGTCAAATGGCCTAAATTGATTCGAAAGTTGTGTGATATAAAAAGAGTACAAGGGAACAAGTTTGAGTGGGACATTATATACAAAAATAGAGGTAATCTTGTCCACTACAAATCTCATACAAAAAGTTTCCAGAGATGGACATCTCTGACGCTCCAAAAATCAAAGGCACGAAAAAGTATATTTAATGATAAAAAATAATTATAATAAAATATTTATTGAAAATAATTCAATTACAAAAATTTAAAATAACCCTAAATTCAGGGTGCTCACATTTGGTAACTGAAGGTTTTCATTCTGTTTATAAATGATAAAAGATAGACTATCCTAAATGTCCAGTTAGCATAGATTTGCATGAGACAATTGTTAATTTTTTTAATGGCCACGACTCTTGTTAATGTGCTTTTTGTGCCGAATATCTTACTGTTTCGTCTTTTACTCTTACCATGTTGCTCTTAATGCAATGTATTACATAACTCTGTTTTAGATCAATATTTGTGCGCCTATTGAAGGTTGTGAAGTCCTTGGGAAGTTGTTCGAACCCCAAGACTATGTAGCACACGTTCTTCTAATTATTGTTAATTTCTCGCAGGTTTGTCTATCACATTATACTTATTGGTCTCGTATCTTATGCCACCTTTGTGCTACAATAGGAATTTGTTGTTAACACAATGCTTTTATCTCACATGAATGTCTTTGTTCTTATGTACCTTTAACTTTAATGTCTATTGAAATATTGTAACACATATAAATTAAGAGTTTGTTTAAATTTATTATTACTGTCTTGTATAAGTGAAAGTTATGCTTGGATTGCCCTTGAATTAATCTGTTACCTAGTTCAAAAAGTTGTATGTCGTTTTCAATGTAAAGGATGTTAATCATATCTAGTTCGTCCATCTTAGCAGAGTTAGATGGAATTGGATGATCATCATGGATTTTATTCCCTTTCTTTTGTACTGACGGTCATAAAAGGCCTTGAAGATTGTGGCTCTCCAGCATGCTACCTTATTCTAGAATCAGATTCAAGGTTCAATTTAACTGTCTGGGTGAAGCAGTTAACCCTTTTCTTGATGTATACTTTTGTAGTATATCAAATTGAAGAAGTCTTGTCATCTCCATAATAGAACACCAATACCCGTATACAAGCATATATTTGTATGTGCACAAATAGAGTGATATTCATACTAATTTCATATTAATACTCACTTATTTCTATACAAAGCATAAATATTTTGCACTAGAAATCTGGAACTTGTTGAGTTGTTTACATTCATAACTCTATTTGATGGTTGTAATAATATGTTGAGGTTTTCATATCAAAATGATGTCAATACATGCTTTAGGTGACTTGAAGCCTAGGTTTGATGCTTACTGGACCAGTTGTGGAAGGAAATGCTTATGCTCAATGACCCCCAATGCGACTATCATCATGGTAACTAACTGCACAGTTGTCCATGAATACCCTTAAAATTTAAGTTGAGATATCTTACTATGCTTGATGTTGCTATAGCAAAACTCTATAGTTCTGATTGGGAACGAGGGTTATATGTTTATCTTCCAGTTTTTCTTTATAGCACTTGCTCTTAAAATATTATGATTCCTATAGGAAGTTTAGTACATCTGAATATTAGTGCCAAACAATTGTCAATCTCATAAAGAGTTTTACTCTTTCTTGTATTTCAAACTATTACGCAGTTCAACAGATGGGCATGGCTCTTCCTCGGAGTTCCAAAGAACAACTTATTACTCTATAAGGAGTTTCGTACTTCATCAGGCAACAACCAACTGCGACTCCGATGTATGGCAAAGACTGAAGAGGCACATTCACATGTCACCTTGGAATGGTACAAGCCTTGACTCCAACTGAAGGATATGCTATATACTTCCAATATATGCATTGTTGCCATTATTTTATATGCAAACATTATTGACTAATAAAATCTATATCCTTTTTTGGTCAGAGTTAGGCTAAATGTAAGATTGATTCTCATTTCAAGGACATTAATATCCTACAATTACATGAAAAAATGTGTTATTTCTCGTGTTGTTTTGTGACTTCTAGGTATCTAGATGGGACAAGTAGCATCAGGTTCATGAATGTTATGGATCCATCTTGCACTTTACGAGGTTGGTGGCAAACTTTGGCATGCATGGACATGGTTGTTTACTTATTTACCACTTTCAAAATTATATTTGTACACGGTTGCTGCCATTTCTTCATTTTTTTAACAAAAATAAGCTTATAATAATAACTATCATATTAACTTAAAGACTGATGTAGATTATGTAAGTGCCGGGGCACAATTTTTTGATGGAAAACTAAGAATATGAAACAATTGTAAAAGTAATGTTCCAACGTAACACTTCTAGGAAGGTTGCACAAGTATAACGAAGATCTAAAAAGATATCGTTATGATATTACGAGAATCTAAAAAGATTTCATAGTCACAGCAATCAGATCGTAGTACTTCTAAAAAGAAGATACAATCAGAGTTACTGGCAGCAACGAAGAAGATGACTGGCGAAAGATGGAAGAACTCCTGCTGGGGTGAATGATCACCGTTGCTCAAAGCTTTATTCGCCCTAAGCGAACAGCTTCCAGGAACCAGCAAGTTCGTCGGAGAACTTGGAACACTACTGCTCTTCTGACTCCTCAGATGGACACGAACTCCCGTACAAAAGTAACGCTGGTGCGGCACCTTTCCTCTCTCTCTCTCGACGGCTGACAGATCAGAATTGTGTTAAAAAACACGTCTGAATTCTCTGTTTACGTGTGCTAAAGAACACTTCATAAACTTTCTGGTGGCTTCTCTTTCTATTCTGTAATGAGCCTTGAGAGAGAGGATGCCTTATATAGGCCCTGCAGCAACTGGTCGGTTGCCACAAAGTTAGGGACGTGGTAATAACCACCCAGAACATGTAGCAACCGCCCAGAACATGCAAACACACATTCTGCTGCCAACTGCGCACATCCAGTGCTCCTTGCACTTTGTGCGACAGAGCGTGCACTGAACTGCGCACACTGCGCATACTACACGCACTGCGCACACTGCGCGCACTGCACGCACTGCGCACACTGCGCGCACTGCATGCACTGTGCACACTGCGCACACTGCGCACACTTCACAACCAGCTCAACCCAGCACAACCCTGCGCAACCCAGCGCAACCTGAGCGCAACCTGGACGCACACCTGGAAAGCGCAACTGGGCTTGCGCACCTGGACATACGCAACTAGGCAGCACAACTGGGCTTGCGCAACGAGCGCAACTAAAGCGCACTATGCACCTAACGACGATGCTGACGTGCTAAGTGCAAAGTGCGCCAACAAAATGCCACATTACACCTCATGAGCCCATGAGCCCGAGTCCGAGTCCGAGTCGCTAAGCCCCTACGGGGCTTAGCTCCTATAGAAATAAATTTCCCAAGAGCAAAAAGCATGAATGCTTTTATTGTTGATTTTAGCCTTTTTCCCATTAGAAAAATAACCCCACATGGCAAACCCATGTGCACCTCTACACCTTATCTGCATCTCCAATAATAGCAAAGCTAATATATAGAGATACAAACTTTTTGGCCTATCCGATGTGGGACTAAAGTTTCTAAAGGAAAGGCCAAAACTCCAACAATCCCCCACATATCTCTATATATGGGTATAATTGTTCCCCACAGTAACTGCCCATCATGCATTAGGAGAGATGTCACTGACGACTTGAATCTTCCGCATGGGTCAAAAATCAGACTATAATACAAGAATGGACTAAGCCTTGAATTCTGTATCATAGCTGAAATTCTTTCCACTCACATAATGTAGTTACATGTTCTTCTGGCTACACATTAAAGGCCCTGTGCCAGCCTGGTTTTAGTGTATAATTTTGGGCGTCTACAATTTTACCCTCAAGAGACGGCCTGATATTTCTTTGTCCATACACTATAGGTGAGTTCATTATAAAGAGACATGGCATGAAGCGCTTTGCGCTTCCCTTGCGGTGCTATGCTGCTATGACATGGCTTAAAGCCGAGGCCTTACCCCGTACAGGGAACCTCATCGTAGTGTCATACTACTGTAGCATGAGGCAACCGCCTCTTTGTAGTGCCAAACTACCCAGCATGAAGCCTTAGGCTCCCTTGCGGTGTTACGCCGCGACGACATGGCTTGCAAGGCCGAAGATTTATCCCTAACCGGGTACCTCATTGTGGTGTCGTGCCACTGTAACATGAGGAACTCCTCCTCTTTGTAGTGCTGACTATACCCCTCTTTATTTTTAACATACAACATTAGGTTAACTGCTTACTTGCGGTGCTACGCCGCTGTGACTTGGCCTGCAAAGCCGAGGCTTTATCCTATTCCTGGGCAGCACCCCACATATAAGAACCTCATTGTGGAGTCACCCCACTGTAGCATGGAGTTTCATTCCTTGTAGTGCTACTCTACCGTGCTTACTGTAAAGCACACCAGGTATTCACTCTGCCTGAGAACTCATTAAGACAATTAAGCCAACCTTCCCACAGGAACCGGTTTCCGCAGAAAACAACAGTAGACAACAGTGGTTATAGGTCCGCAACCTCTCCATGCCCAATAGAACATGTACCCACCGTTCCTGATATTCTTCCGATTAGTGGTCCTCCCTTGAACCAAAAGCTAGATGCCTAGTAGATAAATCTTTGAACTAATAGCATAAAACTTTATGATAGGAATACAATAATACAATATCAGAATGCCTTCAAGCCCATTTTACAAGCTGTGTCATCGACCAGCTGGCGCTTGAGGCCCTTGGTGAACGGATCCGCCAGGTTCTCCTTACTCCGAACATCAATAACTGTAATAACACCTCTCTTGACTTCGCATCTGGTCCTCAACATATATTTTCTGCAAGAAATCTTCAAGGCTGATCTCAAGCTTCTTCCCATACATGTTTGCATAGAACTTGCTCCACCCAGCGGGGAGCTTTGAGAAAATTCCTCCAACAACAAACTTGTCGGGGAGGGGCATCGCCTCGTCTTCCAACTTCTGTCGCAGTTTCAGGAACTCCTTTACCTGCGGCAGCATAGACTTTTCGTCCTCAAAGAACCACTTGTGATATTTTTCAACCACAAATATTTTACTGCGGTTCTTGCCTTCTTCGTAGAGTTTTTCTAGAGACTCCCATATGTCTCTAGCGATATTCTTCTTAGAATAGGATTCTGCAAGGGAATCCTCCATAGCATTCAGGATAAGCAGCCTGGAAATGCTATTTTCTTTTCTCTACTTGGCCTGAAGTTTAGTAGCCGCAGAGATTGCGGCAGCAGACCCAGTATCTGGAACGGTAGGTTCCTCTTCAAGAAGCACGTGATCCACGTCTCTGACTTGAAGAGTAAGAAAACCTTCCTCTTCCAGACTTGATAATGCTCTCCATCAAACTTTTCTAATTTGTAAAAGTCAGTATTGAGGAGTGAAGCATTAACGTTTTCCATCGTAACAATCTTAAAGCTTTGAGATTGTTAGTGCCAGGGCATAACTTTTCGATAGAAAACTGAGAATATAAAAAAAATTGTAAAAACAATATTCCAACGCAACACTTCTAGGAAGGTTGCGCAAGTAAAATGAAGATCTAAAAAGATATCGTTATGATATTACGAGAATCTAAAAAGATTTCGTAATCACAGCAATCAGATCGTAGTACTTCTAAAAAGAAGATACAATCAGAGTTACTGGCAGCAACGAAGAAGGTGACTGGCGAAAGATGGAAGAACTCCTGCTGGGGTGAATGATCACCGTTGCTCAAAGCTTTATTCGCCCTACGCGAACAGCTTCCAGGAACCAGCAAGTTCATCGAAGAATTTGGAACACTGCTGCTCCTCTGACTCCTCGGATGGACACGAACTCCCGTACAAAAGTAACGCTGGCACGGCGCCTTTCCTCTCTCTTTCGACGGCTGACAGATCAGAACTGTGTTAAAGAACACGTCTGAATTCTCTGTTTACTTGTGCTAAAGAACACTTCGTGAACTTTCTGGTGGCTTCTCTTTCTATTCTGTAATGAGCCTTGAGAGAGAGGATGCCTTATATAGGCCCTGCAGCAACTGGTCGGTTGCCACAAAGTTAGGGACGTGGTAATAACCACCCCGAACATGTAGCAACTGCCCAGAACATGCAAACGCACGTTCTGCTGCCAACTGCGTACACCCAGTTCTCCTTGCACTTTGCACGACAGAGCGTGCACTGAACTGCGCACACTGCACGCACTGCACGCACTGCGTACACTGCGCGCACTGCACGTACTGTACACACTACGCATACTACGCACAAACTTCGCATACTGCACAATCAGCGCCACCAGCGCAACCCAGCACAACTCTGCGCAACCCAGCGCAACCTGAGCGCAACCTAGGCGCATACCTGGGCAGCGCAACTGGGCTTGCGGACCTGGGCATGCGCAACTAGGCAGCGCAACTGGGCTTGCGCAACGAGTGCAACTAAAGCGCACTATGCGCCTAGCGACGATGCTGATGTGCTAAGTGCAAAGTGTGCCAACAAAATGCCACATTAAGCCTCATGGGCCCATGAGCCCGAGTTCGAGTCCGAGTCGCTAAGCCCCTACGGGGCTTAGCTTCTATGGAAATAAATTTCCCAAGAGCAAAAATCATGAATGCTTTTATTATTGATTTTAGCCTTTTTTCCATTAGAAAAATAACCCCACATGGCAAACCCATGTGCACCTCCAAACCATATGTGCATCTCCAATAATAACAAAGCTAATATATAGAGATACAAACTCTTTGGCCTATCCGATGTGGGACTAAAGTTTCTAAAGGAAAGGCCAAAAATCCAACATTCCCCCACATATCTCTATATATGGATATAAGTGTTCCCCACAGTAACTGTCCATCATGTATTAGGAGAGATGTCGCTGACGACTTGAATCTTCCCTCATGAGTCAAAAATTAGACTATAATACAAGAATGGACTAAGCCTTGAATTCTGCATCATAGCTGAAATTCTTTCCACTCACATAATGTAGTTACATGTGCTTCTGGCTATACATTAAAGGCCCTGTGCCAGCCTAGTTTCAGTGTATAATTTTGGATGTTTACAAGTTTACCCTCAAGAGACGGCCTGATATTTCTTTGTCCATACACTATAGGTGAGTTCATTATAAAGAGACATGGCATGAAGCGCTTTGCGCTTCCCTTGCGGTGCTATACCGCCATGACATGGCTTAAAGCCGATGCCTTACCCCATACCGGGAACCTCATCGTAGTGTCATACTACTGTAGCATGAGGCAACCGCCTCTTTGTAGTGCCAAACTACCCAGCATGAAGCCTTAGGCTCCCTTGCGGTGTTACGCCGCAACGACATGGCTTGCAAGGCCGAGGCTTTATCCCTAACCGGGTACCTTATTGTGGTGTCGTGCCACTGTAACATGAGGAACTCCTTCTCTTTGTAGTGCTGACTATACCCCTCTTTATTTTTAACATATAGCATTAGACTAACTGCCTATTTGCGGTGCTACGCCGCTGTGACTTGGCCTGAAAAGTCGAGGTTTTATCCTATTCCTGGGCAGCACCCCACATATAGGAACCTCATTGTGGAGTCACCCCACTGTAGCATGGAGTTTCACTCCTTGTAGTGCTGCTCTACCGTGCTTCCTGTAAAGCACACCAGGCATTCACTTTGCCTGAGAACTCATTAAGGCAATTAAGCCAACCTTCCCACAGGAACCGTTTTCCGCAGAAAACAACAGTAGACAACAGTGGTTATAGGTCCGTAACCTCTCCATGCCAAATAGAACATGTACCCACCGTTCATGATATTCTTCCGTTTAGTGGTCCTCCCTTGAACGAAAAGCTAGATGCCTAGTAGATAAATTTTTGAACTAATAGCATAAAACTTTATGGTAGGAATATAATAATACAATATCAGAATGCCTTCAAGCCCATTTTACAAGCAGTATCATCGACCAGCTGGCGCTTGAGGCCCTAGATGAACGGATCCGCCAGGTTCTCTTGACTCCGAACATCAATAACTACAATAACACCTCTCTTGATAAGTTTGTGTACTGCCCTGTGCTTCAACCGCACAGTCCTCTTCTTCCCGTTGAAGAGGTCATTTGATGCCACCGCCGCAGTCGCTTGGTTGTCGTATTATATCTGTATCGCCGGTATTTGCGTCCCAACCATTGGAAGATCATACATGAGCTCCCGAAGCCATTCTGCTTCCTCGGCTGCGGTATCAAGTGCAAAGAACTCAGATTCCATAGATGACCGCTAGAGCATGGTCTGCTTCTTCGACTTCCACGATATAGCAGCTCCACCCACTATGAAAATGAATCCACCTGTGGACCTCTCGTTCTCCACCTCTGAGCACCAGCTGGCATCACTGAAGCCTTCCACTACCGGCTGATCTCCGCTGTAGTAAAGTGCATATGTCTGAGTCTTCTTGAGATATCTCATAACCCATTTCACAGCTTTCTAGTGTTTAGCACCTGGGTTGCTCGTGAAACGACTCAGCATTCCCATGGCGAAATCTATATCAGGCCTTGTGGCATTAGTAGCATACATCAAACTTTCGATTACGCTTGCATACTCCAGCTGCCTGACGCTTTTCCCTGAATTAGGCTTCAGCTTCAGATCACACCTGTATGGCGTATCGATCCCTGGAAGATCCCGATACCCATAACGAGTGATCATTTTCTCAATATAATGAGACTGTGACAGCGCTAGTCCAGTATCTGTCCGGATGATCTTGATCCCTAAGATCACATCAGCTTCCCCCAAGTCCTTCATACTGAACTTGCTTGAGATGAATTTCTTTGTCTCCGTGACACCGCTAATATCCGTACCCAAGATAAGCATGTCATCCACGTACAGACAAACGATCACACCTCTTCCATCAGCGAACTTCGTGTAAACATACTTGTCCGTATCGCTGACCATGTAGCCATTTGACCTTATAACTTTGTCAAATTTCTCATGCCACATCTTGGAAGCTTGTTTAAGACCGTACAAGGATTTCACCAACTTGCAGACTTTGTCTTCAAGGCCCCTGATGACAAATCCCTCTGGCTGTTGCATGTAAATCTCTTCGGTCAGCTCACCATTTAGGAAAGCCGTATTCACATCCATCTGATGTATCACCATCTTATGTATTGCTGCGAGAGCAATCACCAGAGTTCATGAGGAGTAACGTCTGAAGTTGCATGAGGTACTCTATTTAGAATAAAAGTGGCCGTCAATGCAGCTTCTCCCCAGTAGCACTTAGGAAGACCAGCAGTCAACAACATAGTGTTAATCATTTCTGTTAACGTTCTATTCTTCCTCTCTGCTACTCTGTTTGATTGAGGAGAGTACGGAGCCGTAGTCTCATTGACAATTCCATGTTCTTTGCAGAACGATACGAATTTATGAGACCTGTACTCCCCACCTCGGTCACTTCTTATCCTTTTGAGTTATTGTCTAGTCTGCCGCTCAGCTTCGGCTCTGAACTCCTTGAACTTCTCGAATGCTTCATCTTTATCCTTCAGCAAGTAGACGAACGCATACTTTGAGAAGTCATCGATGAAGGTTATGAAATACTTCATCCCGGCCTTTGTAGAGAACTGTTTGAAGTCACAGATATCGGAGTGTACCAACTCCAAAAGATCTGTACTTCGATTAACCCGAGGAAAGGGTTTCCTTGTGATCTTTGTTTGAGCACAAACTTCACATTTCTCTACCTTACCCCCACACTTGGAGATAAGTCCTAGACTAGACATTCTGTTTATTTATTTACAATGAACATGTCCTAGCCTATTATGCCACAACTCAAGAGTATAAGCAGAATGGGTGACTTCATTAATCACAATAATTATATTGGACTGATTTACAAGCTGAATTTTGAACATTCCTTCGATATAAAAATCTTTTCCGAAATATGTTCCTTTGATAGACATCACCATCTGGCCAGCATTGATGTCCATCCTGAGGCCTGCTTTGCAGAGTAGGCCTCCTGAGATCAGGTTCTTGGCGATAGCAGGTACGTGCTTCACACCTTGAAGCGTCAGAGACTTTCCCGAAGTCAGCTTCAACACCACCGTCCCGATCCCGAGTACTTCAGCTTGTGCCTGGTTCGCCATCATAACCACTTCAGAAGTAGGTGTATAGGTGGTGAACCACTCCTTACTGGAGCAGACATGGCAGGAGGCTCCAGTGTCTACCCACCAGTCAGAGTCAGTCCTTACCGCATCAACCTGTGCAATCATAGCAATAATGTCAGTGATCATAGATACCTTACTAGGCTCTGTTTGCTCTGATTGCTTGGTTTTTGCTTTGCACTCATTCTTAAAGTGGCCCTTCTTGCCACACTTGAAGCAAGACATTTGAGACTTTGGCTTCTTTTTCTTGATAGAAGTTCCCTTGACTTTTAGATTATCAGGGTCCTTCTTCTTGCTGTGGAAAGCCGCCTACTTTCCCTTTGGTTCCTTGGACTAAACCAGATTGGCGTTAGACAATTGCTTGGACAGTGTGTCCACCTTCAGTTTGAAGAACAGATGGCAACTCTAGAGGGGGGTGAATAGAGTTTCTAAAGAAAATAACCAATTAAAATTAACTCTTTCACGAAGTATAAATAATCAGAGTAAAATGCGAAAAGTAAATGAAGAGCAAGAAAGCATACACAAACACAGCAATTTTAACCTGGTTTCCCTCGTGGAGGACTAGTCCAGGCCTGAGAACTCTAGCTCAGGATTAAATCTACTATTTGTGAAATAGTAGTTTACAACCCGTGCCTTTACTTCAGAAGAGCACGTCAACTTCTTACAGAGGATCGCTGTGGCGATTGCTTGGAATTGTCCAAGCGACTTCTTCAACTCTTACACAAGAATCCTAACTGAGAGATGCTGAGCACTCGAGACTTAGGAGGCTTGTGGCTAGTAGATGGGAAGGGTATGGCTTATTTGAGCTTATAAGAGAGAAGAGGAGAAGATTGGATGATTTGAAATGAGAAAATTCATGGCCTATTTATAGTGTTTTTGTAGGCAGAATTCGGCCAGAATTCGGGTAGAAAATTTCAAATATTTGGCCGTTGGACAACTAGCAACCAGCTAACCCTAAAATTAGGGATGCTGATTTTTAGGAGACAGAGTTCGGCCCAAACTCTGTGTGGAGGCAGAGTTCGGCCCGAACTCTGTCTCCAGAGCACAGAGCTGGTCTAAGTGGCCAGTGGGTATTTCTCTGGATGGTGGAGTTTGAGGATTATTGGGTAGGCTATAGGTCAAGTCTCAAGAGCTCAGTATGACACAGTTTATGTCACGACCCGCACCCATTTTTTTTTTTTTAAAACGGATACAAGACGTGTCCAAGCCAGCCTATGCCGCAGTGTCGGCGGTAGAACGCTGTCACGGCCATGAAGATCAAGATCACAAATAATCCAATGCTCATTCACAGAAACTAATTTAACTTACAATGATCACAAGTTTTACATTTGTAGAAGAATATAAACTTGTACAATTCAATGAATGACTACAACTCAACTATCTAGCTAGTCTCTAGGCTTTTGTCTGCGAGTATTTCCGTCACTCCCCAAGCTAAGTGAATCCACGGCTAACCTGAAAATGTTGGTTTCCAGTCAGGAATGGAACGAGCACAATTCACTGAATGCAATTTCAAATAAAGAAGATGGCTATAAAACAAAGGTTAGACATCAATCATGGGTTTGAAAATAAACAGTAAAGCCGTAAGAAAAATCAATAGTAATAAATAGACTAATATACTTTTCCACCATTAGAAGTACCTTTGATATGTGATCGGTCTCGGGACAATTATGCGACACGGTCTACACGGTCTAAAGTTACACGGTCTACAGTTACACGGTCTACAGTTACACGGTCTACAGTTACACGGTCTACAGAAAATATTGAAGTAAAGAAACACTGTCTACAAAATAATAATCACGATCTACACAGTTTAAATGCAGTAATAATTACGATCTACACTGTCTACTTTGCAATAAATAAAACACTGTCTACACTGTCTACAAGAAGTAAATAAAACACTGTCTACACGGTCTACAAGAAATAAATGCAACACGGTCTACACGGTCTAAGGTCAGATCACACATCCTTGGTACTTCTCATTCCCGACTCAACAATTTAAAATAGAAAATAATCACATAACCAATGACTAATCAATGAAATATAGTGAAAATTAATATCGAAATGCAGACAATAAACTGTACTCGCCTGTGGTCCTTTGCGGGTGAAACCGACAATCTGAACTACTCAATGTGCCGCTATAGTCAAAACCCATACAACAGTCCCCGAAAGCTAAAATAAACAATACCAATGATCTCAGAATAGTCCAATTAGCTAGGATTGCCTGTCCTTACGTCCAATTCTGGATACAGGGACAAAACGGTAATTTCGGACAAAAACGATGTCCGCCGTTGGACCCGCTTTGCACCGAAAAGTGTGCCAGAGTCAATGGTCTCTAAAGTCATCAAACTACATGTCTACGGATCCAGTTTTCTGATACGAACCCAACCGTATGTCCAGAGTTGGATTCCGGCGGGCCGTGCACAAAATCGCCCGTTAAACGGGACCGTAGGGCCCACAAAACGACGTCGAATTCAACTGTCTCAGAATTGGACCAAACTTGGCATGCAGGACCATAAAAACGATACGGTTCTGCTGGCGCAAGTTTCGTCTCGATCTGACGGGCGTGCACAAAGTTATGACTGAATTTGCATTGGACGGATACGGGGCAATTCCGACGGATACGTGTCGAATTCGTCGCGCACACGCGACCAATTTGAATTCCGTCAAAGCCCACACGACCACGAAGCTGTTATGCTGCTTTCGATGCCTTCGATGCGCGACCACGTCGCCTGGAATGGCAGGATGGACGTGGTATCGATGGTTTTTCAAGTTTCGAAAAACAGGTTTTTGTTGAGCTTTCGAATCAGATAACTTTTCATCTGTTTGATGAAATCGAAACCTACAAGAAAGGTTTTAAAGGGGTATAGATTGTCTAAAAGTGTCTTCAGGTAGATTTCTGGGGTTGCACATCCATTGTTCTAGAAACGTCTTACAAATAGGCTCTACAAACAGTTTTATTGTTCTGTTTTTCGAATCAGTTTTTCGCCAGTTTTGGCGTTGATTTTATGTGTGATCTAGTGCACTAGAATTAATTCTATCTGAAGGCATTTAAAGTGGTATATGTTAGGTTTATACATGAAAAGACGAATCGCGAAACCATGGATCGTACGTGATGGGACGTCGCTGCGAAATTCGCTCGGAACAGCCCGCTACTGCAGTCCACTGCTTCGTGCACGTGTGCACGCGCGGATATGGCCGACTTCGGCGACCCTCACGGCGGCGCGCGGTTGCGCGTGGCTGCCCAGGACGTCGGGGGGGCGCTGGAGTTTAGGGTTAGGGTTTTGAGTTCCTTTCTTCTTCGATCTCCCGTTCGCTATTCATATATATATGTTCGGTACTGGGTTCAGAGGAGGGTCGGGGTCCGTTCGGCTAGTTGATCAGCTGAACGCTGCATTGGGATGGGCCTGGGCCCGAGAGGGGAATAGGTTAGGCGGTGAGGCAGTAAGCTGTGTTCTCTTATATATATGAATTTAACTAACCCTGCTGTGGATGCATAATTGGGCTCGGGAATTGGTTTATTTGAATTCGGTTTGCTGTTGCTGCCCAAAATCGAAGGGCTCGGTTTGGCCCAATAGCTGGCCAGTCTTGGCCCTTGGGGCTGGGTTGGGAGAGTATGGTTTGGCTCATTTAAATTATTTTATTTTTTTTATTATTCTTTTTCTATTTCTTTTTACTTATTATATATATAATAACCAAGGTATATATATATTTATATATACAAATATACGTATACAAATATACAAATATACGTATACAAGTATACGTATACATATATATATAAATCTACGCAAAATATTTATATATACATATTATATATAACCTGTGTATATATTGGCCCATTTATATAATATTATTATATACATATATACATATATATATCTCCTAATAAGTAATAATCATTTAACTATTAAGGACACGAAATAAGTATATATACCAAATGATTAAATACTATATTTCCCTTAATCAAATAAACATACGCAATATACATTCATACATATACTGTTCTAGTCAAGGTCCCATAAACCTAAAACGACATTTCAAGAAACGTATCATGTTCGAAAATAACAAATATACATAAAATATAATTATACCCTTAATAGCAATAATATATCTTATTTAACCAATATTTATGATTTGTCATTGATTATTAAAATAAACACCCCTATACATGCAGTATATCTATGTGGCCGTCTTGGTCACACTAAAGGTCTACATGGCTTTGGACTCGGTTCGAGTCTAGCTCGGGCTAGCGGTGCACAACCGGGTCTCCTAATGTCAAATAATATTAAATATGAATAACTAAACTACTTATAACGGTCATGTCACAACTTAGCCTGGTTTTCCTAGTTAGGACATCACTATGGCTCGGCCTCCCTTGGCATGGCTAATACACTAGTCAAAGCACGCCACTGCACCATCCGTGCCATGATTCCTAGTCACTTTGTACTCCAAATCTAAACCATGACAAAAATCATCTACCGTAATAATTAACTAAATAATCATTTATAAAAATCTAAAAATCACTATTTAAATAAAATAAATAATAATAATAAAATATTCTAAATTTTCTGGGAAGGGCAGCTACAAATCTACCCACCTTAAGAATAATTTCGTCCTCGAAATTCTAATTCGTAACTATTCCTTAATATTTAAAAAGGAAATCTACCATCACCTTAAGCTCCTCGAAATTTATTTTCTCAAAACAGTTTATATCATCCTCCTAGCCATTTTGCAATTATGAAACTCTGAGGACTTCTACCCACCTTTGGACAACCTACTCCCTCAAAACTATGTCACTAAAACTTTATAATCTTCCAACTATTTGCTAAAATAGATATCTACTGCTTTTGGCCTCAATAATCCTCTCCTATTTATCGAACAACCCAAAATCTAACAAGCAACAAATTTACACAAGTAGCTAATAAATATTGGTAATTTCTAATAAGCATGACCTTCGTCGTTCCGAAATAGGAAGGACAGGAAGATAAGGAGGAATAATCAAGAGCAAGTATGAAGTTTAAAGAGCGGTAGGAAATATACAATAATACAGATAGAAAGAGTATTTATGAACCTATAGTCTCATTCGCTAGATTGGGTTACTCTAATCCAGTCACTTGCTAAATCAAGAACCCTTCGCTCTTAGAAGGCTTGTAATCCGTAAAATGGAGAAGTTCTGTTCTTAAAAATTCTGAACAGGTTCCGTAATAGAACGAAATTTGAGAAGTCAAGGTTGTGCTCTATTCCGTGGTTATTTAAACACACGAGCAAGGAATAAAGTACAATACGAGATCGTACCGCAACTTCCAGGTAGATGGGATAATGGTTACGGATGACTTCACATTCTAAGAAGGGGAGGCAACTTAATAGGTATAGGGACCTATTTCAAGTAGTCCGATTTTATAGCCCAATTATGGTGGTATGCATGAATGGGTATTACTGGGTCTTAATAGGTTCCCTGATTGGCATCAATCATCGGTTGGATGAACCTTGAACTTCAATCTATATAGGTTGGACAAGATACCTAAGATAAAACTATTTCTACTAGGTTAGAGTAACTTGGAAGAAGTTTCCACCCAAGTGGTTGAGCTAGTTGGGCAGTCGGATTGGTTAAATAGGTTCTGTAAACCCTGGAGCTGTGTCTTTCGTGACTGCTGTGTTTAAGTAGCACGAGAAGACACAATTGAGTGGCATACTAGTGAGATGTGCGTAGTGGGCTTCAAGTAGATCACAACCATATATTTGGTCGAAATGTTCGAGTCAAGGTTGAGTTTCTAATTGTGGTCGGAAAATTTACCGGTATTATGGTAAGGGTTATAGCTAGTCCTTTTTACCTGAAAGTCGTACCCTAAAAATAGAGTACAAGGGAACGTGTTTGAGTGGGACATGATATACCTAGATGAAGGTGGACTCGTCTAGATCTTGCATATGAAATTTGTTGGAAGGTAACAGCTTGTCTCGTGCTCCGAATATTAATGACATGACCGGGGCACACAATAATCTAAATGGAAAGTGGGAGTCTATGGGGCACTAATTATCATTCCAATGTAATTATTCTAATCAATCGGTGATCCTCGTATATCCTAAAATTTTAGGAGGCTTACAGTCTACCCACCTTAGAAATAGGACATGGTCTTAGGAATATTGAGGTTAGAGGGTTCCCAAAATTCGGATACTGTACCTTGACCCTTGTTAATAGGAAATAAGGTATGTCGTATCGGGATACGATAGGTATAAGTCAAATCAGGGATCGTTCCTCAATAAATGGAGAATCGAGAGTGTATAATAACACATGATCAATAAAATAGGATGACCTACTCGTCCACATGGTATACAAGAGTTATCGACGGGGTAACCAACTCTAAGACACATTATGTGAAAAGATTTCTAACAACTGCGTCGTGAATCTCTATTTGTGTTAAGCCTGCCAGACTATTGTCATAAAAGTTCTAGGGATATGGGCTTAAGGGATGCTAGTTAAGGCAAGCTTCAATCAATCAATTAGAGACTCACAATAAATTGGTTTCTTGAGAATAGATAGTCTCTTGGGTTGGCATTTCGACTAAGGGTAAAACCCTAATCATTCTCAAATTCAGATGGCTCGAAAGTCTCAATAGTAGTTTGAGGGTCGATGGGAGAACAAGTAACTCAATCACATGACTGGACGAAGGTAGCTACACTTGTGCCTACCATTATCATAGCTATGGGAATACTCTGTATCTCTCCACCATCACGAGCTTTCGTCTTTCCAAATCGGTGAAAGGTAAAAACAATAAGGAGTTCAAAGGAGATGTTACTGAATACAATTTTGTGATTCAAGACGAACATATAATTCAAGAGGAATTGTCAAAGCAGTCGCGGATGAGATCCTAGATACCTATATATCTCCATCCACGTAGTGTAATTAAACGAAGTGCGAACCAAATGCATCATGGTTGATCAGACCATAATACGTTGACTCTGATTAGACAGTACGTTAGCAGGCGTCCCCACTAAACATATGCCTTGAATCAAGCTCGAGAACAGAGTGAGCTTGCAAAACTAAGCTGCAACAGTAGCGTTTGTTAAGATAGTCGAATACAATTATGCGAGATTTTTGAAAGTAGGCACAAGTAGTTCGAGTTTTTGTGAGAATCAAACCTTACCCGGTGTTCTTGCTTTTACAGTCATCCTACTATCTTCTTATCCATAAAGCCTTGGTCGACTAACGGTTTATGGACTTCTGAATTCTATATTCTAGGTAACCTATTAGTGTCAGTCAATTTCCTCATCAATAGATCATGAGGATCATACGGAGTGCTAGGTCGGGAGACATGCTACCAAACTTACAAACTTCTACTAATATTGGCTTTGTATCTTATGGGACATACATGGCACGGTCTTATCCTCTATAGTATCCTAAACTTGTAATCACGTCTGAAATTAGTTCACCGAGGATTATGCCTCGTCCGTATACTCGGGCGATGGTAAACTCTTGGTTCTGTGATTCAGATGTGATATACTATCAGCTACTCTACCTTATCTCAACACCCGGGTAACTATGATCAAAGAGGACCACTAGCCATAGTTTTAGGAATATTCTATAACCTATAATTTCCTTAAAAATTTCAATTCTAGGGTCGTGTCTCGCCAGTGCGCTGCTGGCTGCTGGGAATTCATAGTCTCCATAATTCAAATAAATGACGACAGTGCGCTGCTGTTCTGCCATTATGAGTTAACTAACATTCCTTTAACTAAATCTGTAAAAGAAATTTTTGGGCTTCTAGGGCTTCAAACAAGTTGACTATGGAATAGAGCGTAAGTATCTATCAGTCACAACCCCTTTAAAATAAAAGATGAATAGGGAGGAGACAACTGAAGACAAAGAAATACAACATTCTAATATCTATTCCATATGTATTCAAACCACAGAGAAAAACTTTGAATCGAAACCAACTCAAGGTTCGTATATGGATAACATAATCAGAATTTATATAAAATAATAATTCTTGGGCAAAATAGGAACTAAATAGGTAATTTGGGGCTAAGACATGAGGATGATGTCTAACAGACAAGGATGAGGAATTGCATAATTTATCAATGTTAGGTCACTATTTCTATGAAGTCCTGTCTCACCAAGTGAATAATCCATCTACATTGGATCGTGTCATTATATCAAGAGGTAATAGTGTACTTATGGGGAATCTGATAACTATCAACTTAATAACTCCTTATCTACCTTGCATGGTCTAGACTACCTATCGATAAATTTGTATAAGGGACTCCTAGTCCTAGTCATTCTCGTAAATTAAATTAATTTCTAATTCGTGAATGAGCATTTCCTAGTCGCAGGCTCGCAATAGTACAACTAATTAACTTAAGTACTATCACGAGTTCGCATGATTTACGAAGACTAACCTGCATGGGCCACCACAAAAACTTGTCACGACCCGCACCCGTTTTTTTTTTTAAAACGGATACAAGACGTGTCCAAGCCAGCCTACGTCGCAGTGTCGGCGGTAGAACGCTGTCACGGCCATGAAGATCAAGATCACAAATAATCCAATGCTCATTCACAGAAACTAATTTAACTTACAATGATCACAAGTTTTACATTTGTAGAAGAATATAAACTTATACAATTCAATGAATGACTATAACTCAACTATCTAGCTAGTCTCTAGACTTTTGTCTGCGAGTATTCCCGTCACTCCCCAAGCTAAGTGAATCCACGGCTAACCTGAAAATGTTGGTTTCCAGTCAGGAATGGAACGAGCACAATTCACTGAATGCAATTTCAAATAAAGAAGATGACTATAAAACAAAGGTTAGACATCAATCACGGGTTTGAAAATAAACAGTAAAGCCGTAAGAAAAATCAATAGTAATAAATAGACTAATATACTTTTCCACCATTAGAAGTACCTTTGATATGTGATCGGTCTCGGGACAATTATGCGACACGGTCTACACGGTCTAAAGTTACACGGTGTACAGTTACACGGTCTACAGTTACACGGTCTACAGTTACACGGTCTACAGAAAATATTGCAGTAAAGAAACACTGTCTACAAAATAATAATCACGATATACACAGTTTAAATGTAGTAAAAATCACGATCTACACTGTCTACTTTGCAATAAATAAAACACTGTCTACAAGAAGTAAATAAAATACTGTCTACACGGTCTACAAGAAATAAATGCAACACGGTCTACACGGTCTAAGGTCAGATCACACATCCTTGGTACTTCTCATTCCCGACTCAACAATTTATAATAGAAAATAATCACATAACCAATGACTAATCAATGAAATATAGTAAACATCAATATCAAAATGCAGACAATAAACTGTACTCGTCTGTGGTCCTTTGCTGGTGAAACCAACAAAATGAACTACTCAATGTGCCACTATTGTCAAAACCCGTACAACAGTCCCCGGAAGCTGAAATAAATAATACCAATAATCTCAGAATAGTCCAATTAGCTAGGATTGCCTGTCCTTACGTCCAATTCTGGATACAGGGACAGAATGGTAATTTCGGACAAAAACGATGTCCGCCGTTGGACCCGCTTTGCACCGAAAAGTGTGCCAGAGTCAATGGTCTATAAAGTCGTCAAACTATATGTCTACGTATCCAGTTTTCTGATACGAACCCAACCGTATGTCCAGAGTTGGATTTCGGCGGGCCGTACACAAAATCGCCCGTTGAACGGGACCGTGGGGCCCGCAAAACGACGTCGAATTCAACTGTCTCAGAATTGGACCAAACTTGGCATGCAGGACCAGAAAAACGATACGGTTCTGCTAGCGCAAGTTTCGTCTCGATCTGACGAACGTGCATAAAGTTATGACTAAATTTGCATTGGACGGATACGGGGCAATTCCGACGGATACGCATCGAATTCGTCGCGGACACGCGACCAATTTGAATTCCGTCAAAGCCCACACGACCACGAAGCTGTTACGCAGCTTTTGATGCCTTCGGTGCGCGACCACGTTGCCTGGAATGGCGGGACGGACGTGGTATCGATGGTTTTTCAAGTTTCGAAAAACAGGTTTTTGTTGATCTTTCGAATCGGATAACTTTTCATCTGTTTGATGAAATCGAAACCTACAAGAAAGGTTTTAAAGGGGTATAGATTGTCTAAAAGTGTCTTCAGGTAGATTTCTGGGGTTGCACGTCCATTGTTCTAGAAACGTCTTACAAATAGGCTCTACAAACAGTTTTATTGTTCTGTTTTTCGAATCAGTTTTTTGCCAGTTTTGGCGTTGATTTTATGTGTGATCTAGTGCACTAGAATTAATTCTATCTGAAGGCATTTAAAGTGGTATATGTTAGGTTTATACCTGAAAAGATGAATCGCAAAACCATGGATCGTACGTGACGGGACGTCGCTGCGAAATTCGCTCGGAACAGCCCGCTGCTGCAGTCCACTGCTTCGCGCGCGTGTGCGCGCGCGGATATGGCCGACTTCGGCGACCCTCGCGGCGGTGCGCGGTTGCGCGTGGCCGCCCAGGACGTCGGGGGGCGCTGGATTTTAGGGTTAGGGTTTTGAGTTCCTTTCTTCTTCGATCTTCCGTTCGCTATTCATATATATATGTTCGGTACTGGGTTCAGAGAAGGGTCGGGGTCCGTTCGGCTGGTTGATCAGCTGAACGCTGCATTGGGATGGGCCTGGGCCCGAGAGGGGAATAGGTTAGGCGGTGAGGCAGTGAGCTGTGTTCTCTTATATATATATGAATTTAACTAACCCTGCTGTGGATGCATAATTGGGCTCGGGAATTGGTTTATTTGAATTCGGTTTGCTGTTGCTGCCCAAAACCGAAGGGCTCGGTTTGGTCCAATAGCTGGCCAGTCTTGGCCCTTGGGGCTGGGTTGGGAGAGTATGGTTTGGCTCATTTAAATTATTTTGTTTTTTTTATTATTCTTTTTCTATTTCTTTTTACTTATTATATATATAATAACCAAGGTATATATATATTTATATATACAAATATACGTATACAAATATACAAATATACGTATACAAGTATACGTATAAATATATATATAAATCTACGTAAAATATTTATATATACATATTATATATAACCTGTGTATATATTGGCCCATTTATATAATATTATTATATACATATATACATATATATATATATATATATCTCCTAATAAGTAATAATCATTTAACTATTAAGGACACGAAATAAGTATATATACCAAATGATTAAATACTATATTTCCCTTAATCAAATAAACATACGCAATATACATTCATACATATACTGTTCTAGTCAAGGTCCCATAAACCTAAAACGACATTTCAAGAAACGTATCATGTTCGAAAATAACAAATATACATAAAATATAATTATACCCTTAATAGCAATAATATATTTTATTTAACCAATATTTATGATTTGTCATTGATTATTAAAATAAACACCCCTATACATGCAGTATATCTATGTGGCCGTCTTGGTCACACTAAAGGTCTACATGGCTTTGGACTCGGTTCGAGTCTAGCTCGGATTAGCGGTGCACAACCGGGTCTCCTAATGTCAAATAATATTAAATATGAATAATTAAACTACTTATAACGGTCATGTCACAACTTAGCCTGGTTTTCCTAGTTAGGACATCACTATGGCTCGGCCTCCCTTGGCATGGCTAATACACTAGTCAAAGTACGCCACTGCACCATCCGTGCCATGATTCCTAGTCACTTTGTACTCCAAATCTAAACCATGGCAAAAATCATCTACCGTAATAATTAACTAAATAATCATTTATAAAAATCTAAAAATCACTATTTAAATAAAATAAATAATAATAATAAAATATTCTAAATTTTCTGGGAAGGGAAGCTACAGTTTACATCAGTCTAGACTCAACAAAAGTGTAAAATACAGACTCAAATATAACTGAGAAGCGGAGACTGAGCTGTCGTCTGACTTGAGCTTAATGTAGACGTCGTGTGTCGTATTGAATTATTAAAATATTATTTAGTCAATGTTATCAATATTTGGTTGACTGTGACTTTGTGTCAACAATCTCCCCCATATTGATAATTGACAAAATAATATATGTATATTCAATATTCATACCTGGACACAGTTGATCACAAAAATATAGCTCCCCCATAATCAATGCCAAGCTAGAAATAATAGCTCCCCCGTAACCGGTGAGCGGTGCCGACCTAGAAACAATAGCTCTCCCGTAAATAATGCGTTGAACCTGTTGGCCTGATAAATAATATCTCCCAAAAGCACCAAAAAGCACATATATATACTAAAAGTATGACAAGAATATACATATTTCTCCCCCTTTTGGCATTAGCAATATAAACTGCATATGAATAATAATGATGCAACCACACCAAATAGAGAAGAAACTGTATTATGAATGATCAAAACGAGCAACTAGCATAGAATAATAAACTACGATAAGCATAAAAGTGTCATCACACATAACCAGAGTCATCAAACTACCAGAGTTTTAGTACAACCCAAGTACATAAATCCAAATAAAACTAAATAACTGGAAATCAGAAAAACATAAACTAGGATCATCAGCAGCAGCAGCAGATAGTAGAAGCCATCTCCATCATAGAGCACGAGAAGGCCCAGCGGAGTCTGAAGGATCAGTGAATGAACGGCTGGGATCCACAATAGCAGCATTCGAATCCAGGTAGCGCATGACCCAGGGATCGTCAATGCGATATCCAGTGCGACCAGGATCCCGCTCCATGGGAATGGGCATAGAAGGGTGACAAGACATGGAATACCAGATATCGTGCAGCGAGTTGCTGAGGGCACTCATCTGCAGGGTAGTACGGTAGTCCATCTGAGTCCAACGATCGTCTTCCAATGCGAAACGATCTCTGAGCATGGTCTGGATGGAGTCAAGAGTAGCAGGAGGAGGTGGCGCATCCTGTCCAAGGAGAGGGGCATCGGGCTCCTCATCATCAGACTGCTCAGAAGTGTCAGGAGAGGTGACGACTGCCTGAAGACGTCGTGCCTTGGAAAGGAATACCGGAGCAGGCAAGAAAGGACAGTCATCGAGAGGTACATAGAACGCACGAAAGACCATAGGAAGATATAAGGCATAAACCAAGGCTCGTGGTTTCTTCCTACAGTTAATCATCCAGTCCATCATGGTACGTGGAAGATTGAAAGGAACACAAAAGTGTAGATGATATAAAGCAGAGATTTCAAAATATGTAATTTTATCGGTAGAACCCGCTTTGGGTAGAATGGTATTAAAAAAAATCCGATAAAGTTCATAGAAGTAAGGATTTAGATATTTAGCCATAAGCTTGCGAGGACGTGTGTTCGGAGTACACAAGTCGTCCTTGAAGCTTTCAAGAGAAATTCCATCGGGAAAACGGAACGACCGAGCTTCAACAAGCTTTTCCCAAGAATTGGGCTCTTGAAGATCAAGATATTCGGCTAAGTCAAAATCATCAAATGAGATATCGATACCCGCAACACGTGAATAGATGTGAGTATCATCAAAAGTCAAGTTGCACTAAAACATTTGTATGGCACTACGATATATGACCGAATTAGAAGTAACAAGTTCGTCAAGGCAAAGGTCATGAAAGAGTGCATCATAATGAGAGAAAATTGAGAAGTTAATGGGGTATCCCGCAAACACCGGACGTGTCCCAAAATCACTAAACCATGCATTGGACGCGTCTAGTGATATAAAAAGTCGGTCATCGTAGGTGTTTGGATCACGTGGACGAGAAGGGTTGAACAATGGATGAGGTGGTTGATGTTGTTCAACGGGTTGCTTAACGGAAGGATGAGCATTTGACGAGGACGCTCCCTCGGTCCGAATTCTCTTCCTACGGTTAAACAAGCGAGAAGCCATTGCACAAAATAGAGAATTTGAAATAGAGAAGGAGAGTGAGTTATATCTCAAATCAACAATGAACAGTGAAAGAGAATGAGAAAATAGCCCTTTTTCTTGATTTTGATGAGAAATAGAGCACTTTAGAGAGAAAACTAGGGTTAGGGTTTGTGAAAATATGTTTGGAGAGGTGAAGGTGATGGTAAGAATGAAGGAGAGAGAGGAAAACCCGAATATAAGGGGAGGGTTTTCTTTGGTCGGAGTAAATCTGGACCGTAGGATCTCATTTGATCAGACGGCTGAGGCTGTCCCCGATTCTGGAACAGGAGGACCGAACTCGGCCCGAACTCTGTTGGGGACAGAGTTCGGCCCGAGTTCTGGGTCTATGTTCCAGAACTGAAATCAGGCTAGATGATGGAAAAATGGTTATGGGAAATCAAGTAAGATATGAAGACAAAATAGCTTGAAAGATTCAATCAATTAGAATAATAGCAGGATGAAATTAAAAAATAGTGAGTCAGCAGTAAGAAATCAAAACAAACCATATAATAAACAAGGAAATATCTCATAATTCAATAGTTTCAAGTTGCCATGGATTAGCTGCAGGGGTCGGATCCCAGCTAGCGGTAGTCCTGTGGACTAGTGCACCGTGTCGCTTAGGCTTTTACGCCTTGTTGTCAGAAGGGCCCTTTCGGCTTGTACCCATAGCAAGTTTATCGTAAGAGAATCATAATATAATCGATATTTACGCAGGTGAGTTTTAATTTATGACAGCTTCATCTAAAATTCCAAGTTCACGATAAAGGAAATTGAAGCGCTCTTCGGATAATGGCTTAGTAAAGAAGTCTGCTAGCTGATGATCAGTGTCAATAAACTCTAAGTTAATCGTGCCATTTTGCTGATGATCACGCAAAAAGTGGTGTCTAATTTCAATGTGTTTTGTGCGTGAGTGACAGATAGGGTTCTTAGTCAAGTTAATAGCACTAGTGTTGTCACAGAATATAGGAATATGCATGAAAGATAATTTATAGTCTTCAAGGGTTTGCTTCATCCACAGAATTTGTGCACAACAACGCCCAGCTGCTATGTATTCAGCTTCTGTTGTGGATAGTGCAACAGAATTCTGCTTCTTGCTAAACCAAGAGACTAAAGCCTTTCCTAATAAATGGCACGTACCGCTCGTACTTTTACGGTCGACCTTGCATCCAGCAAAATCAGCATCAGAGTAACCAATGAGGTCAAATGATGTTGACTTGGGAAACCATAGGCCCACTGTAACCGTACCCTTAAGGTATCTGAAGATACGCTTAACTGCGGTCATGTGCGATTCCTTAGGATTTGCTTGATATCTAGCACACAGGCAGACGCTAAACATTATATCAGGGCGACTAGCAGTTAAATAAAGTAAGCTGCCTATCATACCTCGATACTTACGTTGATCAACGGGTTTGCCGCTCTCATCTGGTTCGAGTTTGGTTGAAGTAGCCATTGGAGTGCTGATCGGTTTGACGTTGTCAAGATCGAACTTCTTCAGCATGTCCTTGGTATACTTCGACTGACAGATGAAAGTTCCATTAGCCATTTGTTTCACTTGCAGACCAAGAAAGTAGTTGAGCTCTCCCATCATGCTCATCTCAAATTCTGTCTGCATACACTTGGCAAATTCTTGACAGAGGGTTTCATTAGTAGAACCAAAAATGATATCATCAACATAAATTTGAATTAATAGAATAGTGTCTTTGAAAGATTTTATAAAAAGTATAGTGTCAATTTTTCCTTTTGAAAAACCTTTCTCAAGCAAGAAACTGCTTAGCCTTTCGTACCAAGCTCTGGGGGCTTGTTTAAGGCCATATAGCGCTTTCTTTAGCTTGAACACGTGGTCGGGAAATTTATGATTTTCAAAGCCAGGGGGTTGTTTTACATAAACTTCTTCCTTAATAAACCCATTCAAGAAAGCACTTGTCACGCCCCAGAACCAGAATACTGGAGAGCGGGGGCAGACATAGCCAGCTACGTATATTGAAATAGAATACATCTCAACTATACGGTCACGGCTGTCTAGATATGAGGGTTTACTACAAGCCAGCAGTCTCTTAAGGTCAAGCCTATTGTCTCAATTTTAAGCAATTAACAGAGTTACAAGATATTAGAGCATCAAATATATATATATAAGGCGTCCCAAATATTACATATTGGATGATCATGAAGCTAGTCGTACAAAATGATAGGACTAGCAAGAGTTCAGTCATACATGATCAACCCTAGGATTTGTTAATCATGTTTACAGCCCGTAGGCAGACAGTAAGTAAATGTGCATCGAGCTAACAGGTGCTCGTCGGCTAAACGCCTCAAAAGAATAAATTTACATATAAGTGGGTGAAACAAAAAGGAAAATCCACTCTTGGCCCGGGTTCCGTCTAGTTGTCACCATTGGGCTGGAAGCTCGGTAGATCCTCGGGAGCTGCTCCGAAATCTGGCCACACAAAACCAGCTGGGTCAAACCCCAGAAAGAGCAAGTGCCACAAGGAGGCCACAAATAAGAACAAAAGCCAGCATATCAGAACATAAAGAATAAAAGAAAGTACAAGTAGTAAAAATACACAGAGCGATAAACGACTAGGGACGTGGAACCATTCCGGGAACCAGGTTACAATCCTTAAACCAGACAAGGACCGGGGTTGTAACCCTTCGCCTGAATAGCTCATTGTCTCTACTCATTTATCGTTAAGATAAGGAAAACGAACATGCTCAGGAGATAGCAGGTACTGGAGCTAGACAAGACTTAGACAAGGCTGGACATCATGCATTCACAAGCGGCCAAGCAATTACTACGGCTTACTACTTTAACTAACTAGGGTTATCACAAGCCTAATTACTAACAAGATGCAAGTAAGAATTTCCAGTCCCAAGCCCTGCAGACCATCCAGTTATCCTTCCGCGGGTTGAGAGTTATAGGTGGGTACATTGCCCGGGAGATAAATGTACCCTTAGGTGACTTAGAGGGTGCAACACATGACAGTGTGCTGGAAATGTGCTCTACTCGTCGGCAAGCTACAAGTCCATTAAAGCGCCCAGATAACGAGATTGCCTGTGACTGAAAATTCTCCATGTTCTAGTTTGATCTAATAATTAGTCTAATCCAATTTAGCGCGAGTCCCTGGCCGTGGTACCCAGGAAGTCACGTCCTAGACATGATGCAAGACAAGACAAGTGGATTGTACAAGCAAGCAAGCAGAAACACCTACGGTGTCAAGTTGATTATACGAGTCGAGTTACAAGTTACAAGTCAAGTCAAGTCAGGAGTGCGCCGCCACGGGCCACTATCAAGTTATCAAGATAAATCATGTCAGGGTACTGTCAGGAGTGCGCCACGACGGGCTACTATCATGTCAGGTTGGTCATGTCAGGAGTGCACCACTACGGGTCACTGTCGTGTTATGCTAGTTCCTTGTCATACCATGCCATGTACAATAGTCATTCCAAATATATTAAGTAAAAATCAAGTTCATGTCAAAAGGCACAAGGATATAAAATGGGCGTAAAATATCTAATAAAATACTAATATAAATAGGACTATAGAAGAGCCAAGATCAAGAAATAAACGAATTCATCATAGACAAGTAGGTTGTACAGGGTATGTACTGTACAGGGTGCCAAGTGCGCAGGGTACCAACTGCGCAGGGTGAGCAGCGCAGCAGATGGATTGCGCTGGATCAGGTTGCGCAGGAATGGATGGCGCAGGGTCAGATTGCGCATGCGTGGAGTGCGCAGGGATAGATTGCGCATGAGCAGACTGCGCATGAGCAGACTGCGCATGAGCAGACTACGCATGAGCAGACTGCGCATGAATCCATGCGCACTCGGGTTGAGCGCAGTTCGCCAAGGGGCAAGCTGCGCGGTCGGCGCTGCGCTAAAGAGCACTGGCCGAGGGGGATGCACAATCCAGCCCTGCGCTAAAGAGCGCAGGCTGCTGTCTTCTTCTCCAGGCCGAGAAGAAGACTCCAAGAACTCTAAGGTTCAAAACTTCATATCTTGGTAAAATCAAAACCAAATCTAGATTTTCAAAGTTCTAACTTGAGTAAAATCGAATTCTCTTCCACATGGAAGCATCAAAATATGCAAAAATCGAAGTTAAATAGATCAACACCAAGGATTTTCGAAAATGGTTAAAACCTAGATCTAGAAGAATGAAAGCTCCAAATCACAAAATGTCAAGTTCTAAAGTTGTTCTCCATGGCCTAATCTAGTTAATGGACAAATAAAAAGTGGTGCTTATTTGATGGCAAGGTGCACTTGCCTATGGGTTGGGGAGTTGTGTGGAAGAAGGAAGAAGAAGAAGTAGAAAGAAATTAATGGAGTTATGGAGGAGAGAGAAAAAGTTGGTGGGTTTTAATGAGGGTGGTTGTGATGGAATGGAGGTGGAGAATAGGCTAAGCTGTTCCCCTCATGAAGAACCAAACCAAACCAAACCAACTCCACAAAATAAAACCAAGCCATGGTCCAAAACCCATTTACGAGAACCCGAATCCACAAGTCGAGAAAATAAAATACGTGCCAAAATCAAATTACGAGTATAATACGAAATATAGGAAATGGGGGTGACATCACATTTTATATCCATTTGAAATAATTTGAAATTTTGATAATTTGCAAATGCACAAAGCATCCGAATGGATTCTAGTCTAGCAACCGGAGCATACGTCTCATCGTAGTCGATACCTTCCTCTTGGTTGTATCCTTGAGCTACTAGACGAGCTTTGTTGCGTGTGACTGAACCATCTTCATTTACTTTATTTCTAAACACCCATTTAGTACCAATTATCGAGTGATTAGCCGGTCTAGGAACTAGTTCCCACACTTGGCTCCTCTCGAATTGGTTGAGTTCTTCTTGCATAGCAGAAATCCAAAATTCATCATTAAAAGCTTCAGAAATGTTTTTCGGCTCAACTTGTGAAATAAAGGCAGTGCTAGCAATAGAGTCTCTTAGTGATGATCTGGTAGTTACTCCACGTGAAACTTTACCTATCACTAAATTTTCTGGATGAGAAGGCTTGAAAGAGAATTTCTTTGGCAAGCCCTCCAGAGAATTTGTTTCGGTAGAAGTATTCATTGAAGTAGAAGTTGATGGCTCAACGTCATCATCAAGAGTACTTGCTGTACTGTTATCTTCATCAAAAGTTACATTTGTTGACTCTTCCACAATTAGTGAGCATTTATTAAAGACTCTATATCCCTTACTCTTGGCGGCATAACCAAGGAAAATACCATCGTCAGCTTTGGCATCAAATTTGCCTAAGTTGTCTTTGGTGTTAAGGATAAAATATCTACATCCAAAAACTTTAAAATAAGAAACATTGGGGGTTCTCCCAAACCAAAGCTCATAGGGTGTTTTCTTCGTAATGGGACGAATAAGCACCCTATTCAAAATGTGGCATGCTGTACTGACAGCTTCTGCCCAGAAGTATTTCGAAAGTGAAAATTTATTCAACATGACTCTAGCCATATCGCCAAGAGTTCTATTCTTCCGCTCCACAACACCATTTTGTTGATGAGTTCTTGGACAAGAAAATTCATGATCAAAACCATTAGAATCACAAAATTTTTCAAAATCAGAATTTTCAAATTCGCCTCCATGATCACTTTGATTTGGAGTGATCATGTAGCCTTTTTCGTTTTGAACTTTCTTGACAAAAATCTTAAAAACTGAAATAGCATCACTTTTGTTTGTGAGAAAGAAAACCCAAGTAAATCTCAAAAAATCATCAACAATAACAAATGCATAAAGCTTACCACCAAGACTAGCTACTCTATTAGGACCAAATAAATCCATATGGAGTAGTTGCAGGGGTCTAGTAGTACTTACAGAGTTGATGGAATGAAATGAGGATTTGGTTGTCTTGTTCAATTCACATTCGGCACATATCGTGTCTTTTTTGAATGTGATGTCGGGCAATCCTCTCACTAGCTTCTTAGTTGATAGCCTGGATATAGTATCCATATTGGCATGACCAAGACGCTGGTGCCAAAGTAATCGTTCATCTTTGTAGGCATAAAGACATCTACCTGCATTGTTAGTATCTATAGATAGATAAAATATATAAATATTATCCTCTCTTTTCCCTTCAAAAGCAATGTCTCTCGTTGACCTATCATAGATGAAGCAATTTTTTTGTCCAAAGTTAATATCATATCCATGATCAGCAAGATGACTAATGCTGAGCAGGTTATGCTTTAACTAGGTCACTAGGCAGACATCTTTTATTACAGGAGAGGGAGGATGACCAATAGTACCATTACCTATTATGTGCCCTTTTAAATTGTTACCGAAGGATACGTATCCTTCTCTCTTCATCGATAGTGATGCGAAAAGATTTGCGTCTCCTGTCATATGCCGCGAGCATCCACTATCGAGAATCCACTTACTCTTAGTTGAGGAGGGAAGGTCCACCTACATCAAGAGTAGATGTGACCTTTGGTACCCAAATTATTGAGGGTCCTGAAGAGTTAGCTTTTGGAAACTATGCATATATCTTTTTATCAACTAATCTTCTGATTCTACATTGTGGTGATATGTGTCCATGTAGACCACAATAGGTGCATGTAGCATTTCTATTCACATTAGGAGCATGCTGATAATGTCTATAAGAATATTGATGACATGTAGACTGATATGGCATGGTATGATGTTGTCCATATGTCATGGCATGATGAGGTTGTCTATATGGCATGACATGATGAGGTTGTCTATATGGCATGACATGATGAGGTTGTCTATATGGCATGGCATGGTGAGATTGTCTATATGTGGAGTGATGTTGATTGTGTCTTTGTGCAACATGATGATGACTGTGAGTAGCATGATGTTTATGTGATATATGATGATTATTTCTACGTGCCTGAGGTTTGTGAAAGTGTGTGTATATGTAGGCATGATTGTGAGCAACATGAGTATGACGTGGTTTACTAGTATGAGTAGTATTATGCTTTATGTGTGTCTCATGTGATTGGGTTTGAGGTTGAGCAACCTGTTTTCCCAATTTAGTCTCTAATTTCTTAGAGACAGCTTGCAATTCAGTGATCTTAGCATTTAAACCATGCAACTTAGTGATAGTGATTTTGTGTCTATTCTTTTCATCTGTAAGCTCCGTGTTGAGTATTGCAATTTCTTTTGTTTGCTGCTCAATACGTGCCTCGGTATCATGTAAGCTTATTTTAAGCTTAGATACCTCATCTGTGACATCCGTGGGTACAGTGTCTCTAATATTATCAAGTAAAAGAGAAAGTCTTTGTATTTCAACTTCATGACTTTTGATTTTGTCCTTGGCTTGTTTGTATTTACCAATGGCCTTTTTATGGTCACTAAGTAAATCAGTGAAAGCATCGTCAAGTTCATCAAAAGTGAAGTGGTCAAGAGTGTCGTTAGATACCTTGTCGGATGTTGCCATTAGGCAAACATTTGTCGTATCTTGAGGAGAGTTCTTTTCTTCCTCGGAGTCACTGACATTGCTTTCATGCCAGATGCTAGTGTTGGCATATCTCTTTGAAGTGGTCTTCTTATATGGCTTCTCATAGCGGTTGCTTTTCTTTGAGAATTGACAGTCTTTTCGGATATGTCCCGTCTTCTTGCAACCATAGCAAGTAGGCTCTTCTTCTTCATCTTCTTGTGGTTCCTTCTTTCTCCGGTTGAAGCGAAGGAATTTCTTGAAGTTGCGAACCATGAGGGCATGATCATCATCTTCTGAGTTGTCGTCATCCATCTCTTCGGGTTCAGCCCTCCGTCGGTGAGCTTTGAGTGCGATCTCCTTAGCCTTAGGAGCAGGCTCTTCGAAGTCCTTGAGGTCAAGCACATGAGTCATTAGCTTTCCCATCAAGGTCTCCATAGACATTGTTGTGAGATCGTTTCCTTCTATGATGGCTGTTACCTTAGGGTTCCAAAATTTTGGTAGCCCCCTAAGCAACTTACGAATCTTCTCATGATTTGAATATTGCTTTCCAAGTGAAGACAGGGGGTTGATGATGTCGAGGAATCTTGTGAACATCTGTGTGATCGTCTCGTTTGGCTTCATCTTGAAGGCCTCGTATTCTTGCGTGAGACGACTTATTTTAGATTCCTTGACTAGGGTGGTTCCTTTATGCGTCACTTCTAGAACCTTTCATACTTTGTGGGATGTGGTGCATGTGGATACCTTGTTGAACTCATTCCTGTCTATAGCACAGAATAAAGCATTAATAGCTCTCGCGTCTAGACTTGCCTGTTTCTTCTCTTCGTCAGAATATTTGTCATATGATTTCTCAATGAGATCACCGTTGACAACTATCCTGGCGGGCTTTTTGTAACCGTCAGTGACGATAGTCCACAGGTCAAAGTCTAGAGACTTGAGATAAAATCTCATCCTTGTTTTCCAATACGTGTAGTTAGTTCCATCAAATAGGGGAGGCCTATGAGTGGACTGTCCTCCACCGTGATTAGAAATCAAGGATTGTGTGGTTGCCATGGATCAGCTCTAGGATGTAAATCCTTGTAAAGAGAATAGAGCTCTGATACCAATTGAAGAACAGATGGCAACTCTAGAGGGGGGTGAATAGAGTTTCTAAAGAAAATAACCAATTAAAATTAACTCTTTTACGAAGTATAAATAATCAGAGTAAAATGCGGAAAGTAAATAAAGAGCAAGAAAGCATACGCAAACATAGCGATTTTAACCTGGTTTCCCTCGTGGAGGACTAGTCCAGGCCTGAGAACTCTAGCTCAGGATTAAATCCACTATTTGTGAAATAGTAGTTTACAACCCGTGCCTTTACTTCAGAAGAGCACGTCAATTTCTTACAGAGGATCGCAGTGGCGATTGCTTGGAATTGTCCAAGCGACTTCTTCAACTCTTGCACAAGAATCCTAACTGAGAGATGCTGAGCACTCGAGACTTAGGAGGCTTGTGGCTAGTAGATGGGAAGGGTATGGCTTATTTGAGCTTATAAGAGAGAAGAGAAGAGAAGACTGGATGATTTGAAATAAAAAAATTTATGGCCTATTTATAGTGTTTTTGTAGGCAGAATTCGGCCAGAATTCGGGTAGAAAATTTCAAATATTTGGCTGTTGGACAACTAGCAACTAGCTAACCCTAAAATTAGGGATGCTGATTTTTAGGGGACAGAGTTCGGCCCGAACTCTGTCTCCAGAGCACAGAGCTGGTCTAAGTGGCCAGTGGGTATTTTTCTGGATGGTGGAGTTTGAGGATTATTGGGTAGGCTATAGGTCAAGTCTCAAGAACTCAGCATGACACAGTTTACATCAGTCTAGACTCAACAAAAGTGTAAAATACAGACTCAAATATAACTGAGAAGCGGAGACTGAACTATCGTCTGACTTGAGCTTAATGTAGACGTCGTGTGTCGTATTGAATTATTACAAATATTATTTAGTCAATGTTATCAATATTTGGTTGACTGTGACTTTGTGTCAACGCAGTTGAGCCCGCATCTGGTCCTCAACATATATTTCCTGCAAGAGATCTTCAAGGCTGATCTCAAGCTTCTTCCTATGCATGTTTTCATAGAACTTGCTCCACCCAGCGGGGAGCTTTGAGACAATCCCTCCAGCAACAAACTTGTCGGAGAGGGGCATCGCCTCGTCTTCCAACTTCTGTCGCAGTTTCAGGAACTCCTTCACCTACGGCAACATAGACTTTTCGTCCTCAAAGAACCACTTGTGATATTTTTCAACCACAAATATTTTACTGCGGTTCTTGCCTTCTTCGTAGAGTTTTTCTAGAGACTCCCATATGTCTCTAGCGATATTCTTCTTAGAATATGATTCTGCAAGGGAATCCTCCATAGCATTCAGGATAAGCAGCCTGCAAATGCTATTTTCTCTTCTCCACTTGGCCTGAAGTTTAGTAGCCGCAGAGATTGCGGCAGCAGACCCAGTATCTGGAACGGTAGGTTCCTCTTCAAGAAGCACGTGATCCACGTCTCTGAGTTGAAGAGTGAGAAAAACCTTTCTCTTCCAGACTTGATAATGCTCTCCATCAAACTTTTCTAATTTGCAAAAGTCAGTATTGATGAGTGAAGCATTAACGTTTTCTATCGTAACAATCTTAAAGCTTTGAGATTGTTAGTGCCAGGGCACAATTTTTCGATGGAAAACTGAGAATATGAAAAAATTGTAAAAACAATGTTCCAACGCAATACTTCTAGGAAGGTTGCGCAAGTATAACGAAGATCTAAAAAGATATCGTTATGATATTACGAGAATCTAAAAAGATTTCGTAATCACAGCAATCAGATCGTAGTACTTCTAAAAAGAAGATACAATCAGAGTTACTGGCAGCAACGAAGAAGGTGACTGGCGAAAGATGGAAGAACTCCTGCTGGGGTGAATGATCACCGTTGCTCAAAGCTTTATTCGCCCTACGCGAACAGCTTCCAGGAACCAGCAAGTTCGTCGGAGAACTTGGAACACTGTTGCTCTTCTGACTCCTCGAATGGACACGAACTCCCGTGCAAAAGTAACGCTGGTGCGGCGCCTTTCCTCTCTCTCTCTCGACGGCTGACAGATCAGAACGGTGTTAAAGAACACGTCTGAATTCTCTGTTTACTTGTGCTAAAGAACACTTCGTAAACTTTCTGGTGGCTTCTCTTTCTATTCTGTAATGAGCCGGGCATGCGCAACTAGGCAGCGCAACTGGACATACACAACGTGGCTGCGCAAGTGGCTCGCGCAACTAAAGCGCCTAGCGACGATGCTAAGTGCAAAGTGCGCCAACAAAACGCCACATTACGCCTCATGAGCCCATGAGTCCGAGTCCGAGTCGCTAAGCCCCTAAGGGGCTTAGCTCCTATGGAAATAAATTTTCCAAGAGCAAAAAGCATGAATGCTTTTATTGTTGATTTTAGCCTTTTTTCCATTAGAAAAATAATCCCACATGGCAAACCCATGTGCACCTCCACACCACATGTGCATCTCCAATAATAGCAAAGCTAATATATAGAGATACAAACTCTTTGGCCTATCCGTTGTGAGACTAAAGTTTCTAAAGGAAAGGCCAAAACTCCAACAGATTATGGCCATCTTTTTTATAGGACAATACTCTCAAAAAATAATCTTATAGGGCATTTGGTTCATATATTTTATAAAGTTATTTCTGTACATGGTTGATATTTCTACATCGTCGTGCCATGAGTTTTGCAAAATAACTACTGCACGTTAAGTCAAAGAACGAGATAGCTTATGACCATTTTTTATAGTACATTATTCTCCTAAGAAAAAACTTATAGGGCATTTTTTTTTCTTCTATTTCTACTTATGCACATTCCAAAATGAGGTAGTTCCTCGCTGTCTTGAATTTGGTCCTTCAATTCAGTGAGCTGTAGATTTGCAACTAGTTTGGCACCTATATTGTAGGGAATGATGCAACTAATGTGAAAGAAATATCTCACTAATGTATATTTCTAATTTGTTATGAAGTTCATGTAAGCATTTTCAATTTAATATTTTAAACTTACCTTCATTTTTTTTGTTTGGAAAAACTAATAATATCATAAACATGCTCCGCTTAGACTTATGATTGTCTATAATTCAAGCTTATCAAGCATTTATTGGTTTATGATAAGCTTGCATATCATGTGCAAACAACACCAACATTTTAATACATGTTATTATTGAAAACTTTTGACTTGTATCACATAAGTTTTTTATTGTTCCCAGGATTACTATTGTTGTGCATGAGCTGTTCTACCATATGATGCTTGGGCGGAACTTTAGTGCAAGGGACATTGTTAAATTTCTCACACGAGTTTTTCATACGACATATATTCTGCTAAATCAGATGTTTCCAATAACAAGAATTTTCTTTGTTGTCCAGTGTGGCTATGGGACTAGCTTCTGCTCATGAAAGAGGGGTTACATGCATCATAAAGGCATTTGTAGGCATACATTGTAGCAGTCAATTTTTTTTCTCTCTAAAATGTATTTTTTGTTGATGTACTTGTTGAATATTGTACGAACACGTTTGTTTTTGTTAATGTGAAATGCGTTATAAGTTATTTGATGTTTGTGAGAGTTTCTGAATTTATATTATTTGTTTCTGTAATTTATATTATGTTTGTATCTGGTAACGTAAATGGGAACCAGCGGGAACCAGCAACATAAATTAGAATTGATAAACAGGGTCTCTTGATGGCTAAAAAATGTCAACGAAAATAACCTAGGTTGGCAGTCATTAACCGTCAGCTAGGCCATAGTCAGAAAAAGTATGCACCTATAATTGGCAGTCAAAAAATTGGGTTTAGTTGACGGCTAAAATCCGTCAACTAAAGTCACTTTAGTTGATGGCTAAAAATCGTCAACTAAAGTCACTCCGACAACCGTTAACTAAAGTTGGGACTTTTGCTGACACTGGCCTAGCTGAGGAAGGAAAACTGTCAACTAAACCCTTTTGTGACGGGGAAAAACCATCACCAAAAGTCAATTTTCTTGTAGTGACTTAGTTTAAATTTATTTTAAATATTGAATACATTTTAATTTGAATTTGTTTTATATAGTTTATAGGATTTTTGATATGTGTTTAGATATTGTAAGGATCTTAAGTTACTTTTAAAATTAATGCATTTGATTGCAAGGTGAAAAATAAATTAACTCCTCGGAATAATGGAAAATTCAATGCAAATTTGAAAATATTCATAATGGCGTTGTTTGATTACAATTATTTTCTTGTGAAAAATCAAACAAATATTCATGAAAAATTAATTTGGGGCTTGATTGTTATTATTTTTCACAAAAAATAGTTATTTTCCATGAAAATGATATTTTTCTGTAGATTGGGCCATTTCCACTATTTATGAGGAAAAATATGAAAATTGATAGCAAAATAGTTCTATGGAAAATATAAGCTATCAAACACTATAACCGGTGGAAATTTTGTTATGGAAATATTTTCAAGAAAAAAAACCCAATCAAACACGGTCTACATTTCTAATCATAGTAGTTATAAGAATTTTAAATTATTTTTAGGTGAGGATATACGTATGCGTACAGTGATAGTTAATTATCTTCTACTATATAGTGCGGCTTGGAAACGACTCAAAAGTGAGCCATCCAGACAGTGTGTATATCATCATCCATTCAATTTTTAAAATAATTACAGAAAATTATAATTTTAAACATTCTTTTTTTTTTTTCACATAACCGAATATCCTCTCTTTTATTGACATATATCTATAAGAAATTATAATTAAAATAACATTAATTGGTATATGATATACAAATGATTTGGACGGCTCACTTTCGAACCGTTTCTAACCCACATTATAATTATAGAGAGAAACAAATTTGGACTTGTAAACAGTCGCAAAATTTATTTATGGTCTTATATTTGTCCATTGACACTAAACACTTTTTTGTTTGTTTGTTGAAGAGAAGCATAGTTTAAGAGTATATGTTTCTTTTGTCCTCTTTGTGCTGTTTTTAACCTCTCTACACAGTACATATTTAACCTATTATTTAGAGTTGGGAAGAAATATTACTATTGAGATCTATTCCTTGAGATTGGATTGGTACGAGCAAGTTGTGTCTATTCCTTGAGATTGGATTGGTATGAGCAAGTTGTGCATGGTTCAGAACCTATGAAAGAATATAAATAGTTATCAATAACTATTGCTTTGATTCTCTTTATCCTCAACTTTACATTTGGAGACAGAAAATATCTTTAAAAGTTGTATTGAAGCCGAATGAAAAATTGTGTTCAAGGAATTCCTTAGCCTTTTATCCTCCAATCAAATTTCGACTTGTTGCTGAAATAATTGATCAAAACTTTGTTGCCCAAAAAAGACAGTAGGTATTAGTGGGAACAAGGGCCGAACCACATATCTGATTTGGGGTGGGTCGGAATGGGTTAGGAAGGACGAGGTATAGTCTGACTCACAAAATATTACCAAATAAAATTATATATGATTTTTTTTTTTTTTTTTGCGGTGGGTTGGAGCCACCCAGCCTCTCACTTACCCAGCCTCTCACTTAGGTCGGCCTTTGAGTGGGAACAAGAAAGGATGCGGTGACCGCTGACCGAGAACAAGAAATGGTGGTCTTTGTTATTGATCAAAAGCCTACTTTCAGAACATATGCTTTAGTTATATCATCTCTTTCTGTAGCTCGAATTATATATTTTTTTATTATAATCCATACACAGCTACAAGTTCTTATGTTTAGAGGATTAGAACCCTGTCGGTTCCCCTTAGTGTCCGTACTACATCTGGATTGGAGCTAGAATTATAACTTCCAATGAGGACGTGAATGAATTTATTATTATTATAATTTATTACAACCCACACAACTACACATTTTTAAGACTCGAATCCTGTCGGTCCTGTCTAGTGTCCGTACTACTTCTGGACTGAAGCTTGAATTATAACTTTTGTTGGAAGTGGTGGGGTTCCCAACCTATGTGAAGAATACCCCGGAGTGCGACGAGCGCCATTTGTGTATCAGAGAAGCTCGGGGAGTACATCGATCCTATTTTGGAATATATATGGTAAGCAAATTAATGATTGGATTTCCATATTTACTTTGATCATATATTTATGATTGGATCTTTCATATATTGACTTTCCATATAATTGGACTTTCAATTATGGCAAGCCAATTACAATTGGATTTTCATTAAATATATGATTGATGCATATTAGAAGTTTTCATATATATTGGCCTTCCATGTATAGATTACCAAGGGCTTATAAAAGGTTGATGCATACAAGTTGATAAACATCTCATAAGAAAACAAGAGTGTTTTACAATATTTGAGAGAGAGAGAGAGAGAGAGAGAGAGAGAGAGAGAGAGAGAGAGAGAGAGAGAGAGGATTGAGGACTATTGTGAATGCAAGTTGAAAAATATCTCAAAAGAAAACAAGAGTGTTTTACAATACTTTTGAGAGAGAGAGAGAGAGAGAGAGAGAGAGAGGATTGCGGACCATTGTGAAGGAGAGATCGCTTCGAATAATTTTTTGACATCTCTTGTTCTTCGGAGTCCACAATCAAATTTTCTTCTTTCAATTGAGTTGTGGTGATCCGTGTTGGATCGGAAGGAGCTTGTAGATGGTGTATTCTCTTTATTCCATTAGTGGAGGTTCTTCAGGGTTGGACTCCAATCGTCCTGTAGTTTTCCCGTAAAGGTTTTCCATGTCAAAATTTTTTTGTCTGCGATTGTGTTTGATGTTTTTGGTTTGTGTGCTTTTTCTCGATTCTCTCGCAGGACTTTATGGTTTGGAGGAACGGTTTTCGTGCTTCATTCCCAACAGAGTGGTATCAGAGCAAGATTGCAGAGAGGTGTCAGAAGTTGACAGTCAAATCAGAAAGTAGAGATGGACGCGAAGTCGGTACGCATGGTAAAGCTGAACGGTACCAACTATCGTTACTAACGGAGCAAGATGAAGGATTTGCTGTTCAAGAAGCTGCATCTTCCAGTATTTGCGTCCGAGAAGGCCAATGACAAATTCGATGATGACTGTACTTCGAGCATATACAGGTGTGTGGATACATGCGGCAGTTCGTTGATGAGAATGTGTACAATCATGTTGCCAATATTGAGCATGCAAAGATACTGTGGGAGAAGCTAGAATCTTTGTATAGAAAAAAGACCGGGTTAAATAAACTGTTTCTAATCTAGATGATGATGGGTCCGCGGTACAAAGATGGTTTGTCCATTACGGTTACTTGAGTGAGTTCCAGGGTGTAGTGAACCAGCTATCCTCGATGGGAGTCAAGTTCGACGATGAGGTTCAGGGACTTTGGTTGCTATGTACATTTTCAGACTCGTAGGAGACCATACGAGTATCTATGATCGCTTCTACTCCGGAAGGTGTAGTCAGTCTGAAGTTTGCCAAGAGCCGGGTGCTGAATGAAGAGATGCGGAGACGTTCTCAGGACAATTCATCCACATCCCACTCGGAGGCGCTAGTTTCAGAGAGCCGCAGAAGGGGCAAAAGCAGGGGCCCAGGTGGTGACAGAGACAAGAGCAGGGGAAGTCCAAGGGTCGGTACGAGGACTCAAAGTGTTACCATTATGGCAAGAAGGGCCATATTAATCAAAACTGTTTCGCTTGGATGAGAGAAAAAAAGGGCGACAAGGGAAAACAAAGTGAGAACACTACAGCGACGGCCTCGGCACATGGAGGCGATGTGATCGTCATAGATGATAAGGTTGTCATGAACCTTGCCTACGATAATAATTCTTAGCTGGTGGACTCAGGTGCTTCAGTGGACGTATGTCACAACAGGGCACTATTTGCTACTTACGCAACATGCGACTGTGGAATGTTGAAGATAGGCAACATAGATGTTTTGAAGGCGGTTGCCATTGGAGATATGCATTTGAGGACGAAGACGGGTGCAGTTCTTATTCTTAAAGATGTTCGTCATGTCCCTGATATCCGTTTCAACCTGGTGTCGGTTGGAAGGTCAGATGACGAGGGCTTCTTCAATCTCTTCGAGAACGATCAGTGGAAGCTTTCCACTGGTTCAATGGTGATTGCCACATGAAGCAAGTCCGAACTCTACTATATGGAGGGGAGCGCACATGGGGCACATGAGGTGAACGCAGTCAGTGATGCGTCTACCGAATTGTGTCACAAATAGGTTAGCCATATCAGCGAGAAGGGGATGAGCTACTTGCTAACCATGAAGGTGATTCTAGGGCTAAAGTCTACAAAATTGGATAAATACACGTACTGTTTGGTAGGAAAGCAAAATAGGGTGTCTTTCCAAAGTCACCAAAGTTTGAAAAAGCCGTTGGTCGAGTTGATTCATTCTAATGTCTGCGGTCCTATGAAAGTAAAATCCATTGGTTGTGCTTCTTATTTTGTGAAAAAGAAACAGGTAAGAAGTTGCTATGTATTCGGTTTGACAGTGACGGCGAGTACATTGGTCCCTTTGATGCTTATTACAGAGAGCAAAGGATATGACACCAGAATACTCCACCAAAGACACTGCAGCTCAACGGTGTAGCGGAGCGCATGAACATGACACTGATGGAGAGGGTATGGTGTTTTCAGTCAGGAGAAAACTTGTCGGGCAGCTATTGGGGTGAGATACTTTACACAGCTGCTTATACTATTAATTTATAACCTGGCATTCTTTTGCAGGATGATATGTCTGATAAAGTATGGTATGGCAAAGAGCCGTCATACAATCACCTGTAAGTGTTGGGTTGTAAGGCCTTCGTGCATGTACCGAGACGAGAGATCCAAACTTGAGCCGAAGATGGGGAGGTGCATCTTCGTCGGCTACGGTTGGTATGAGTTTGGCTATAGACTCTACGACCCCGTAGGAAGAAAGCTCTACAGAAGCAAGAATATGGTATTCATCGAAGATCAGACCATGACCAACACTCAGGATTTTGAGATGCCTTCTGAGGCTGAGGAATTGCCTAAGTTAGAGTCATTTCGCTTTGAGCAGTTTCCAAAGAACATCGTAGAGGATCCAGTTATAGGGCAGCCAGTACATGGAGTAGCTCGCAACCTTGATCATCAGCCTGCTGACGGTGGTCAAGGTTGTAGTACCCCATCCCGTTCAGTCAATCGGAGGAATCGGAATGCCGACAGCGTTCGGACTTAGCTATGCAACGGCTTGCTCGAAGACCTGCTTGGTCGAGGTGACTCCTCGCCCAGGTGGGTGGCTTCGGTGAACTTACCTTATCTTAGCCTTTGTACTAATAAAATGAAAGTTTTTAATGCATAAGTAGGATTGATAATAAAAGAGACGAATCCACATAGCTAAGGGAATAATTCCAAGTTGGGTCGATTGAGCTAGAACATAGAAAAATGTCCCACGGTCGGCTTAGAAGTATTGCACGATGGTTTTCAAAATGATACTCAGACCTTCGTCCCATGGCTTGGGAGAAGAAAAGTTGGTTTTTGCCACAAAGATATGAATTAGCCTAAGTCATAGGCGTTGCCCGCATAAACGCTTGATAAAGCATGCATGGTCCCATCGTCCAAGACTTGGCATAGCCTTACTCGCCCCATGAGTTAAGTTGCATTGCACGGCTTGTGGCATAAGTCTAGGCACCCAAATAGCTTGGTTGTTCAAAGTCGGACGCATGCACGATACGTTCCCATAATGCAAGGCTTGATGCAACCTTTGCCTGTCAAGTCGATGTACGATCGAATTAGGCCAAAGTGATGTCGGGCTATTGAAGTCATCCTAAGCACTGTACCATATTTTCTGTGGTTGTCAAAATTAGTTGTTTTCACAATCGTAAGACCCGTTGTATAAAGTATGACTTGGGCGGTAGTGTCGTACAGAACACAAATTGGCTTAATGTACGATGTCACGGACTTAGCATTTTAAGATATGGGCCACGGTTGATTCAATTAAGTTGGAAAAAGGGCCTTCGAATAATCGTTCCCGAGTTGAGTGAAATGATAGGGCAACATGAAAGAATACTAGCGACCATGGGTCATTGAGGCAGTCTCGAATACGAGAAGTATTGAACTTGGCCCTGAGAGATGGTAACATTAGAAGAACAATGACTGTGTGAGACGTCAGTTCGAGTCAAGTCTTGCATGGTCATTGGACTACTTGTCGACAAGGGAAAGGTTTCCTCGAACGGCAACCCGGTGGCCAAGGGACTGATTCGAAGGAAACATGTAAATAGCTGTGCTGGATGATAGCACGGGTTAGGCGGAGACTTGCAGCAGGGCTCACTACTTGGGCTGAAAGGGGCATCCGTCTAACAAAAGCTATAGAGTCCAGGATAGCTTGTGGTGCTAGTGACCTTTCATATAGATAAGTCGGCATGGGTGGCAATCCGTGTGTGTGCCTTTGGATTGAGTTGAGTTGAACATGTACACGATCAGAAGACAATATTTGGGCCAAAAGATTTGGCTGCAATGTAGACACCGTACTTCGGTACGAGATGTGACGTCGGGTCTTAAATTGTTGGCATAGAGTTGCATAAGTTTGGGTTTGAGTCGTTCGAGTTTAAGTTAGGAAGCACCGCAAGACAGAGTTAGTTGTGTGACACTAAGTTCACAATTCTTGATTGAGTCGGTTGGTGATTAAAGCGGCAAGGGCCACGAGACAGCAATATGGTTAAGTCACACTGAGTTGCAAGGCACGGTCTCAATATGGCCTTGTAATACGGTCACATGGAAATTGGGTACTATCGTGTAGTTATGTCTCTGAGTATGGGCCGAAAGGCAAACACGACTCGATAAGTTGACGTTATTGATACGAGAAAGGTTTAGAGACAAAGTATAAGTAAGTAAGTTGGTATAAGGCACGTGGATTGTCTAGAGACACAAAATAGGCCAAGAGTCTATGTCCTAAAACTGATCCTAAGGCAAGAGTAGAAAGACAATCAAAGAGTTATGTTGTACAAAGTAGATGAACGTGTTGGTTTTGTATGGGTGGGCGAGGGGCTCACTTCACCAGCCAATACAGTTAAGTACTGACACCCACACAGATTTCATGTATAGGCACAGGTAGAAGCTCGTGGCGTGGAGCTCGCTTGGATGCGTCGAGGCAAGGAGTTCCTTGGCATTTCGAGACGCACGGCCGCATAGAGTCAGAACTTATACGGGACATATTGTATGGACAATGCCTATCTAAAGCTTTTATGGCCTAGTCAAATTGTATTGAGAGATGAGAGAGAGCAAAGTGACTTGTAATGTGAGGAGAGTGAGCTTGAGTGATTCTATTCTTGGCATCGTGCCCCTATGTAATCTTTGTTTCAATATCAATAAAAAAGTATTTTTTATGACTTGTGTTTTGCTTCAAATTTTTATTGCTGACTAATTAATGTCTCTGCTTGGGACTTCTGTGCGACAACCTAATCGCTTAGCCTGTAATCGGCTGTTATGGAACCCGCCTTGTATGAGCGCAATCTAGGTTCACACGGCATCACGTCGTAGCAAGGATGATTGCTTCTACGGGAGCGGGACGTGACATAATAGTATCAGAGCACGGCTTTACGTCCTTCGAATTTCGATTGAATTCTTTAACTCTGGAGTGTTGCTTCCGTAAATCGATATTATGAGTGTGCTCTCTCTCAAATGTCCTATGGATTGTCCATATAATTAGTCTATATATATTTTGCAAAATTGTATGAAAGAAAATTTGGTTGAACAAAAGTTTACTTCAATAAGCATGATTGGCTAAGTCGGGTTAGGCATATACACTAAAATTGTATTAGACAAGAATGAGTTAGAATCGATTCAAAGAGTGTTGGGTAGTTTCGATCGCGGTGCTATCAAATGATGATGTTATCGTCGATGTGATATAGAAGAGCGTGCTTGAAATTTGAGGAATGGTTCGAACGTAGATTCTAAGTAGTCGATTGCAAATTGAATGATAGTTTTGAGGATTTGTCGAATGACTTTATCCCTGAGTGGTGTATGGGATAGCCTCGGAGATGTTGGTCGATTGAGGATGCAGGGTGCCAATGAGTCTATTAGCAAGCGTCACATGTATACAAAGTCTTAGATTTAGTATCATTAAGTGAGTTATGATCTTGAAGATTTGGACGTGTAGATTTGAACGAACTAGAAATGACGTTCATGAGATTGGGATTGTGCAAATATGAAATACGGAAATGTTCGAGTAGATAAATCAAATTGAGGAAAAGATAAGGTGTAACGAACGAATGACTTGATAGAGAAAAATTGATATGGATCATATACAAAAAGTTAGCACGATCGGATGATAGCGTGCATGGGAATGATTCAAATATTAAAAATGACTAAGGATTGGAATCGATGTTGCTCGATGACTTAAAATAGTCGTATGAATATACGTGATTTTGGTTTTGGACGAATTAAACATGCAACCAGTTCGAGGGATAATGATAGAATTTGATCTTGAATATTGAGGAGAGTATCCATTTCGGATGATAGCATCAGTTGCACGACTCAAAATTCGTTGCAAAGAAAGATCATCAGGTTATACATATCATCGATGGTATTGAGGCTTATCAAAGATCGATATACAACAACTCGAGGGCACTCTGATTTGAGGAATGACGATCGTGCAAGTGCTATCATTTTGATGGATGCTATACCTAAGATTTTGATTGAAATGAATATTGGATAAAAATGATCGTGTCTTGATGGTTCCATTGATAACCACAACGTCAATGATCATATCTTGTGCGAGTGCAACTCCAGCCTCGCACATGCATCACGTCGGATTTGGGGCAATCATTTTGTATGCGCGCTGATATGGTGATTCATGTCGCGGGAATGATTGAACTTAGAAAATAAGGACTTGGCAATTTGGATTGTCACGACTTGCGGTTTGATACGAAGATGAAATCGAGGATTGTTCGGATTAGTGATAGATGATTAAGTAAACTTGAGGATTGAGTTGATCCAATCTGCGTATCGAGAATGAATTAGTCAAGACTCAAGCAAGAGTTACGACCCAATGAGGATGGTTATCTCACGGGAGTATTGCATGGTGATTTTATGCCCACCGTGGATAATCGGACTTGCGAGAGATTGTGGCACAACATATTGTCAAGCTAGACGACCTTATGATCGATTACGTGAATTGTGATAAATGACTCAGGAATATGGAATATGAATTATGGTTTAGCGACAAATCGTGCCCTAGCATGTTTGACTTGGAATGAATGGATAGGTAGATTATACCGAACGGGTTCAAGGAGATAGACTATGCGAATTATAAATTTGGACATACGATAGCAATATGTAAGAGACTTGGTTGTGCAGAACTTGAAGTAGGATGGCTTTGCTGAATGACTCGGACCTTTGGAATTGAACACTGCGAGTGCGAATAGGTAAAATATATGCTCGAAGTTTAGACATCAGAGTGATGCGAGCTTGGGTAAAAACCCTATACTATCAAATTTGGTTTAACCTTAGAATGGGGTCAGTTTTGATTTTATTGTTTGGGAACTATGATTCCAATACTGATGGATTGACTTTAGCCTAGAGTGGCCTAGCGGTTAGGCGAGACATCCATGTTGCGAGTGTTAGCATCGGTGTGAGTAATCTTGAGAATTGATTGGGTTGGATATTGGTATTAATAAATGGAATGATTCAAGAGTATGAAAATACCACTCATGAGTCTTGGTTGACATGCATATATATCAGGGACGCTCGAATATGTGCACGATCCGACTCGAGTGGCAATGATGGAATTCTCTATCACGAGACTTAGTTGAAATGTATGTATTTTGGGGATGCCCAAAATATGTGCACGATCCAACTAAGTGATACGTTGCATTCAAGTGAGACTGTAGGAACGAAACGGTCGAGGATTATGAGATTGTGAGTTTCAAAGAAAAAGATTGATAGTAGTGCAAGCGTGGCTCGGTTTGAAGAAATGTATAAGAAGAATGTGTATGAAAATCGTTGGATGTTGAATCAAGTTATAAGTCAATCAGTGAGTTCTCAGTTAGTTTCGAGGAAGAAACTTTTTCTGAGTGGTGTATGACGTAGTGCCCCGTCCCGCTCAGTCAATCGGAGGAATCGGAACGCCGACGGTGTTCAGACTTAGCCATGCAACGGCTTGCTCGAAGACCCGCTCGGACGAGGCGACTCCTCGCTCAGGTGGGTAGCTTCGGTGAACTTGCTTCATCTTGGCCTTCACACTAATAAAATAAAAGTTTTTTAATGCATAAGTAGGCTTGATAATAAAAGAGAAAAATCCACATAGCTAAGAAAATAATCCCAAGTTGGGTCTATTGAGCTAGAATATAGAAAAAGGTACCACGGTCGGCTTAGAAGTGTTGCATAATAGTTTTAAAAATAACACTCGGACCTTCGTCCCATGTCTTAGGAGAAGAAAAGTTGCACTTCGCCACAAAGCTGTGAATTAGCCTAAGTCATAGGTGTTGCCCGCATAAACGTTTGATAAAGCATGCACGGTCCCATCGTCCAAGGCTTGGCATAGCCTTGCTCGCCCCATGAGTTAAGTTGCGTTGGACGGCTTGTGGCATAAGTTTAGGCACCCAAATAGCTTGGTTGTTCAAAGTCGAACGCGTGCACGGCACATTTCCATAATGCAAGGCTTGATGCAGCCTTTGCTCGTCAAGCCGATGAACGATCGAATTAGGCTAAAGTGATGTCAGGCTGTTGAAGTCGTCATAAGTACTGTCCCATGTTTTCTGCGGTTGCCAAAATTACTTGGTTTTACGATCGTAAGGCCTATCGTATAAAGTATGACTTGGGTGGTAGTGTCGTACAGAACATAAATTGGCTTAAGGCATGATGTCACGGACTTAGCATTTTAAGGCACGGGCCATGGTTGATTCAATTAAGTTAGAAAAAGGGCTTTCGAATAGTCGACCCCGAGTTGAGTGAAATGATAGGGCAACATGGAAGAATACTCGCGACCATGGGTCGTCGAGGCGGTCTCAAATACGAGAAGTATTGGACTTGGCCCTGAGAGATGGTAATATTAGAAGAACAATGACTGTGTGAGACGTCAGTTCGAGTCGAGTCTGGCATGGTCATTGGACAACTTGTCGACAAAGGAATGGTTTCCTCGAACGGCAACCCGACGGCCAAGGGACCGATTCGAAGGAAACATGTAAATAGCTGTGCTGGATGATAGCACGGGTTAGGCGGGGACTTGCGACGGGGCTCGCTACTTGCGCTAAAAGGGGCGTCCGTCTAACAAAAGATATAGAGTTCAGGATAGCTTGTGGTGCTAGTGACCTTTCATATAGATAAGTCAGCATGGGCGACAATCTGCGTGTGTGTCTTTGGATTGAGTTGAGTTGAACATGTACACGATCAGAAGACAATGTTTTGGCCAAAGATTTGGCTATAACGTAGACACCGTGCTTCGGCACGAGATGTGACGTCGGGTCTTAAGTTGTTGGCATAGAGTTGCATAAGTTTGGGTTTGAGTCATTCGAGTTTAAGTCAGGAACCACCGCAAGGCAGAGTTGGTTGTGTGACACTAAGTTCACTAGTCTTGATTGAGTCAGTTGGTGATTAAAGCGGCAAGGGCCGCGAGGCGATAATATGGTTAAGTCACACTGAGTTGCGAGACACAGCCTCAATAGGGACTTGTAGCACGGTCACCTGGAAATTGGGTACTATCGTGTAGTTACGTCTCTGAGTATGGGCCGAAAGGCAAATACGACTCGATAAGTTAACGTTATTGATACGAGAAAGGTTTAGAAATAAAGTATAAGTAAGTAAGTTGGTATAAGGCACGAGAATTGTCTAGAGACACAAAATAGGCCGAGAGTCTATGTCTTAAAACTGATCCTAAGGCAAGAGTAGAAAGACAATCAAAGGGTTATGCTGCACAAAGTAAATGAACATGTTGGTTTTGTATGGGTGGACGAGGGGCTCACTACACTAGTACAGTTGAGTACTGACATCCACACAGATTTCATGTGCAGGCACAGTTAGAAGCTCGTGGCGCGCAGCTCGCTTGGATGCGTTGAGGCATCGAGTTCCTTGGCATTTTGCGGCGCACGGTCGCATGGAGTTAGAACTTATATAGGACATAATGTATGGACATCACCTATCTAAAGCTTCTGACGGCCTACTCAAATTGTATTGAGAGATGAGAGAAAGTAGAGTGACTTGTAATGTGAGAAGAGTGAGATTGAGTGATTGTAATCTTGGCCTCGTGCCCTTATGTAATCATTGTTTTAATATCAATAAAAGAGTATTTTGCATGACTTGTGTTTTGCTTTAAATTTTTGCTGCTAACTAATCAATGTCTCTGCCTAGGACTTTTGGGCGACGACCCCATCGCTTAGCCTATAATCGGCCGTTATGGAACCCGCCTTGCGTAAGCGCAATCTAGGCTCACGTGGCATCCTGCCTTAGCAAGGACGATCGCTCCTACAGGAGCAGGGCGTGACAAAGGTAACCCTCAGGAGGATGACTTGCAAGGGAGGTAGTTCCTGAAGGGGAGGAGGCTGTTGATATACAGCCAGCACTAATAGTTCTGTTGAGAAGGAGCGACAGAGAGCGTCGACCATCTACGAGATACTCACCAGATGAATATGTGCTATTGACTGACGAAAAAGAGTATAAAAGTGTTACAGAGGCTGTGGACGATGAACATAGATATGAGTGGATGGAAGATATGCAGGAAGAGATGAGTTCCTTAGAGGCCAACTCCACTGATGATCTGGTGCGGTTGCCAAAGGGCAAGAAAGCTTTGAAAAATAAATGGATGTTTAGAGTAAGCAGACAGATGATGCTACTCGCCCTCGATACAAAACAAGGCTGGTAGTTAAAGGCTACGGTCAGCAAAATGGAGTAGATTATGATGAAATTTTTTGCCCGTCGTCAAACTGTCGTCTATTCGGGTGTGCTAGCATTGGCAGCCAGTTTCGACTTGACGGTCGAGCAGATGGACGTGAAGACGACATTCCTCCATGATAATCTTGAGAAGAAGTGTACATGGAGCAGCCAAAGGGATTCTGTGAGAAGGGCAAGTCACACTTGGTTTGTCGATTGAGGAATAGCTTATATGGTATGAAGCATGCTTCGAGGTAGTGGTACAAGAAGTTCGAATCGTTTACGGGGGAGCATGGTTATGCATGGATGATGTCAGATCACTGTATATTTGTCAGGTACTTTGTCAAGGATGATTTTATCATTTTACTGCTCTACGTAGAAGATATGCTACTTGTGGGTCAGAATGCCACTTGGATAGCGGAGTTGAAGCGCCAACTGGGCACGACCTTCTCTATGAAAGATTTGGGTGCAACAAAGACTATTCTTATAATAGAGATTAGCCGAGAGAGTGTCCAAGAAGCTATACTTGTCCCAAAAGAAGTACATTCACCGAATACTTTAGCATTTCGAAATGGACGGATCGAAGAAAGTGAGTAACCTCATTGTAGCTCACTTTAAGTTCACTAAGGAGTAGTGTCCATCTACCGAGGACGAGAAGAAAGATATGGAGCAAGTTCCATATGCTTCAGCTATGGGAAGTCTCATCTATGCTATGGTGTATATGAGGCCAGACATCGCTCACGTAGTTGGCATAATTAGCAGGTATCTTTCTAATCTTGGAAGGGTACATTGGAGTACGATCAAGTGGATTCTACGGTACCTTCAAGGCCCTGCTGATTAGAGGCTTTCTTTTGGTGGTGATGAGCCAAAGCTGGTTGGGCATACCGATGCTGATATGGCTGGCGATGTAGACACGAGGCGATCGACTTCGGATTACGTGATGATGTTTGCTGGTAGAGTGGTATCGTGGCAATCACGATTGCAGAAGTGTGTTGCCTTGTCGACGATAGAGGCAGAGTACATTGCGACGACAGAGGCTTGTAAGGAGTTGTTGTGGATGAAGAAGTTGTTGTAAGAAGTGGGACTAAAGCAAGAGCAGTATACTTTGCTTTGCGATAGCCAAAGTGTCATTCACCTTGTGAAGAACCAGACATTTTATAGTCGGTCCAAGTGTAAAACCCCTAAATTTCTGCTACAATTTTTTTAAATTTATTTTGGTATTGTACGACGAGTACGAATATGTGGATACGAAATATGCAATTTTCTTCTAAATTTATTTTATTATAAAATTTTAAATAGTGAATAAATATTTTTAATTCAAAATACTTATATGGTAAATGAATTTTGCTTTGTTTTAGTATCATTCAATGTTTGTCAAAACATATTTGTTCTATTTTCTTGAGAAAGCTATTTTATTTATTATACAAATATGGTTAGTAATTTTGAAAATAAATATTTATATAAATATTATTTGCATGCGAGGTACATGAAATTTAATTCATGTAGATATTTTGAATTTTTGAAATTCTTTTTATTCTTTATCTTAATTTATTAAAAAATATATTTTAAAGTTATTTTCTATTTAAATATTTATCATAATTTTCGAAATTAATTATTATGATAATTTTAGTGTTCATAAAAAGGTATTTTAAAATGGTTTGATTATTGTTTAAATTAATTATGATGATTTACAAATTTGAATTTATGAATTTTAGTTTATATAGATTTAATGTAGAGGTAGATTTATCTATATTTAAATTGGATTGAATTTGGATTTAGATTTGTTTATATTGATTTAAATTTATAAGAGAATTATCTATTTGGGTTAAAAAGTCCTAATCTTTATCTACCAAGGATTTTCTCAACCCTATATATAGGGGAGCCTCCATATTATTTTTTCTCCACAAATTTTTGACCACAATTGTCTGGATCGTGTCTGTGTTCAATTCCTTCTCGTGTCAGCCGTGACGGCCTCAGGTCCGACCCTGGGTGTCTTTCCACTATATCTACTACCATTGCAAATTCTCCGCCTATTCGTGTCTGACACACCAGACATAAATCTCACCCTTCCCTGTGTCGGATAACCCCGACACGTACAACCCAAAAAGAATAATCCTAACCCTAACCTAAGCACCCCCTCGCCCAGCCATTGACATTCGCCCCGACGACAACTACGGCAACCACCCCTGCATCCCCTCCGAAGGACGAATGCCATCTCACGACCTCCATTTCCAGCCATCACCCGGCCAACCACTACCTCCCCAGCCTTTGTCATATCTCCAGACCACCATCACCATCATTCTCTATTCCCCAATAGGAATACCGCAGAGATCCCATCTCAACAACAGCACCTCGTGTCGCCGTTTCTCCAACACCACCACTTACCTTCACCTCGTCGCCGGGTCTGCGCATCCGCCGCCTGCATGAGCATTTTCGAACCTCCGCCGTGGCCGAGCCGGGGACCAGATCGCCCCTCGCCCCAGCGGCCAACGCTCCCTTCTCTTTCGACCAGTGTCGTCGGGGTGACGAGCTCTGCGCTGGCCAGCGTTCGCGCGCAACCCGCTGGCAACCCTAACTTCAGAAATCCACCCTCTGCGCTCGCCCCGCCTGAGCGACCTCCTGCGCCGACTTCCACGTCGGAGCAGCACCCATTGAGTCCGCCGTGGAGTACTGCTCTTCGCCGTGGACTTTCGCGCGCCCCTCGCCGTAAGATCGCGCTGACCGCCGCGCCTGTTCCTCGGCACCCTGCCGGTGAGCGCGCTCTTCCACCGCGACCACCGTGGCCGAGAACCCCACGGACTGCGTGCCCGGTCAGCTCTGCTCCTCCGCCCTCCTATCTCCGGTAAACTCTCCTCTCGTCCTCCTCTTCACACTCGATCTCCCACTCCCACTCCCCTTCTTTCCCTCTCCCTTTCCAAGCTACATTTTCTCTTTCCTTTCTTTCCCAAAGGAAAGATAAGGAGCAGCAGTAACTGCTTCAATTCATTTTTTTTCTTTTTCTTTTTTATTTTCTATTTATTATTTATTTTGAATGTTGTTTGTTCTTTTGGGTTCTTTTATTATTATTTTATTATTTAATATCAAGGTATATATTAATATCAGTAGGTATATTGTTAGATAATTATTATTCATTATTATTAATGTATATAAGTACAATATTGTATACCAGTATATATTTAGAGTATATACTTTACTAGTTTGCTATCAGATTAACATTAGTATTTTTACTATTTATTATTGTTATTATTATTTATTTTGTCTACTAATATTAATATTGTTAAATATTATTCCCTAAATTATATTGGTCTTTAAATATGGTTTTTAACCTAAAAAAAACTATTTCTTTAAAAATTAGTTTTAGCATTTAAAGTTATTCTAGATTTTAAGTATTATATATATATATATATATATATATATATATATATATATATAAATAAATAAATATATATATATATATATATATATATATATATATATATATATATAGTTTTGCCTTAAAGTGATTTTTATAGAATTCCAAGATATTTTCAATAATAAAATGATAGCCTTCTATCTAAGTATACTATTTTGACAAACTTAAAGTTTTTACACAAAATCAATTTTTATATATTTTTTAAATATTTATAAAAAAACTATTTTTACTAATAAATTATATTTTTCGAATATTATAAATAGTTTTCTAAAAATTGTATATATAATAATTATTTAAAGTCCTTTGACTAACCTCCTGTCCTTGACTAAAATCCTATTATTCCTATTCTCTCGCCAATTTGAGACAACCTTATATCGTCCCTAGTCAATCTGACTATTATGGACTCCATGACACAGTGAAGGCTGTCTTGTAAAGTTGTAACAATGAAGTGGATTCTGTGCCGCCTTGATCGTCGCAACACACTGGACGTCAATACCTGGCAAGATACTTTGCCATTAGCTGTCTATTTTACTTTAGCTCATATTTCATGCATTATTTACTTTCTGTAAAATAAACTGTGATACATGGCGTAAGTACATATAAGTTTTACTGTTTAGTTCTATTTTTTGCTATGTACTATTTTCTTATACATTGAACTTAGATTTAAGGGACCACCCTTTGTGTGTTGCATTCATAGCCCTTGACACATTTGTACCACGGAGTTGTGAGTCGCATATAGAACTCGGACATGCATGACTGGTTGGCCACGAGTACGTATAAGTCGTGCGATATGGATAACCGCTAATAGTCTTGCATGATATTTTGACTTAGCGGTTATAAATGTTATGTGTTGTCAAGGCAACATATGGGCATTGGGTGGGGAGAACATATCCATGGCGTATGGGCTACTTTACACACTTCGTTTGTGACCGTACGCTCCAGCGGAGATGTGGTTGACGACCCCTTATTTACTGCTGGCCACTGACGTTCGCGGAACGGTTATGCCTGAGGCCCCTGGTGTCCCAAGGGGGGACCATGGGGATCCCATTTTAGCCATGGCCCATGCATTGGAGGTTGTTCTTAAAACTGCATTCACTTAGACCGGTTAGGCACCCTTATATGTTAGGTATGAGTACTCTTGGTTTGGGTACTTGTATCTGACCATGGCTTGGAATAATAACTTGTCGCAGATTAGTTCGCAACATCTTGTCCTTGTTTAGTTGTAGGTGTGGCTTACTACTCCGATGAGAAGGTATTGAACCTTGTTATTGTCTGGATACCATATTGGATTCATGGCTTGGAAAGATACTTCATCGTGGGTTAGTGTGCCATCTTTTGTTCATGTTTGTTTGAGGGGATGGTACGCTGATTCAAAGATAGAGTGTTGGACCATGTTATGATCTGATTGACTTATTGTTAAGCAGTATTTATTCAGTTTATATGGCATGATATTATGTATCTTGTTACGTCCCTCTAAGGACCTGGTTATCTCTTCAGGTGTGTGTTCTTGTCTTCCGCAGGTATTCTCGCCGAGGTCGTGATCTTCCTATTCCCTTCGAAGATGACGTGTCTTGGATCTTTCTTTGCTACTCTCGACAATTGATTTCATTTTTCAATTAAACTATGACAAGAATATAATTCCTAACAAGTATGAAACGGTCAGAGAATGTACTCGCCTGATATCCTGGCTGTCTGATGAGAATATGAGTCTGAGCTAGAGTATCTGAGTCCTATTTTTAAAGCAACACAGGTCACAACATGTCTAACATGAAATAAGAATAGTCTACAATACATTCTAAATAATTCTATGTCCTTCTAGGTCAAAGTCAACCTTTGGTCAACACTGGTCAAACCTGGTCAACCACAAGTCAACTAGTCTATCTACCAAAATTTAGGTCAAACACAACTTATCTAGTCATCTTAAACTCATTTGAGTTGATTTGCATCAAGTTTGACTTAAAGTTGACTTTTGTCAACTTGGTTGACTTGATAGTCAATTAGGCCAATATAGGTATAACGCCCCAGTCCCAAAATACGTAGGACTAGGTTCATAGACATGCCAGCTGTATACATACGAAGTATGCTCCAATATATGGAAACCTCGTATGAATACATAAGCTGTAAAATACAGTAAACCAAGAGTAATCTAATCTCATCCACACAAAATGAAAGAATAAAGTATATCTTATAATCAACTATGAATTGTCATTTGGTACATATAGTTGGATGGAGACAAATCCACTACCAACCATAAAAAGAAATACATCACAAAAGAAAGAGTTTGGCGAGCGAAGCGAAGACGATCAACGTGCAATCAGCCTCAAAGACATAGAGATGATCATGGCCACGGCTATAACACCTACGAAAGACAAGAGCACACACCTGATGAGATAACCAGGTCCTCACAGGGACGTAACAAGATACATAAAGAACATGCTACATAACTGAATATATACTATGTCATAAATCATAAGTAAAGTAAATAGTCCCACTTGTAACAAGATCCAATACCTCATCATCGATACAGTGGACTATCCCTACAACCAAACAAGGACAAGGGGTAGCACACTATGTCGCGATTAGACATTATCCAAAGCTACAAATGCGACGGAATGATATGACATTTGACGAGGGTTACCTGACCATTCTAATGTGTTTATGCAATAAGAACAAACCTTCAACGCATGGGCACTCTGGCTCAGTAGCAGTAATCTTAGGCATGGCCCCATCAGGATACCAGGGACCTCAAAGCATAACATTCGTCGAATGTTAGAGGCCAGCAGTAAATCAAGTATCAAGATCCAGGATCGTATCTCCCGCGGAGATAACCGACAATAGGGAAGTGCGTACGTGGCCCGTACGTTAAGGAACTGTTCTTCCCACCCAATGCCTAACAGTGTCACATCCATGACTCATATACCTCTACTAACTGCTAAGTCTCCTAACATGCCTCTATTAGCAGTTATCCCTAACGCATGCGCATGGGGGATCAGCCCACACGTGCGAACATCTACATACTACTCATCTCACACATCCTCGTGGTACAACTGTGTCAAGGTGTATGCGATACACTACAGAAGGTGGTCCGTTAACTCTAGGTCCATATGCAATCAAAGGATAATAACAAAGTACATCTAATATCACTGAGCAGACAGCAAATCAAGAACTTTAAGAACTGAAAATAAATGAACAGTGATAGGTAATAAAATACAACTGAATATAAACAGTATAATGGCAAGGTAGCTTGCCTGATGTGTCGCCTGGTGGTGTGATGTTCTGTCATGTCTCGGTTGTCCAATAGCCATGCTCGATGTGAAAGGGTCCGACGAGCGTGAAAGTAGGAATGTACGATTAGTCAGATCAAGATTTTCTAATCTAGAGAGAATTTGAGAAGAAATGAAAATATATATTTTATATATATACTTGTCTAGAAAACTTATTCAGAAATTATTTATGATACTTGAAAGTATGTTTTGTTGGTCAAACTAATTTTATAATTTCTAAAAATCTAAAAATCAGAAAAACTCTAAGGTTATCAAGATAATATTTTTAGGTCGAAAGTTATATTAGTAAAAGGTAAATATTTGAAAAGACTAGACTTCATTGTATAATTTAGTAAATACCTTTCTATTAATCAAAATATTGATTTTTAGAAAAAAATGAGTTTTAGGCAAAACCTTATAAGAATATAATATCATATATTTTAGGGTTCCGAACCTAGTTTGAAAACAATTATAAGCCAAGGTCAATAAAATATATTTTTCCACAAAATATATATATATTGGTAAATATTATAGATATATTTTATCAAAATAATAATGATAATACTAATGTTAATAAAACAATAATAATTTTAATAATAATATTAACAAAACTAATAATGATAATAGTAATAATAATAATAATAATAATAACAATATTAATAATATTAATAATAGTAAACACAATAAACTCATCTTTCCCCAAATGATTACAGTCAGAGAGCGATAAGATGGATTCGGGAGAGAGAGGGGAAGAGCGGGAGTTGGAGAAGTGCTCATCGGCGAGCCGACGGTCGTCGGAGGGGTTCGCCGATGCGGCGGTGAGGTGCGACGGGGTTCGGTCCGGCAACGGAGGGAGCACCTGAGTCTGGGGCTTGGCTCGGTGCGGCGGAGGCGAGCAGCTAGGGCTTGCGTGGTTGGGGTCAGCGGTTGTCGCCGGTGTCGGGGATCCGTGCAAGGCTCGGCGGAGGGCACACGGAGTTGTGCGATGGATCTCTGGTGCGGTCGCCGGAGAACGGCATAGGGCGGTGGTTGCAAGGCTCGGCTGTCGCCGGATCTGGCAGAGAGACAGCGGCTCCGCGGCTGGGAGGTGGCATGCGGTCAAGACGAGGCCGGGATGGCGCTCACGCCGGTGGCCGGCTCGACTGGGCACGGCGGACTAGAGTGGCATCGGGCGTTCAAGCTACGAGAGCGGGGCTCGTCGGCCATGGAGGAGGCGGAGGTGAGAACGGCGGTCGACGCGGCTCCAGTCACCTGCGGCGGTAGGATCTGGTTGCTAGTTGACAAGGAGGTCGACTCGTACGGCCACGGCGGGGACGGTGCCGGAGTTAAGTTAAGAATTTCACCCCTTCTATTTCTCCATTGTTGGTGGTGGCGGTCTGGATGGGGCTTGTCGGTCGGATGCCAATCGGGTCGGGTGACGGATGTGGTGTTGTCGGAGTATGGTGGCGGTGATGTCGGGATGATGATGGCGTGGGTGATGTTGGGGACGGCCAGGCAGGAGTTGGGGTGTTGGCGAACATGGTGGTACTGTCGGGGATGACTGAGAGGAGGCACGACAATGTGGGGGTCGGATTCTGGAGGTTGATGGTGATGATGGTGACGGTTGTGGTGGCTGTAGGCGAAGCGACGGTAGCGAAGCCGGGAACAATTTCTGTTATTATGGTTGTCGCGTCCGGGGTATCGGACGAGACACAGATATTTATTTATAGAAGAAAAAATATAGTTGAAGAGAAGCAACACCGACACGATGCACATCTGGTTTATGGAGAATTTATGGATGAGGACCTCTCCTTATATAGGAGGTGGAAATTCCCAGTTGGATAAGGACTCGTAATGGTTTAAACCCCGATGGATAATTCCATCTTTTATTTAAATTGATTTAGAAATTAAGCAATCAAATCCAATTCAATCTAGATAACTCCTTTTAATTTAATGCATATTTAAAATAAAATCCTTTCCTAATTTAAATTATCAAAATAATTCAAATATTAAATAAACAAAATCTTAAATATCATTTTTATAATTAAATAAATATAGTAATAAATAATTTCAAAAATCACGATAAATACTTAAATATTAAATCATAAAATAGCTTTTATAAATAGCAAAATATATTAATAAACAAATTTTAAATTTCGCAAAATATTTGGAATACATTTTATATAAATAACAATTTCCAAATCACTACTTATTTTTAAAGTACGAACAAAATGACTCTTTTGTACAAAATAAAATATTTATCACATATCCTTTTGAAAACGAATTCTTCTTCTAATAAAATGTTTTACAAAAATATGTACCTTGTACATATTCGCACTCAACGAGCAATTACGAAATGCAAATCTCGCATGCTACGCAAAAACAAAATGCGAACTCGTATGCGACGTGCAGATACGAAGTACAAAATAAATACAAAAAATATTTTAAAAAAATCATAGTAGAAATTTAGGGGGTTTACAATAGGCTCATGGGGTCAATCCTAATCTGATTCATAACCCTTAGAATATATCTATAGTAACAATCACATATATTTATACACATTTATATTCCAATACTCATAATAGGATATACATATATACATGTGTGTATTTATATATATATACACACATATAAGAAAATGAAGACGAGGCTTGTGTGTGTGTGCTGTGGTGAAGGAACCCTCCAATCTCAGTGAAACTGGAATGCTATACAGTCATAAAAATTCAGAATTAAAAGAGGATTTACACATAATCATATATATAGTCATGCACACACATATGCATATATATTCACAAACATATGTATATATATATATATATATATATATATATATATATATATATATATATATATAAATAAATAAATAAATATATATATATATATATATATATATATATATATATATATATATATATATATATATATACATATAGATATATATATATATATATATATATATATATATATATATATAAAAAAAAATATATATATATATATATATATATATATATATATATATATATATATATATATATATATATATATATATACATAGAGAGTGAGGTAAACTCAGTAAAACTGTTTTAAAATATCATTCAACCTAAATCCAGATTGAACCCTAAACCAATTTGTCAAAATTCAGTTGAATACTAAAATAAAAAAACCATGTATCAGCCCTTATCAATGCACAGTGTCAAGATGGTTAAAAAAAATCAAATTTACAACCCAATCTTGCATGTTAATATGAAATCAGCTATGAACTCCTCTCTCAGACATGCATACATGTTTATCATTAACAAATTACCTTTCAAAACAGTAACTCATCCTAAAAAAGTCAGATTTTAAAACCTAATTCAAAACTGTCAAACAAAAACTGAGAATAAACCCAACTCAGTTTTATATATGTATATTAGTAAACTGAGAATGAACCAAACTGAGAATCAAAACCCAAAGTGTAACTGTGCATCTCTGATATATATATATATATATATAAAATATATATATATATATATATATATATATATATATATATATATACATGCTAAAATTACAAAATAATTATTAATTAACAAATTTAAGTGATGTTAAAACTCTAAAATTTCGAAGAAAACTGAACATGTATCAGTGATGTGGGTAATCCCTAAATTCGAAACTCAAAAATCCATTATTAATCTAAATCAGGGTGATCAAAGTGTTCTCCATATGTGTGCGTGTCAAAGGAAAGTGTTCGTGTCCAAGCAAGTGGACACAAAGGTGTCCAAACTCTCAAAACCCAAAAATTAGTGAACACAATTTCAGTCTCCTCGTATGGCCGTGTCTCGTCCTCGTGGAAATGATACATGCCACGTGGAGCCACGTGCTCATGCTCACACCTAGCCCAGGTGTAGGGCTACACATTTGAGTCCCTGACACATCACCATGACATGTCTAGATGAGACATGAAGGCCGTATCAGTGTCAGCTTTCACGCGCGTGCACGACAGGCTTAGATCCGTGCGGCTCGATTTGTGAGCCCGACACGAAACGAAATGACATGGCACTTGGGGGCTGACATGTCAGTCATGTCCCCAAGCCACATACCAAGTTCTGTATGTCCAAGTGACACGGATACTTCACACTGCCACCCGATCAGCAGGGCACGCGTGCGCGGGTCTCGGGCTGTGGTTCGTGTCCGATTCTGGACACGAACTTGACACAAATTATGTTCACTCAAATACAGAATCAAAAGTTCTACAAATCCAATCAATTAGATTTCACATTTATGAACAAAAATTCTCTTATGGCATTTCAACAAATACATGCATATTTGTACTGATACGTGTTCGATACGGACACCAAATCGATACAAATTCCTTCTTGCGGCTCTAAAACCCCAATGCACTCAAAATCTAAATTTCCTTAACCACAATGATTCATAAACAATAATCAGAACCTAATGCAAAAGACTAGGGTTTAATAAGAGGAGAAATGAGAAAGTTAAAGGGAAGGAACTTACTTAGGTTTTCCAGGAGAGAAAGAATGAAGAAGAGAGATGAATTCTCTATAAGAGATATTAAGTACTCCCCCCCTTTGACCTAGTTTGGCCGGCCATACCTAGATGGGCTAGGGTTTGCTAATGGTTGGGCTTGGGCCTCCTTTCTATGGCTAAAATAAACATTAAATAAAAAGAAGTTGCTAACTAGCCCTAATACAATATGCTAATAACTTCTAACCTTAGAATAAGATTACTAACCCTACAATCATGCTACTAGGTCACTAAGTCATGGTGAGACACTAGGCTAGGTTGCACCAAGGCTATACATTCACAAGGCCAAAAATCACTACACCAATAATATAATATATAAAATTAATCAAAAGAATTTCACAATTACCAAAATACCCTGAAATAGAAAAATAGATGTGACAAATCTACACCTCTTAAAAGAATTTCGTCCTTGAAATTAAAGACAAAACTGAATAGATGAGAAGGATAGAAAAGTCATACCTCACGGCGGAAAAAGATAAGGGTATTTCTCGCGCATCTCGTCCTCCCTCTCCCAGGTAGGCTCATCTGGAGAGTAGTGCCTCCAAGCTACATGAACCAAGGGTATCGTCTGGTTCCTCAGCATCTTCTTCCGTCGATCCAAAATCTCCACAGGCTGTTCTGGATAACTAAGAGTAGGGCAAACCTCAATCTCGGAATGGTCCAGTACATGGCTAGGATCTGCCACGTACCGTCTCAACTGTGACACGTGAAATACATTGTGGACTCCCTCTAATACAGGGGCAAGTCTAGTCTGTATGACACGTCACCGACTCTTCCACTGATGACGAAAGGTCTGATAAAACGCGGACTAAGCTTTCTACCTCCGCCAAAACGAATAGTACCATGCGTCGAGGATATCCTTAGGAACACCAGATCTCTAACCTAGCCCAAACATGGTCTCAAGCTTAACTATAACAATCACATGATCAAACAAAACAAAATCACAAACAACCAAAATCCTAGTCCTAAATCTAAGCTGTACCTCAAATTGTAAAGGTCTTCGATGGCTATCGGCCCAATGCCGCTGTCTGTCTTGTGCCACGCGAAGTCGATCTCTGATGAGCTTCACCTTCTCGGCTGCGTCAACAACCATCTCAGGTCCCAATAAAGCTCGCTCTCCAACGTCGTCCCAAGACAAGGGTGTACGACATCTACGTCCGTATAGTGCCTCAAATGGTGACATCCCAATGTTGGCCTGGAAACTGTTGTTGTATGCAAACTCCACTAAATGCAAATAATCCTCCCAGGAGCCTCCAAAGTCCAAAACACAAGTCCGCAGCATGTCCTTGAGTGCCTGAATAGTCCTCTCTGACTGTCCGTACGTCTGAGGGTGGTATGCAGTACTGAACTTGAGCTGAGTGCCCAAACTAGTCTGCAAACTCTGCCAGAAATAGAAAGTAAAGCGACTATCCCGATCTGAGACAATGCTCACTGGAACTCCGTATATCCTGATAATCTATCGTATATACATCTCTGCTAGCCTCTCCGTCGACGTACCCACTTTAAATGACAAAAGTTAGGCTGATTTGGTTAACCTGTCTACGATGACCCAAATCGCATCATTTTCTCCTGGTGTACACGGCAATCCAGAAGCAAAGTCCATCGTGATGTGCTTCTACTTCCACTCCGGAATGGCCAATGGCTGTAACAGTCCTCCTGGCCTCTGCCTCTCTGCCTTAACCTGCTGACAGACTAAACATCTGGCTACAAAGTGAGCTACCTCCCGCTTCATCCCGTACCACCATACATGCTCCTTTAGATCCCTATACATCTTGTTGGCACCTGGATGCATAGTACACTGAGAGCGATGGGCCTTCTACATAACCTGCTCTCGAAGCTCTCTGCTAGGCACACACAGTCTGGAACCGTACCTCAATGCGCCGTCCTCTATAAGAATAAGCTCACCATCTACCAATCCTGCTCAAACCTGCTCTCGGATACACCGCAGAGTAACATCCTCGAACTGAGTCGACTTGATTCTCTCTATCAAGTCCGACTGAATCTGAAGGCCCCACATCTGAATCTGAACTCCTGGCACAACCACCTCGATCCCCAGGCTCTCTAAATCTGCTAACAAGTAACGATCCATCATCAAACACATAGCTACCGGATACCTACTCAAGGCATCGACAACCACATTGTCCTTTCCTGGGTGAAATTGTAATGAAATATCAAAGTCCTTTATCAACTCCAACCATCTGCGCTGCCTCATGTTGAGCTCTTTCTGTGTAAACACATACTTCAATCTTTTGTGGTCTGTGAAGTCCTCCACACGCTCTCCGTATAGATAGTGCTTCCACAACTTAAGAGCAAAGATAACTGCCGCCAATTCTAAATCATGGGTAGGGTAGTTCTTCTCATATGGACGTAATTGCCTGGATGTATAGGCAATCACCTTTCTATGCTGCTGCAAGACACAACCCAGACCCTTCCCTGAGGCATCACTTTAGATAGTGAACCCGCCTTATCTTGATGGCAATGTCAAAATTGGGGCTGTCGTCAGTCATTTCTTCAACTCATCGAAAGCAATCTGACATTTCTCTGACCAGATAAACTCTACATCCTTCCGGGTCAGCCTAGTCAACGGCTCTGTAATCTGGGAGAAATCCTGAACGAACCTCCTGTAGTAGCCTGCTAATCCCAGAAAGCTCATGATCTCTGCAACTGAACTCGGTGCTGTCCACGCCTTAACTGCTCTGATCTTCTTCGGGTCTACTGAGATCCCATCTCCGGTCACAACGTGACCCAGAAAATTAATTTGATCCAAAAAGAACTCACACTTCGAAAGCTTGCCGTAAAGCTGCTCCTTCATGAGAGTCTCCCAGATCACTCTCAAATGCTCCTCATGCTCCTCTAGGGCCTTTGAATATACCAATATGTCGTCAATGAACACCACGATGAACTTGTCCAAGTACTGGTGGAATACCTTGTTCATCAAGTTCATGAATACCGTCGGAGCATTAGTTAACCTAAACGGCATTACCATGAACTCAAATTGGCCATACCGTATCCTGAATGTTGTCTTCGAAATGTCCTCCTTCTTCACCTTCACTTGATGGTAACCTGATCTTAGATCAATCTTGGAGAATACCTTCCCTCCGCTCAACTGATCGAACAGATCATTGATCCTTGGCAGCGGGTACTTGTTCTTGATTGTGAGGCTGTTGAGAGCCCTGTAGTCGATACACATCCGTACCGACCCATTCTTCTTCGGCACAAAGAGTACTGGTGCACCCCATAGTGAAGAACTCGATCGGATGAAGCCTTTGTCCTGCAACTCATCCATCTGCTTCTTCAACTCCACTAGCTCGTTGTTGTTCACTCTATAGACGTGCTGAGATATCGGCTCTGCACCGGGCAACAAATCTATAGAGAACTGCACATCTCTGTTCGAAGGTAACCCTGGCAACTCCTCCAGAAATACATCTATCAACTCAACTATCAATAGATGTTGCACGCCCTGCTCCTCTACTGAAGCTCCGCAGAAGACTCCGCTGCACTGGTCTGTCTTTCATCTGGTAAACTCAAACTCTGGCTCTCCTGGCACTCTGAAGAGAACTCTACCACTACGATAATCTATACTGGCATGGTGCCTGCTCAACCAATCTATACCGAGTATAATATCGTAGTTCGGTCATGGCATTACGAGCATACTCATATCCAGTTCTCGGCCTACTAAACTACTCTTCGATCCTTGCAAACATCACGGACGAGGATAATACCACCCCAGTCATGATCTTGCAAGTCCTAGGCAATGGTTCAGAAGAAAGTTGGTGTCTAACACCAAAAGATACAGACACAAAACTATAGGAAGCCCCCGAATCAAACAAAGCGAATGCAGAAAAGGTGTCAAGAAGAACAGAACCTGCTATTAGATCTCCCACTGCCTCTGCATCCTCGGCTGACATGGAAAAGGCTCGCCCCAGCTGACCTCCTCTGGTCTGCTGCTGGTGCTGAGTAAACTTCTGCTGCGGGGTCAGCAATGGTCCCTTCTGCTGCCCTGTCAGAGCTAATTGGCTCCTGCTTCCTGTGTTATACGTCCCGAAGACATGGTACAATCCCTCAGTTGATGCTCTGCTAAACTACAAAGGAGGCACTTACCTAGCCTATTTCTGCACTCGTTCTACACATGCCCTAGCTTCTTACAGAAAGTGCAACTGCTGACTTGCTGCTGTCTAGGCGCCTGCTGTATCTGCTTCTGCTGAAAAGGCGCACGACTGTGACTCTGGAACTGCTGCTGCTGGAACGGCTTCTGTTGATGCTGCTGCTAATAATGAGGCCTCTTGGCTTGGCCTCCACTACTGCTAGATCCATATGAATCATGACCTCTCTTCAGTTTTAGTTCGAGGTCGTCCTCCGTTGCCATAGCTCCCATCAGAATCTCCTCGAAAGTAGCATTCCACTTGCTCTTAGTCAAGGACTTGACTTCCTTAATCAAGCCCTTCCTGAATCTCCTAGCCTTCGCTGGCTCACTCAGGCCATCCATAAATCTGCCCAGACGGTAGAACTCTCCAGCATACTCTTCTACTGTCTGGTTCCCCTGGACCAAATTCTCGAACTGTGTCTCCAAGGTGCTAAATGCTGTGTCGGGAATGAACTTCTCCTTGAAGAGCTTCTTGAAAGTCTCTCATGTCTGCCCCTGAGTACCAACCCTGGGGTCAGTTTGGTACCATGTACGGGCAAGGTCCTGCATCTGGCTGCCCGCTGCTTCTATCTGAAGCCTAGCTGGTATCTCTGCGAGATGGAAGATCTCTTCTATTTGCTTGACCCATTCGTCGGCATATAAGATACCCTCGGTACCCTTGAAATCTCACGGCCGCATCTTCTGGAAATTCTAAATGCCCGGAGTCTTTGGTTGGTACGGCTTTATCTGCCTCTCCTGCGGTTGGGAAGTCACATTCTCTACTGCTACCATGGCTAACTGATGGGCATTATCAATGCCCTGCCTCATATCCTCTGCCTGACATCGCTAGGTCTCTATCATCTGCTGCATAAAGGCAAAGAACTGCCCCACATCAACTGTTTCTGGAGGTGGTGGTGCTGGCATCCCCTGAACCCCTAGGGTAGTCCTCGGAATCGGTGAAAGAGCACCCCCAAAAGTTACAGACGGTCCCACCTGAGTTGGAACAAGAGGTATTATGGTCCCTGGGCCCTGCTGAGTCGAACGAGAAGTAGCAGACCTCTCAGCGGTGTCCCTTTGACCAGAACGCTGCGATCATGTCTCCACCATCCTGAAGAAAGATCAAAACAGAGAATCAATTACCAAAAAGGAAGTGATATAATCAAAGGAGGACAGTTTATTTCAAAAGAAGGCAATTAGCAGGAAGAATTAGATAAGAGTTTCCCTAATGTGATTAAGTACCTTAACTTATATCCTATATCCTACTGCAGGCTGTAGCGATACTCTAATTCGAGTACCGCCACGAAATCGCAGTAGTTGCGACTGACTTGCATGGGCCACCACTAAAAATGTGTCATAACCTACACCCAGTGTAAGGGCACGAAATGGGTACGTCCAACCTACGCTACAATATCGATGGTAGAATGCTGTCCTAGGTCACAACATCTAGCAATAACCAAACCTGTACAATGATATACACTCCAAAAAGGAGAACAATATAAAGGTGTAACTCAATCACAGTATCTAAGGTGGAATAAAGAGAAAAGATGAAATATAGGATAAAAGAGTAATCTCCAACCAACTACAAATGAGAGCAATATCTGAATATACAATATCTATCAATATCCAGAACTGAAAGTACATAAGTAAGACAATAAGGAGAAACTAGTCTAGAAATCTAATTTAGACAATTAGCAAGTCCTTAGCAACTGTAGGATCCTCTTGAGTGTCCAAGTCATCGGTGTCATCTAAGCCTGTTCCATAATACGTAGGACAGAACTCCTTCTCATCACCTGTAATATTTTTAACAGTCCAATCAGGACGGAAACGAGCACAATACATCTCACGCAGTTCATATCTTGACAGGAAATATAAAGCATGTGACAGGCTAAGATACATAAAATACTGTAAGAAATAAACATAAAAGAAAGAGAGAAAACTGATAAACAAGTTTATCTATATATAATAATAGAGAACTGTAAGTGACTATGTGATTTAGAGTACAAGATAGACATGTGAACGGCTTGATTTGCACATAATTACACTAAAGAGTTTGTACATGATTACACTACTTTGGAATTATTCACATGACTATTTCTACTCTCCTATGCCCTAATCAATACACAAGGATCTAGACAGGTTATGTTATTGTACATGATAGTTTATACATGAAGCTCATTACATCATGAGAGTACATGAGAGCACATGAGTATATATGAATAATAAGAGTCCACAGAATACATGATATTCGTAAAAAGCACATGACACAATGTATTCGATGAACCCGAGGGGGATAACATCTCATGTAAAGATCCATATAGTACTAATCCAGGATAATGTCGTGTCAACATCAAGTAAATTAAACTATGACAAGAATATAATTCCTAACAAGTATGAAACGGTCAGAGAATGTACTCGCCTGATATCTTGGCTGTCTGATGAGAATATGAGTCTGAGCTGGAGTATTTGAGTCCTATTTTTAGAGAAACACAGGTCACAAAATGTCTAACATGAAATAAGAATAGTCTACAATGCATTCTAAATGATTCTAGGTCAGAGTCAACCTTTGGTCAACTCTGGTCAAACCTGGTCAACTCTTGTCAAACTTGGTCAACCACAAGTCAACTAGTCTATCTACTAAAATTTAGGTTAAACACAACTTATCTAGTCATCTTAAACTCATTTGAGTTGATTTGCATCAAGTTTGACTTAAAGTTGGCTTTTGTCAACTTGGTCGACTTGATAGTCAACTAGGCCAATATAGGCTCATGGGGGCCCTTAGACTATATCTATAGTAACAATCACATATATTTATACACATTTATATTCCAATACTCATAATATGATATACATATATACATGTGTGTATTTATATATATACATACATATAAGAAAATGAAGAAGAGGCTTGTGTGTGTGTGCTGTGGTGAAGGAACCCCCCAATCTCAGTGAAACTGGGATGCTATACAGTCATACAAATTTAGAATTAAAAGAGGATTCACATAATAATATATATATAGTCATGCACACACATATGCATATATATTCACAAATATATGTCTATATATATATGTATAAATATATATATATATATATATATATATATATATATATATATATATATATATATATATATATATATATATATTTGGGAAAGAAAACCTTTATTGAAAGATAGGCACAAAATGCCTTAGCCTATACAAGTAAGCGCGCCAAGCGCGAAAAGCCACAAAAACAAAGAGAGAAAGAAAAGGGGTTGCCCACAAAACGGTACTGGAACCGAGCATCAGAAAGTTAGGCGGGCAAAGCAAGGTCCCAAAGGACCCGTACCCCAGCCCCTGTCAGAAATCCAGGACGTCCCAAAACTGATTCGAGGTGTGGGTGCAACACCTCCTTCTCTTGAATATTTGTCGAACCACCTCCCTGTATAATTGCTGTAGGGAGAATTGGTGCCCTTCAAATCTAAATTTGTTTCTGTTCTTCCATAATACCAAAAAAGCGGCGGCAGCGACGATCTGATACCCGTGAGAAGTGTTCCAGCTGGCCAGCAGATCGTTGATGCCCCCGTTCATAGGGGCCATTTTGTACCTGTGTTGAAGCTGTATCCAAATATAAGAGGCAGAATCCCCACAGAGGAGGACGTGAACGACGGATTCCTGATGGGGATCTACTCAGCAGTGGCATTTGGATGCCAGACAGTAGCCGAAAGATTTGACGGCATCATCCGTGGGGAGTTTTTGACGCGCGGCACGCCAGATGAGAATGGACCATTTGACTGGAATGCACGTGTGCCAAAACTTGGCGGAAGGGGAGGTCGTGACTTCGATGCCTCTGATAATGGCTCTGGCAGAAGCAAGGGTGAAGACGCCACCCGGATTGGGAGACCAACTGAGCACATCCTCCGCGTCCTTGATCGACAAATGTGAGGCTGCCAGGCGCGCCAAAGCCGCCTGGCCAAGCCAATCATGAACCTTGTTCCAATCCCACCCGGACGCGTTCTCATCCCATAAGTCTTTGATCTCGCACTTCGGAGGGGTAAGAGCGATGGGCCTGATGATATCGTCTCCCAACCAGCGTTCATTGCAAGCCTGCGAACGCCCATTGCCCAGGGTCAAACGAAAGTGAGGTTCCGCAAGGTTTCGACCCCGTAAGATGCGCCGCCACGACGCGGAGGATCTGTTGTTGGCAGACGCCTCAGTTAGGTGACTGAATCTGGAGTATCTAGCTCGTATGAACCTAGTCCAGATCGAGTTATCAGTGCAGATTTTCCACCACAACTTAGCTGATTGGGCATCGACCATGTGGGCCAGCCTGCAGAAACCAGACCTCCCTCGACGGTAGGTTTAGCCATGGTGGCCCAACTGGCCCAGTGATACTTGTTCTTCCCCTCAAGATGTCCCCAAAAGAATTTAGCAAGGATGGATTCGATAGAATGAAGAACTTTGGTGGGGGGGGGAGCACACCGCAAGTGTGTAGATGGGGATGGAGGAAAGGACGTGCTTAATGAGCATAAGCTTCCCCCCGGGGAAAAGGGTGGCGTTGTGCCAGCCCGCAATTTTCTGTCGAATTTTGCCCACCAAGTGATCGTAAATCCCGGAGTTGGCTCTGCCGTACACCAACGGGCAGCCTAAGTAGAGGAAAGGGGGATAAGCTGTGGAGAAGGAAGTCATGGAGGACAACACAGCCGAGTGAGTTCTATCGGCTTTGTGATGAGTGTAGATCACGCTCTTACTGTTTTTGATTTTATGGTCGGAGCAACGAGTATAATTGGCTAGAGTTCTAATCACCACCTCAATGGCCCCAATAGTGCCGGCGAAGAAAATGAGGATGTCGTTCGCGTACGCGAGATGAGTAATGAGAGGGCACCCGGTCGTAGTGTAAAAGTGTTGGAACCCAGGAGATCGCGGCATAATTTTGAGATTTCTGCTCAGAGCTTCCGCCGTGATGATGAAAATGGTGGCGGAGAGAGGGTCTCCCTGTCTGACCCCGCGAGTAGCTCTGAAGAAACCCTGAGGTTGGCCGTTGATGACGGTGGAGAACTAGGAGTTGTTGATGGATCTAAAGATGATGTCGATAACTGGTTCCAAAAAACCAAAGGCTCTGAACACCCAGATCATGAACTGCCAGTCAAGGCGGTCGTAAGCTTTTTCCATGTCCAGCTTGATGGCAACATTCCCCTCCCTGGACGGAAATTTCATACAAGTGATCATCTCTTGTGCCAGAAGGATATTATCTGTGATGTTGTGACCTTTGACGAAGCCGCTTTGTTCTTCGGATATGATTCTGGGGAGGATGTCCGACATTCTGGAAGCGATGATTTTAGAGATAATTTTGTTGGTGAAGGTGCAGAGGCTGATTGGTCTGAAATCTTTGAAGGTGTCCGGGTTATCTTTCTTGGAAATGAGGATAATGTGAGCGGAGGATATAGATTTCGGATAAGTGGCTCCTTGGAAAAATACGGAAGTGGCATCCCCAAGGTCGGACTTAATGATGTCCCAGCAAGTGCGGAAGAACACCCCGTTGAATCCATCCGGACCCGGTGTGCTGTTAGCATTTATGGCCCACACCGCGGTCTTAATTTCGTCGACAGAGGGGGGAGCACCGAGGCAAACATTGTCACTGTCACAAATCAGGGAGGGGATCTCAGCCAAGAAACCGTCATCTTTGACCACGTCCTCTTTAGTAAATATGTTGGAGAAATAGTTCGTGGCTTCCATCCTAATGTTCTCCTGCTCGTCCAGCAGATGGCCGTTTTCATCGCGGATTCGATGAATCTTCAGAGCGCTTCTGCGTCCTTTGACGCATTTGTGGAAGAAGCCAGAATTCTTGTTCCCTTCCAAGTCCTAGGTTAATCTAGCCTTTTGTTTCCAGAATTCAGTTTCAACCCTGATTCTAGACTTCAGAATGGCCTTAGCTAGGTTGAGAGAAGCGCGGTTCTCCTGGGACCCAAATAGGGCGAAGTCGATCTCCGCGCGGGTGACATCGTCTTCAGCATCTTTAATGGCCTGGAAAATGTCTCCGAACGCAATTTTGTTCCAGGCCGTGAGGGCCTTTCTAGTAGCTTTAAGTTTGGAAGCAATTCTGACCAGAGGTTCCGGGTGATTGACCGAAGCCCAAGCCTCTTCCACGATGTGCATGAACTGGGGGTGGTGGCGCCAGAAGTCCAGGAAGCGGAAGGATTTTTTGATGCGATGATGAGAGATGTTAATCTCGAGAAGGAGGGGGGAATGGTCCGATTCAGTGGAGTTCAGATGAGACAGATTACTAGTCAAGCCCAAATCTGACCAACTGTCATTAATTATGGCACGATCTAGGCGAGAGTATTGCCTACGCAAGCCTTCTTGCATGTTGCACCAAGTGAACTGATTGCCATGGAAGGAGATGGCGGTAAGGTGGACGGATAAGGCAAAATTATTGAAGTCCTCCATGGCCGAATGGGGGAGAGGGTCACGTCCCCCAGATTTCTCCTCTCTGCAAGAAACCGTGTTAAAATCTCCGATGCACAGCTATGGCAGATCTTCTTGAGGGAGGGAGGGGCCCGACAAAAGCTCCCAAAGAACTTTACGCTCCGGTATGCTGCAGCTACCATGGATGGCCGAAAGGAGGATGCGGGACTTGAAGGTGGGGTGTTCGACCCAACAAGAGAGGGCTTGGGGGGAGTCGTCTATAATGCCGAAGCGAAAGTCAGCGACAAAGAAGATCCAAATGTCGTGACATCCGACGATCGCGGTAGGGAAGCCCAGTTTGAGTTGAATTTCTTTCATTCTTTTGTGTTGAATTTTGGGTTCAATAATGACAAGCAGATCAATCCGATGGGCTTTGGTGAGGCTGCTTATCCGATTCATAGTCTATTTGTTCCCAATGCCTCGGACATTCCAAGAAAGAATGTTAGGCATTAAGGGAGGAGGAAAGGTTGGTTTGTAGCTTTGCGGCGGATCTCGTGGTCATCGTTGTGCGCTGCCTTTGTTTCTTGGATTTCTTCTTTTTCTTGAGAGGGTTGTTTCCTGGGCTGGTACAGACAGGTTCAAGATACCTTTCTGCACTCGGGTGAATACTAGTGCCTGCCTGGAGGGGAATGTCAGAGTCTTCACACTCCGCCAGGGCGCAAAGAGGATTGTCTCGATCAAGGAATCCCGCTTGCTGAGCCTGCCAAAACCTGCCTGAGAGCGGAGAGTGCGAACGAGAAGGAACGGTGGCCGATCGAAGGGGGAAAGCTGTAATATCTGTGGGCGGAGCCCCGACTATCGCGTCGATGGAGTGCGATCTGAGGTCAGCCGAAGACTGGACTCTGGGAGAATCGGAGAAGGAGGCTTGGGAGGGCAGAGATGGAGAGAGGGGTGTAGGGGGTGTTATGGAGGGGGGCGATGTCAGGTGGGGGGTTAGGGAGGCCACCGGGGATGGGTAACTCCGGAGAGCAGTCATCCGCATCGAAGTCTAGAGCTTCGAAGGAGTTATAAAGAGTAATGGCAAGAGAGGGGGATTGGGGGTGAGAGGGGCGATCAGAGTCCTGCAGCTCAGACGCGACAACAGCAGATTCTGAGACCAATGCCCCGCAGGAATTGAGGATAGTGATGGCGAGAGAGGATGTATGTGTGGAGATATCAGCAAAAAGTGTTTGAGGACTCTGAGCGGGAGGAGCGGGGTTGGGATGGATCTGTGTTGTTTGGCGGGATGATGGAGTCGTAGCAGGGCCACCCGCTTTCCTGGGGACAGGTTTCTTGAGTTCAGGGTGGGCGCGGAAGCAGTATGGTAGAGAGTGTCCGTTCATCTGGCAGTGTTGACAGAAAATGATGCTGTTATCGTAAACCAGCGCTTGTCTGAATGATTTATCTTCGAGTACTAACTCTATCTCTAAGGGTGGCTCAATAGCGAGGTCCAGCTCTACGTAAATCTTTGTATAGTTACATTTAGAGAGGTTTCTTGTTTCTTCTGTGATGGCGACAAGGACCCCAAAAGAGCTGGCTATCCTCTTGAGGGCCGCAGCAGGGAAACACACAAGAGGGAGATTTAGGAGGGTGATCCAGGAGGTGATGATGGTCGAATCTACCTTTGGGTTAAAATTCGAAGACCATTTGACAATTTTGGCAAACTGTGTGTCAATTTTGGTCGTGCCTTTCGACCACACTTTACTGTAGTCCTGGTCAGAGGAAAGATGAAGGAACAGGTGTTTGGGGTCAAGAGGAGCAATCCGGTAGGTCGCCGTGAGACCCTATCTGGAGATGGCCTCCCGAACAATTGAGAGTTTGGGGCACCCGGCTCCGAACTTGAGAACCAAAGTTCTGATGAAGGGGGAAGAGAGGGAGCGGATCTCATCGCTGGAGAAAGGGACCCGGATAGGGTATCCGTCAGCTAGGGCCGTCAGATAGACGTCAGGCAGGACCACTTCAGCAGCAGGAAGGGGGCCAGACCGAATCCGATCAGGCCTAAGGGCGTCCGCAAAGGAGAGGGAGTTGGGGTTGGTTCTGGAAGCTGAAAGGTCCTGCCCAGGGGGGCCGCTACTCGAGGAGGGGATAGCAACGGCCGGGGCCCTGTGAGAGAGGGGGTCTGAAGTAGGGTTCTCCATAACACCGACGGGGGACGGGAAGAGGGCACAAGTAGTGTACTGAGAGCCCACCCCAACAGCGACCGAGGGAAAGGAGGACGAGGCCGGACCTAGCAGGGGGCGGTCCGAGAGGGCACCGGGAGACGTACTCTGGGTGGGGACGACCACAGGGGATGAGAAGGGAGGTCCCCTACCGGAGGGGGTCGAGGAAGCGGCCGGGGGTGGGAGGCCCAACCGAGAGTGGGCGGCATTGGGCCACGAGAGAGCATCCGGGGGCGCATCCGCAGCACCGGGGGAAAGGGGAGAGGAGGGGGGTTGACCGCTGCCGGCTGTCGCGACTGAGGTGGCCGGGGGAAGCGCGAAGGGGCTCCCGAGAGGGGGGTCAACCTGCGCTACGGCAACGGCGCAAGGGGAAGATAGGGGCGGCCACGGGGGGGGACCCCACCAACTGCGCAAGGGAAGCAGCGGGGATACTAGAGCGCACGGGAGAGAGAAGAAGGGGGTCCACGGGCTGCACACGCAAGGGGGGGAGTCTGCACTGTGCTGGACCTCCAGCGCAAGGGGAAGAGCGGAGCCATCCACGTAGGAGGGGCCCACGTCGTGCACAAAGGGGGAGACCTGAAGGCTTGCGCACTGTAGCGGAGCCACGGATTACGCAGAAGAGTAAAGCCCAGACTGCACCAAAGGGCTGGGTCCCACAGTAGGGGAAGTGAAAGCCTCTGCGCAAACTGTGGAGAGGCCAAGAGGCTCAACGAGCTGGACATGTACGCCAATCGAGGAGTCAATGCACGGGGCCCGAGACTTGCGCCCTCCGAAGTTGCAGGCCCACGTGGGGGGACAAGACTGAAGGGACACCCGCGCGCCTGCACACGCCACCGGAGGGAGACACGAGGAGCGGGTGGCGTCGGCCGGACGCTGAACGCTGGGGGAAGGGAAACGGGGCCACCGAAGGGGAGCTGCCGCCGACGGCGAGGCAAGGGGAGACACTCCCTTAACCATAGAGGGTGGGGGAGGGACACGGTCGGCTTCGGGGGCGGGGGGGGGGGGGGCGGCCAACGCAGGGGTGGTGCCACCACGGAGAGTGACCGTCGGAGCAGCTCTGCGGAGCGATCTACGAGAACCACGAGGTCCTGTGGCCAAGAGGCACGAGGAGGCCGGATGGAGAGGGAGCCGGCCGGGGAGAGAGAAGGGGAGGAGGGACGCCGGTCGGCGGGGGCCAGTCCGTCGGTGCCAAACTCTGCCGCGGGGGAGGGAGACGACGCGAGCTAGACTACCCGAAAAGAAGAAGGAGAGCGCTGAGGAAACGCTCTGTCGCCGGTCTTCTCGACGGAAAGAGACGAGGAGGGCCCCTGAGGAGGAGGGGGACCCAAAAGCGAGGGAAGAGAGGATCGGGGAGGGCGGCTCCTCCGACCGAATCGGGAGCGGTCGGGCCGGAACCACCCAGCTGGAGCAGGAAGTCCTCCTTCCAAGGGGTCGCAGCGGCGAAGTATGGGGACTCACGGCGGTGACGGCCGCAGCGGAGCCGGTGGGCGAAGCGGGGGGGGCGTCCGAGCCGACTGCCGGACGGGCGGGAGGGCGGGAGCGCCGGTCGGCGGAGGGTGCCATGCCGGGAAGAGGGGGGAGAGGGGTCGGGAGGGGGAGGGGGATCAACAGCCATTTATATATATATATATATATATATATATATATATATATATATATATATATATATATATATATATATAGACATAGAGAGAGTGAGTGAGGTAAACTCAGTAAAACTGTTTAAAAATAGCATTCAACCTAAATCCAGATTGAACCCTAAACCAATTTGTCAAAATTCAGTTGAATACTAAAATGAAAAACCATGTATCAGCCCTTATCAATGCACAGTGTCAAGATGGTCAAAAAATCAAATTTACAACCCAATCATGTATGTTAATATAAAATCAGCTATGAACTCCTCTCTCAGATATGCGTACATGTTTATCATTACCAAATTACCTTTCAAAACAGTAATCCATCCTCAAAAAATCGAATTTTAAAACCTAATTCAAAACTGTCAAATAAAAAATGAGAATAACCTGTTTGTCATTGATTGTAAAAGTACAGAACAGTTTTATGGGAGGACTGAACTTAGACTCACAATACAAACTCGCTTGTACAAAGAAAGCCTAGGGACGAAAGCCTAGGTACAACAGACTAAGTACAATTGTTTATTTTAGATTCTGGGGGGTGACGATAGAGGCTCAGGAAGGCGACGGTAGCCCTGCCTTACTCCTTGGACGATCGGTATGCAGCCTTGGCTCCGGAAGATTTACTCAGCGTTGAAGAAATGCTCTCTTTGCTCCCTCTCTGCTTTTTCCTCCAAGACTTCTAATGCTCTCTGATCTCGAAAAGGGGTCTCTCTGGTCATACTCTCTCCATTGTGTATATTGCTAGGAAATGTATATTTTGTAAGGGAATGGCACCTTATTATTTATAGGAATGGGGTGTGACCATTAGGGTTGCAAACGATTGCTTCCTGGAGATGGCGGCGACCTGTGGATTGGTCAATCTAGGCTATTAGTTTTGAATGTGATGAATCTGGACCATTAAGTGTAGATTACACCAAATCTTATCAGTAATTAATGCTGATTGGAATAACTCTTCCTCATAATGATCTTCTGATGTCTGCGAATAAATTTGATTTATTCTCCTGCCACGTGTCCCAGATTATTGGGATTTGACCCAATCTCTGATTGCAATAAATTTGGAAAATTGATCGGCTTAGGACACGTGTCCTAGGAGCCACTGGGGGATCTGAACCGTATGAAGATTGAGCCGCATAAGATTTGGGCCACATAAGGTTTGGGCTACGTGTCAGGGCTGCTTGGGGTAGTGGCTCCTCCTTTCGAACCTTTGAACCGCATGGAGATGATCATTGCGAGCCGCATAGGGATGTATCCGCCTAAGCCGTATGGAAATGGTCCTCTTGAGCCGCATGGGAAGGCCTCCGCTTGAGCCGTATGAGACTGTTTCGGCCTGAGCCGCATAGGACGGCTTCATTCTGAACCGTATGAGAAGTCTTCGCTCGAGCCGCATACGAACGTCCACGTGGCAGGGCCACGTGGCATTTTTATGGATCTTGGAGGATTGTGTCAGAGATCTCTTTCTCTTCCCTAGGGGTCTGTCATTATGACAGAGTCATAATTGCCTCTCTTGTGTCAGGGCTGTCACTTTTTCTTTTAGAGTTGTCAGCCGTCAAAGTAATTAATGCAGCATAGGGCGGAGGGGAACACTGTTATACCACGTATCTTCTGAGCCGTATGGGATGTCTCGGGCTGCATAGTCCCTTATGCCGCATGACTCTCTGAGCCGCATGAGCTTTCTGAGCCGCATGAGATTTTATAGCCGCATGGATCATTTTTCATGCTTCTACAAGACCCTTTCAAAGTTTTCAATTTGCAAAATTGAAATACTTTGAATAAGAAGCATGGCTGTATATTCTTCTTGGCCGCATATGAAACCCTGACCGCATGGATATCTTGGCCGCATAGATTGTTCAGCCGCAGAGATGTTAACCGTAGAGACTTTCGAGCCGCATAGCTTCTTGCCACGTGTGCGGGTCTTTAATTGCCTCAAATTTGTTTCGGCGCCGTTTTGTAGGGAAAATCCCAAGGGTCGGCTCATTAAATCTTTCGGATTTTACGCCGTAGGCGAATCGTGGAGACGAAATCCGAGGAGTCGATTTCACTTTTTATGAGGCGGTTATTGGCCCACGTGTCCTCCTTCTCTCGTCCTCCTATAAATAGGAGGAGTTTGAAGAGAGAAAGGGCTTATTTACTTTCTTTCTTTTTCCTCAAATCTTTCCTATCTCGGTTGTCCTTCTCCTCTTCGATAACTAATGGCTCCCAAGATGACCGTGGCAGCAAAGGGCAAGAAGGCAGCCTCTACTTCCGCCTCGACTGCGGCTGCTCCTCTGCCGGTCGTCGTACCCGATGTTCATCCTGACGTTCACCCCCCATTATTGGTAAGGACAATGTATGAGTTAAAGAACCCTAACTGCCATGGCTACGTCGCATACTTTATGTACGAGCCTTTGCAAGTCGCATGTTCGTCCTACGGCTGAGCAGCGAGCCGCATAAGAAAACCACCGTGTCCGCATATGCGCTTCATCGACGAAGCCGCATAAGCGACGCTAAACCGCATAGACTTTTATTGTACGAAGCCATATAAGTGCTCTTCTGAGCTTGAGCCGCATGAGGCTTTGTTAAGTTGGAGCCGCATAAGGCTTCGGAGCCGCATAAGGCTTCATGGAGCCGCATGGATGTTTTCCTGAGCCGCATGAGGCTTGGAAGCAACCAATCAGCTCTCTTTATCCATTCATTTAACTTATCTTTCTTTGTCTTTTTTTCAGTAAATCTGCCGGTTAACGCTGCTGGATAACTCTTGGTGGGTAGCGCCCAAGCTGCTCTTGGCTATAGGTACGACCATATTGTTCAGCATATGACGGACCAGTTTTCGAGCGATGAGCCTCTGGCTAGATTGAATGCCATTAAGCACCAGTCTTTCTATTTTCTTAACGCTATGATAAACTGCGGGAAATTCGAAGGAAAATATTTGAAGCATGCGTTCTTCTTTGGAGACGCTTTGGCCGTAGAGAACAGTCATGTTCTGGAGGTGTCGGAGAACTGGAGTTTTATCTCTAACGGGATGGCGATCCGTATCCCCAAAAGGAGTGACACTTCCCGTTATCTTGGTTCAATATGCTTCCACTAGACCGAAAGATGGGAGAGACTTTAACTCCTACCCGAGGTGGGATGTTTGTGGGAGACATCCATTATAACAACAGCATGAAGTCAGTGACTGCAGGCAAGGTGCACACCAGCTATTCTATAACGAGACTGGACCCAGGTACTTTCCTGAACGTGCCGGGCCCCAATTTCACATTTTCTACCGTCGACACTTTTATAAATCAACTTGCTCGGAAGGGCTCCTACCCCATCGGCCGGTTGACGCTCCCTAGTTGGACACATCCTGTTCCCTCGTGGACCAATCTGTCTACATGGATCTTGCAAAAATACGAGGCCTTTTTGTGTGAGATTGGCCTTTACCATGCCATTCGGGGCACCAGCCATGGCTTGCCCATAAACAAGAAGTCGTTCATGTCTCCGCTGGAGATGTATAATTGCCGCACGGGAACCTTCTATACACCCATAGGGGAAATGGGGCTTGCGCTCCACGAAATTCACGCGGTCTCCAAGCTTCCTTGGGGGGACGAAGCTTTTGAGGTGTATACTCCCACGAATGAGGAGTTCGAAGATTTGGAAAGACAGTATCCAGGCTTCGTGCCCCTTTATCAAGAGATATTGTGCCACTACAGCACATGTCATCAGACGGCCAGAAAAGATAACAACTCGGAAGGGAATGCTCCCCATACCAAGGACTGGGTGCACTATCTCTTCCCGACAGATGATTCAGGACGAATTACTTCCCGTCGCCCTCGATCCCGGGAGGCGGTAAAAGACTTGGTGTCGTCGGCTAAGAGGATGGCCACCACCAGTGACAGATTTGGGAGTAAAACTGACTCTTTCGGTTATTTCTACCAGGATACCCAAGAGTTGTCAGAAAAAGTGCTCATGGCGGGATTTTTAATGGTATGGCTGCAAAATTGTGTAGTCTCTGGAGGAGCTGGTTCTATCGAAAGAATCAGTCGTAACTTCATCCTTCCGGCTGTGAAGTTAGTTTTGCGAATCAGGCTAGCTCTCCTCCAGGCCATGGTGTACAGTATACACCGTGGCCTTCGTACCTTCACATCTAAGGTCATTGCTCGTGATGTGGCTAAGGATTTTGAACGAACTGAGTTGCCCTATCACTATTTGATGGGGTGGCTGTTGATATATTATCCGTCTTTGATGAGACCGGGCTCTAAAGACGGTGTGACTGATGATGACGCATTTATCTTCCGCTATCGTGACGAGCCTTGGGAGTGTGAGACCATACGGGCTTGCCGGATGGCATTGGCGAGGGCAGATATGTATCATATTTTCGTATCCGTCCCTCGCTTTACCGCCAGGGACATAGAGGCTGTACATCTTGACGGTATTGCGCCCCTTCAACTTCTGGACGGCCAGATGCTCCTATGGCTGCATAACATCTGCCCCGCACATCTGGTGTATCATAACCGCTATACTATTTTTTTGGAGCCTTATCTGCCTAGCACCATCAGTTTGGATACGGCCAGCTTTGTTTAGACAATCCCAGCTCCTGTCTGGGCTTTGAAGGCAGCCTTCTTGATGGTATCAGGGCTTGGCAATACTACGATACATTCCATACCCGTACCATTTTCTCAGTCCCTGCCATTAAGGCATCAGTGGAGATCTTGTACATGGCAATCTTGTACCATGTCATGGCGAACAAACCTTCGGTCGGTTTTAACCAGGGTGCCAATTTTATTGTTGGTACCGACCTGGAGGAAGGGTCTCAAGGGGCCAAGAAGAGAAAGACTAGAGCCGAAGTACCAGATTTGGATTCTGTGGCTGAGGATGATGAGGGCAACGAGCATGATGGAGATGACTCTACCCTCCCAGCGGCAGACGTAGAGGTGGATCAGCCGCCAATCTTGTCAGATGAGATGTTGGAGGATCAGCCACCCGTTGCGCTTGGCCCTGCTCCAAAGCGTAGCAGGCAAATTTCTCCTGCTGGCGGTATATCTCGCTTCCGGAAGCTGGTTGCAACCAGACATCGCCAGCTAACTATAAGAGAAAGTGGAGAAGAGGTCAATCTCGTGTCAGAGGTAACGAAACCGCTCCCGATTTTTCCTTCCTTCTTTCCTTCTAGTTTTGATTTTAATCATCTTTTTTTCCGCTTGTAGGTGTCAAGAGAAGAAGAGGAGTCTCAAGATGCCGAGGTGGTAACCCGGGATGGCGGGGGCTTCGGTGAGTCTTATCTCTAGGATCGCAGAATCTCCCCGAGACAATGCCGATCAAGCCGTATCCTCCTTCGAGGTGACGGGGACAGAGGACGCTGCCGAGCTTAATTTAGAGATTGCGGATGAGAAGACCATACCAGCTGTGAATGAGCTGCATCCTCCATGCTCCACCCTTGGTAAGATAAGCCAAATCTTAACCTATAAGGAGGCCTATCTGCTCTATCATCACGTCCTTTGGGTTACGTCGATTGATTGTTATTCTGGGCATACAGGTCCTGCCTCTCCAGTACCGAAGATGGACATTGTTGAGACAAACCCAGCCGAAGGGGCACTGGTGGAGAGGGGTGCACCCCTTCACCTTCCGACTCGTTTTGATGGGCTTTCTGGGGGCTCGAGTTTAGCGGGCCAGGTATCGGGGCAGTCAGGGCAGGAAACGATGGTCCTTGCGTCATCCTCTGCTCCGGTGGCTCCGAGAATCGACCTTTCTGCCCTACCGAGTATCCAAGCTCTCCGGGCGGCGGAAGACGAGTTAGCCGCCATTCATGCATCGTTCTGTTCAGACTCTGTTCCTCTGGTGGCAAGCTCCAGCGTTACTCCTCCGATGTTGCCGTCCTCGCTTCCTCTGACGCCATCCTCTGCAGAAGTTTTGGACGATGCGTTACAGGACGTGGTTGCCAGTTTTCATCGTTATTTGAAGATGGGAATAGAAGCTACCATGGAAAGAGGGATGTCCTTCACCTTGGCCCGGCAATGCGCCCAGGGTCAAGTTGATATCCTTAGGAATCTCTATGGTGATGCAGGGATGGCCGCATTTCTGGAGGCAAAATTGTTAGAGACTGATCGGCTGGTGGCCGAGCTCCGGGTATTGCGGCAGGCTGATCTGTCTGCTGTTATAAATGAGGAGCGGGGTTCCCTTATTGCCATCATAGAGAGGACTAAAGCTGCTCGGTATAAAACCAGGTCGGCCATACTGAAGGACCTCAGCGATTTATCTGATCGGTATGATCAATTGAGTCACGCGAATGAAGACGTCACAGCTCGGAAGAAGACTGCCTCTCGTGAGATTATTGACACGCGGGAGCAGATTCTCGCGCTTCAGAGGAAGTTGACTTTCTTGGAGTCCGAACTTGAGGTTGCTCGTACTGACAGGGGGCTGATTATTCGGGAGGCTGACAGGGTTAATCAAGCTTCGACTGAACTGGAAACTGTCCTGAGGAAGTTGGAAGATGACTGCCAGGCGCTCATGGATTTGGACGATAGGAAGCGGTTATCCCGGGAGGCTGAGCGTCGGGCTCGACAGCAGATTGAGCGGGGGACCACCTCAGTGAGAAGCCGTCTCCTAGAATTGAGTAATGCTAAAATGTAGTCGGCTTTTCTTTCTTTTGTTTTATTCCTGTTTTCTTTTTGAGAGGGACGTGGTCCCAAAAGATGTAATGCTTTTATCTTGTTTCAAATAAAGAGTACATTTTATTCTACCCTTCATTTGCATTGCTTGTTGTACCTATGATATGATGGTGATGTTCGTCCCGCGCGGGGGACTTGTTTGTGGACTCGTCATCCATGTCATATCTTGGTTTTATGTATGGATGACAAGTTTGGTTAGGACACCTGGGACAGCCATGGCAAAGTGGTCATGGATGCTCCTGGTATCGGAAAAAAAGAATGTCGTAGAGCAGCTGGGCTCCCGGGGCATGATGAGATGGTGGTCTTGTGCTAAGAAACTTAGCAGAGTATATTTATGGGCCTATTATCCTTGGCGTACCTTGGTTTAGGATACGGATAATAGGATAAAAGGAAACCAACTTACTTGCTCAGAGGTTATGAGGACATGGCAAGCATGAGGGTTTTATCGTGGAATCTTTCTACTCAGAGGTAATGAGGACATGGTAGTAGTGAATTCACGGAGGATATTTGTGGTCAATAGAGGACGTTTGTGGACCTATTATCCTTGTCGTACTCCGATTGTGGGTACAGATAATAGGATGAAAGGGAATCGACATACTTATTCAGAGGTAATGAGGACATGGAAAGTATGAAGGTTTCTTCTACGGAGCCTTCCCACTCAGAGGTAATGAGGACATGGCAGGAGTGGGCTCAATGAACAGGGGGTACATATAACGACTCAGAGGTAATGAGGACATGGAAGTTCTATGTAGGGGGTGATTTATTTTTGGTGGAAGTGAAACGACTCAGAGGTAATGAGGACATTGCCGTTTTAGAAATTTGTGGATCGCTTACCCCTTTTTGTGGACTAGAAGTGCGGGTATTGGATCATGAGGGGGGATCTCTTATAGGAAGAAAGTTCAGAGGTATGATCATACATGACTTACTATCTGAAAGAGTGACCGGAATGTGAGTTCAGAGGCACCAGCGGATACATGACTCGATATTTGTGAAAGTGTTAGTTCAATGGCACCAGCGGGCACATGACTCGATAATCTGGGATGCTGTGGATATGAGTTCAGCGGCACTAGAGGGTACATGACTCGGGAATTTAGAGAATGGTGAGTGTGAGTTCAGCGGTACCAGCGGGTACGTGACTCAATGATCTGGGAAAATTGTAAGGATGAGTTCAGCGGTAACAGCGGGCACATGACTAAAAAATCTGGAAAATTATGGATGTGACTTCAGCGGTACCAGCGGGTACATGACTCAATGATTTAGAGAAGGGTGAGTGTGAGTTCAGCGGTACCAGCGGGCACATGACTCAATGATCTGGAGAATGTCGTTTAGACATAGTATTTCTTCAGGAACTTGCCGTTGACGGGCAACTGTTTTCCATAAAGAAATTCTCTTTATTTGTTATGTTTCTGGGAAAATTACAACTTTAGGAATCCGATCTAGAAGACGATCGCTTTATCCCTTGGACTATGCGAAGAAGAAAAGCTCTCAAAATTTTGACAGTAGATATCAATGTATCTGTACAATGAATGAGAAAAAGAACTCTATTTATAGAGTCAAAACAGTAACTGAAAAGATAACTACCTCACCACTGGAGCACTTGAAAAGTCACGCAGACTCTAAATACACGCAGGGTTAGTGAGTAGTTACTGGACGTGGCCCGTAACTGTTGGACACATGGCATCAGTGCATGGGTCGTGTGCAAGTTACTGGGCACGCGAGAGAGAGAGATCGGTGGCATGGCTGCCACGTACTCCAGTTGAAATGAAATCCACGCTGACTTGCTGAAGGCAAAAATCCACGCAGATTCGTTGACGCAAACTCGTTGAAGGCGAAATCCACGCAAGCTTTGAAGAAGAATACTTCAGAATTCATGCAGGCTTTGAGAAGAATAACTCAAAAGTCACGCAATGTTTTGAGGAAGGAGAAGGTTCAGAATCCACGCAAACCGCCAGCTGTCTTGATTTGGCACACTTCGTCTGACACAAAATCTCTGACATTGATTATATTGTCAGCCGCATTAAATAAAGATAAGACCCAAAGTCACGCCAACTTGGTGAAGAGTGAGTCTTGCTAAGGAAGATTTCGAAAATCACGCAAAAGACGGCTGTGATCTCTCGAGTTCTGTGCATACGTGGCATATGAGGAGACGTTTCTCGACTGTTGTGTTGTCAGTCATTATGATTCTGACGTATGGCTGAGCTGTCTCTGCGTGACTTCTAAAGGAGATGGCCAGGCAGAACTTAGCGTATCTTTTGTGCTGCTTCTTGGATCACTCTGCGTGACTTGTTCTGATCAGCTCAACGTGACTTCATTTTTGAGGCCTATAAAACCCCCTTCAAAGTTTTTGAAAAATGATAAAATATTTTCGAAATACTTTAAAATAGAGATGATGAAATGAGTTAAAGTCACGCTGAGATGACTCCAAAATTTTTCGGAAGTCGAAAAGACTTCAAAGTTCTTTGAAAACATCCAAATGAACTTATTAAATGTCATAATGACTCTTCGTTCTCCGAGACTGTTGCGTCCAATTTATGGTGGAATATGAACTGTCGACGAGATCTGTTATATAAACAGGAAGAGATTCTCAGTTTTGACATTCATCTCTCGAAAATATGACCCCAAAGGAAGCAGCCGAAGAGGAAGCACGAAAGTTGGGCTTTTGTTCCCATGGTGACCCCACTTTTGGGGGCAAAGAACCCGAACCTGTCGTCATCGAGCTCAAGGACGACTCCACGCAGTTAGCCAAGAATCTCTTGAGCTACTTTGGATTGGATGGCTCGTCTTCTTCTGATGGGCGAAGCCTTATGGAGAAGCGTGAAATGCTCGAGACTCTGTTGCATCGCCTGGGAGTTAAGAGCGTAGAGGAGTTAGGCATCAAACTTAGCCGCTCTGGAAAATAGAGCGTAACTTTCTACGCTTTTGTTGCACTTTTCTGTTTTGTCTTTTTGTAAGGCCATCAGTGCCTGTTTAAAGAATGAAGTACAACTTTTGTGTTTGATCTGCGTGCCTTTTAATGAAGAATATTAATTAGCACACTTTGACTGTTTCCAATGTTGTACTGTCTCCCGAAGTACACGTGACACTCATTCCATAATTTACGAGCGCTATTTATACGGATCTTTTCCAAGAATAGACCTGCACTTGACCCTTTAAATAGATGGATGAACTCCACGCAAACTCATCTTCCCATTCTTCTTCCTCTCTTCTGAGAATAAATTTTCTGTGAGAAGAAAATAGGAAAGCCATGTTGTCTGATGTCAGATCTCTGTGCACGCTACCAGACATGGGTCTGTCAATCCTTAGCAGCAAACTCAGCGGTAAGTTCAATATACACGCATCGAATTTTTTGTTTGCTAAAAACAAATTCATCTTCCTGAAATGAACAGAATGCATCTGTCTTTGCTTGGCCAATTTCTGTTGGCTGATTTTTCCTTACGGTTTCTTGCAGAATTTTGGCTGAAAACCTTCTTCAGAACTGGCATTGGTGATGTGGATGCTGTGGAGAATGTTCTGCTGACATCTACATCAGGGAGCTCATACGCCTTTGACGCGTAAATTAGACAACTCAGAACTCTTCGTGGGATAGAAGGGTCTTCCTCAGATGGTAGGAAGAGCCTTTATACACGAGAGTTGGATGGTGGAGTCAACTCTACTACCGAGAAATCGGGTAGTAGAGTTCCTTTTACGGGAGAACTAGGAATTGTATCCCAAGGTTGGATACATTCCTGTCTCCTCTGAAAGGTCGCTCCTAATCCACCAGTTGTATTGGCAGCAACACGTTTTCGTGTTGCCCTACTCTGTGGTTCTCCTCTCGTCTAAGAGATAAGACCAGAGTTTGATTCCTGCTGGACACCCAGGAATTGCCACAAACAACGAGATTGCCAGAGAAGATCCGAGAAGAAATAGATCTCAGTTGTACATAGAATGAAAATCTAAGATTTGTAATAGATTTCCATTATGATTTGTAAGAAAGTCTAAGAAAATGTAATAGACTTTTTGTGGTGAAATGGGAATGGAAATGACAATTCTTCTATGCTCAATGATTTGTATTTGTGGATGAATTGTGGACATGATAGATAATAAAATCATCTTTTCTGTTTTAGAGTATATGATATTATCAGAGGTATTATGGACGTGATAATATGTAGGAACTCAAAAGAAAATAGATTGATTTCTATACAGAGGTCAAAACATGACAAATGAGTAAGCAGATTCGGAATTGATTCAGAGGTTATGAAAACATGATAAATAACGAATCCCCACTTAATAAATTGATAGAAGATTATAAACGGATGAACCGTTAGGAAATGATGAACAGATGAACTGTCGAGTGAATGTAATAAATAAACGGATGAACCGTCAAGTATTAATGAACATGTGAAACGTCGGATGAATGTGAGAAATGAATGGATGAACTGAATATCGGGAAAGAATACGTCCCTTCGATCCTTGTAACCATATGCCTATAAATAGAGCATATATTTGAATAGAAGGATCGCATTTTATCCACAATGTCTTCTGAAGAGAATATAAAGAAGGCTGAAGTCGCCCCCGAAGCTACTGAAGGTCTTAAAGAACATCCACCTCCGCAGAAGAAGGAAATGGGCGAAAGCTCGTCTACTCCCAAACCGCCAAAAGATATCCTGGACTTCCTGGTCGAACCAGGAGAAACCGAAGAAGAAGAAGCAATGAGGCTGGCTGCCTGTCAATTCTTGGTGCGGTCAGGAAAAGATGTACTCAATTCTTTTGCTGATTATGTATGTGGTCCTCGTCCCAAATATGAAAGGGATTACAGTGATCTTCCATGATGATGTACTCTTTTTCTTGAAGAATTTGTCTCAAATAAACTCCGTTTAAGGAAACTTTGTTTACGATATATCCTTCCCACTTTATATTTTTGTCTTTATTCATTGATCTTTTGACTCGGAAATCAGAAAGACTAAATATCATTTTCATAAATATGATATTGAGATAGAAAATTCAGAGGTAATATGGACATAATTTTTTGGATATCAAATTTATTGAGAAAACGATACAAAGTAGAATACCTATCTCCACTGGGGATAATAGATATCAGAATGATTCTTCGAAAAGAACAATGAAACAGCTAGAGAATGATGGGAGGACAATCTTGATAGAAATATTAGACGTAGTACTTCTTCAAGAATTTGCCGTTGATGGGCATCATAGTGGCTTTACCATCTAGAGTAGTGAGTTGATAAGCCCCATTAGAAAAGATCTTATTGACAATGAATGGACCTTCCCATTTTGCATCAAACTTGCCCTTACTCATGTGTGTCATAGTCATCGGGCATCTGACAGTAAGCACAAGTTCTCCTTTCTGAAATGTTCGAATTCTGACTTTCTTGTTAAAAGCCCTTGAAATTCTAGCTTGATAGAATTCAATATTCTGTTGAGCAGATAACCGCTTTTCATCCAGAGCCTCCAATTCTTGAAGTCTAAGACGATCATTATTTTCTGAGGTAAGTTCATTAGCGATTGCTATCCTTAAAGAAGGAATTTGAATCTCTAATGGGAGAACAGCCTCAGATCCGTACACCAGAGAGAAAGGTATACACTTAGTAGCATTACGGACTGTAGTGCGATAAGCCCACAAGCATTCCCCGAGCTTGTTACTCCAATTACGTTTGTTAGTGGAGACAAACTTTTTTAGGAGTTTGATGATAGTCTTGTTGAAAGCTTCTGCTAATCCGTTAGCTGCTGGATTATATGCGGTAGAAGCAACATTATTGATCCGGTGATCGTCACAGAACCGAGTAAATTTCTGGCTGACGAACTGTGGTCCGTTATCATGAACAATGCGTCGAGGAACACCAAATCTGTAGATGACGTGGTGCTTAATAAAGCTGATAACATTGGAAGTCTTGACTTCAGATAATGGAATGGCTTCGGCCCATTTGGAGAAATAATCGGTTATTGTAAGAATGAACCGATGACCTTTAGATGACGGTGGATTGATCGGGCCGACAATATCCATGCCCCAAGCTTCAAAGGGCCATGATGCTGCCGTCGGATGTAGAAACTCCGAAGGTTGATGTATAAAATCTGCATGGATTTGGCAAGCTTTGCATTTCCTTGCATATTCAATGGCATCTGATACCATAGTTGGCCAATAATAACCCATCTGTCGAATACGGTCTTGAAGTTTTAGCCCAGGTTGATGCTCTCCACAAATTCCATCATGTGCTTCACGAATAACTTGTTTCACCGGCAATGCACCGAAGGAGTAAACCATCATAAGCTCGACGATATAAGGTCTTTGTTGTATGATTGTAATAGAATCTGAGTGATCGTCGTCTGATAGATGCTGTCTCACTCGGATCATCCGGAAGAATATCATATAATACGAGATCTAAGAAAGGAAGTCTCCAATCTTTATCCGTATTCTGATTCTCAGTCAAATTACTGAAGATGAATTCCATGCTGGAATCAGATAAAGATGACATCAATTTATGACTGAATCCAAATCCTCTTGTTGTGTTGACGTCATGAGATGTTGATTCTTCAATGTCAACTGGAAGTCCTAGAGTCAGGTTATTTTCAAGATGAAATAATTCTCAATTATGAACAACAATCATTTGTTGCTGTCTGATTGGGATAGCCAGCACCGCTACAAGATTAGCAAGGGCATCAGCTTCTGTGTTACATGCTCGCCTAACATGTTCAATGAAGAATTCCTTAAATGATGAGGCCATAGATATGGCCGCTCTATGATAAGGAACCAGATCTTGATGGCGAACTTCATAAGTACCCCTGATCTGATTGACAATAAGTTTAGAGTCTCCATACGCCTCCAAATGTTGAATATTCAGATGTTTAGCGAGTTGAAGACCAATAAGTAATGCGTTGTACTTAGCTACATTGTTTGAACACGACTGATCGAGAGAATAAGATCTTTGGATGGCAAGACCTTCTGGCGATACAAGAACAATTCCAACTCCAGCGACAATATCGCCATTAGGACCAATTCTTGATGCTCCATCAAAGAATAGACGCCAAGTAGGATCTTCTTCAGCAATTTGATTTGAATCTAGGACTTCATCTGGGATTTCATCATAGAGTTTTGAATTTTCTGGAATTGAGTGAGCAGCCAGAAAATCAGCTAAAGCTTGTCCTTTGACTGATTTCTGAGGAATATAGTGCATATCATACTGAGCAAGTAGGATTCCCCAGTTAGCCAATCGAGAATTCAAAACACTGGATTTTTTCATCATGATCCGTATAGGATTGATCCTGGAGATGACATGAATAGTCTGGCCAATGATATAATGACGCGTCTTTTGGACAGCAAACATCAAGGCTAAACATTCTTTTTCAACCGGTGAATATCGAGGTTCAGCTCCGGTCATAGTGCGACTGAGATAATAAATGGCTTGTTCATGGCCATTTTGATTCTTTTGAGCGAGTAATGCACCCAATGAATGACTCATTGCTCGAGTATAGAGGAGGAACGGTATTCCTGAGACGGGAGGTACCAATACTGGAGGGCTCATTAGATATTGTTTTATATCATCGAATGCTTTCTGACATTCATCATTCCAGACAAAAGAGACACCTTTCTTCATAAGTTTGTTGAATGGTCTGCAGCGTCCTGATAAATTAGAAATGAATCTCCTGATATAAGCGATTCTTTCTTGAAATCCTCGTAGCTCTTTTAAGGTGCGTGGAGGACGCATCTCTTGGATGGCTTTGATCTTCTCGGGATCCACGTGTATACCTTTAGAGGTAATGACGAAGCCGAGAAATTTACCACTAGAGACGCCTAAGAAGGACTTAGTAGGGTTCATCTTTAATTGATGCTTACGCATTAGATCAAATATAGTCTTCAAATCTTGGATATGATCCTCCTTTTGTCGACTTTTGACTGCAATATCATCAACATAGCATTCGACTGTTTTTCGCAAATGTTCACGGAATATAGTGCTCATAGCTCGTTGATAAGTTGCTCCTGCATTCTTGAGACCGAATGGCATAACTGTATAACAGTATGTACCAATCGGCGTTCTGAAAGAAGTGTGCTTCTCGTCCTCTAGAAATATTTTGATCTGATTGTACCCAGAATACCCGTCCATGAATGACATTCGTTCAAATCCACAGGTATTATCAACCATGACATCAGTGATTGGTAGAGGGAATTCGTCTTTAGGACATGCCGCATTGAGATCGCGGAAGTCTATGCATACTCTGATCTTGCCAGTCTTTTTGAGAACAGGAACTATGTTAGCCACCCAATCGGGATGTTGTTCCTCTCTAATAAACCCAGAGGTAATGAGTTTATTGACTTTAGCTTCAATTGCATCCATGATGTCTGGACGAAATCGTCGCTATTGTTGTTTGACCGGTTTAGCGTTCGGCAAGATATTGAGCTTGTGAGTTGCAATTTGAGGATCAAGCCCTGGCATATCTTCATAACTCCAAGCAAAGACATCGATGTAATCACGAATGAGTTTGATCATGTCTTTCTTATCAGTTTCTGAAAGACTTTCACTGATGAATATTGGTTTGGGAGATCCCTCTTCACCAACATCTATTTGAACAAGTTAGTCGGAGGTTCTTTTTGCTCGAAATAGAACTCCCATTGATTATCTAATCTTTGGGCCCACTGTTCTGATTCAGGTGAGATTTCAAACTCTTCTTCGTCTTCATCACTTTCTTCAGAATGGTCAATGAAAACTATATTGGAAGACAGAAGGTTGCAATAGAAGTCACCGATACTCGTATCGGAATCCCAAGAAGTGGTACTAGAAGAATCAGATCTCTTATCTTCGTCAGACTCGGGATCTTCATGGATAATATTGATGAAAGGAGTAGGAGCAGTATAATCCAATCCGCATTTCGTCCTTCCATATTTCAAAGGAGAAATCCGGACAGGTATTTTTCTTCCTTTTCTATTATTGAGGCCAGTCCTGAAGTCATAGCCCATATTTTTGATGATGTCTCTAGATTGCTGACTATAACGACGTAGTTATAATCTTCCAGTATCATCATTTTTGTCATCATCTTCAAGATCAGAAGGATTTTGAGGCCCTTTGTAGAAGAATATTGGAATGTCTCCTGGCTTTCTGCTGGAAACTAGAAAGTATGAAGATTGTACAAGTTCTAGAGATACATCTGTATGAACAGTCTGTACAACTCCTATGGTTATTGTGTTCAAGTCATCTAACAGATGTAAATAACTATGAACATAATTACACACATCAACGTACTGCAAAGGTGGAGACTTTTCATTAAATGTAAAAGCAGCAATATTTACATTGGGAGAAGGCTGAGCCTTAGAGATTTTAGCCAAGTCAATGACTAAAGGGGGAGAAGAAGAAGAAGCTTTGTTTCGATTAAGATCGATAACAAATGGCTCAGAAGAGGTGAGCTCCCTTGAAGTTTGAGTAGGAAGAGTAATCCGCCCTCCAACTGGAATTAGCAGAGTATCTTGTAAAGGTACAGGAACTGTAGTTCGCCCACTGACAGGAATGATCAGTGTATTTTGAGTAGATGACTGAGGTAACGGAGAGATCCGTCCACTCACTGGAATGATGAAAGAATCTTCTCCTGAGGGTTTAGGAGATTGTTGCTGAGTAGTTCGACTTTTAACATGGATTATTAAAGTCTCACTTTGTGCATCTTCTTTCTCCATAGCTTGTATGATCCTTGTATACTCTTCTTTGTACATTCGGGAATCGTTGAAATAAGCTTCAACCCTATGGAAGGGATTTATATCAGCAACTTCTTTTTGTACTCTTCCATTGCTATCAATGAATTTAAAACATTGATAAAGAGTAGAGGGCACCACATTATTTTCATGAAGAAAGGGCCTCCCCAGAAGAAGATTATAGGATTCCACGATCTCGATCACATAGAAAGTGACTTTAGATCTGAAATCGCCTATCTGAAGCTTCAGATGAATCTTTCCCAAAGGCTCACTTCGGCTTTGATTGAATCCCAAGATAGTAGTAACCGTCTTGGAGAGCTTGTGAAGAGGGATTTTTAGTTCATCCAATAAACTCTTTGGCATTATGCTTATAGCAGACCCTGGGTCAATAAGGATACGATCTATCTTCATCGTATCAATATAACCAGTGTAGTAGAGAGGTCGGTCATGTCGATTATCCTCCAATAGCATGTCGTCTTGTGTAAAGGTGATATTTGGAATAATCTCCAGTACACTGTTGCAATGTAAGCAAGTGGCAGGTTCCGCATCTGGCTTCTTCAATTGTGCAAGACAAGAGTCAGCTTGTAGAAGTGCTTCACTTAACGTCTCCCGAGTCTCTTTGGAAAGATGTAGAAGTTCAAAAAGGGACATTCTAGCTGGAGTATTAGCAAGTTGAGCCAAAATGTCGAAGTTGTAAGGCTTCTGAAGTCCAAGAGGAGAAGACTTCTTGATTGGCTTATCAAATCGAGCCTGTTGTTTGCCTTTCTCCAGAGCCGTAGGCTTGGGAGGAACAGGTTCAGTAGATGATTCTTCTTCAGGAGGAACATTAGGAGCATCTTTAGCATCTGAAGGGATATCAGTAGGATCTTCAGGATTTTTAGAATAATCCTTTAGGTAAGGTTTCCCCGTTCGAGTAGCACTAACAAGTGCTTCTTCTTTGTCTTTTGGCTCTGTGTCAGAGGTAGACCCGAGAGAAGTCATATGACATGACTTGATCTTTCCAGCCTTCTTGGATTTTTGAGAAAAAATCTTTTGAGGAGAAGGCGATTCAAAATCTGCCATTAGATCAGGATGGATCCACATGATTTCTCCTGTTTCCAAAGTGATTGGCACTAATCCTTCAGACTGTGGAGGAGGAAGATTCACTATGTCAAGAGTTGCCTTGGGAATAGAAACAATTCCACTTTCAAGGAGTTGAGGAGGGAAATCTCCAAATTGCATAGAGACAACGTTGGAGGTGACGGTCTTCTCTTTTGGAGTAAGAGAGATAGCTCCAGATTTAATCATTTCTTGGATCTTTCCTTTCAATACATAACATGTACGAATTGTATGACCCAGCATTCTGTGATATGGGCAGTATTTGGGATGATCTGTCTTACCAGCTTCATCAGGTTTCTTGATCTCAGGTAATTGTATCTTATTACCTTTCAGCAGACATTCAAAGATACCAAGGACATCGTCGTCGTCAAAAGAATATTCTTCTTTGGGGCGAGGTGTTCTTGATTGTTGAGTTGTAGAGGCAGGAGTTTGAACATTTGATGCATCTTTGCTCTGAAGATTAACTTCAAGAGTTTCTTTTCCCTTGCGAGCATTATTTTTATTGTTAGCACCTTGTCCTGTTTCTTTAGGAGTCATCTGCACTCCTAAACCTTTGAAGGTTTCAGCACTGATTTCTGCAGCTTTGGCACTGACTATGAAGGAAGGCCAATCTTGAAATTGAGTAGACCCTGTCCACATACTGATGATTGGCAACAAGTTTGATTTGCATGTGTCAATGGTGACAGCATCAGGAGTTCCAAGAGGCATCTTCAGAGCTTCTCTTCGAAACCGTTCAATGTATTCTTCTGTAGATTCATTATTTTTCTGCTTGATTCTAATAAGAGCAGACATAGTCATGTCATTAAGCCCTTCATAGAACCTTTCAAGAAACATCTGTTTGAAACCAGCAAATGAGGTAATACTCCCATCTGGGAGACTCCTATACCATTCATAAGCCGTTCCCTTGAGACATCCAATAAATACCCGAGTAAGGAGGGCATCACTTGGTTGCAGTTGATCAGTCATCACTTCAAAATGATTAATAAACTGACTTGGAGAAGTGGTTCCATCATAGAATGAGATAGTAGGAGGCTTGTATTTAGGAGGATATGATACTTGCTTCCATTCTATCGGATAAGGCTGCTTGATGCCTAACCTTTGTAAACCATCCTTCTGTTTGAATGCCTCAAATTGAGTTTTGAGATTCTTCAATTCTTCAGAGACAACTCTCGAAGATTGTGGAGTTGTGGCTTGTAGAGAATAGTTGGGAGGAGGAACAGCATTGTAAGCACTATCCCCAGCTCCAGAGAGACTAGGATTTGGTTGAGCTGGTCTAGGAGTATTGGATTGTACTGCTGGAGGAACTTGTACTGGACTTATATCAGTATCAACTGGTATGGCATCTGATACAGTCTGTCGATTTTGCAACTGAGCTGTCATGAGTTCATACATCGACTTCATTGTGTCAGTCATAGACTTCATTTGCTGTTCCAAAGAAGCAATTCTTTGATCTTGAGGAGTCAAGGAAGAAGAAGGTTCATCAGTATTCCCATCAACCATGTAAGTCGTGACTGTATGAGGGATTATTGATGAACTAGTAGATGTTGTATACTCTGAATCATTGCTTCGTGCATCAAAGTCAACTATAGGAGAATTACCCCCAGTAGGAAGAGGTGGGAAGTTAGATTCTCCAAGAAATTCAGAATCAATTTCAGGGATCAAATTTCTTTGACTAGAAGCCAGGACTCTTGCTCTGGTGTTTCTATATACTCCATCTGGACTATCAACTCTACTCCCGGTGTCCCGAGAAGTCATATTGACAGAGGCAAACAAAGGCTCATCTTCATCAAGCATAGGTTCATACTGAATCCTATTGAAGATAGACTGTCGTTTATTTTGACATCTGCATTGCATTGTGACTCTTGGCTGGAAGTTACATTCATGATCATCATGGTCTTGAACTGTTGATTGACATCTGTACCGAATTATGACTCTTGGATAGAAGTCACATTCAGCATGTTCCTTTGATATAGAATTACTCCTTCTCTTCTGTTGAAGATATTCCCGCAAATCTGTTTGTGAAGATTGAGGAGTATACTTCCTGTTCTTGGGTCTTGATGGCTCTTGATTATACAAAGAGTGATTAATGTGAGCCACATAATTTCTTGTATACTCTGCATCTGGATCTTTTATCTTCATATCCAATTGGTATGGTTTCTTAACACCAGAAGTGCTGAGTTTTGTTCTTAAATCAGTGGAAGGTAACACATTAATTTTGGAAACATGGAGTTTTCCTTCCATTGATCTGGATATTTGCAGAGAAGGAAGAGTTGAACCACTCCTTTGATTAGGAGTTGGTAACAGACCCTCTTTAATGGACCGATTCTGTGCCCAATTTGAAGAAATCAAAGAAGAAGACATTAAGGAATGTTTCTTCTTAGACTCATTCAAGTTTTGAGACATAGAATGTCCAGAAGGAAGAGTAGTCAAAAGACCATCTCCTTTCCTTTGACTAACAAAAGTATCAGTCAAAGCTGTTTCTGAAGTAAAAACTACAGGAGCAGAAGAAACAACTAAAGAGTTATTCCTTTTCGAAGGGACTTTGTGTGGAAGACCACCCCCAATTCTAGTAGAACTCGGTGAAGAAGAAGAGATAACTAAGGAGTTATTCTTCTCTGATGAAATACACGCTGAAACAGGCTTGGTTAAAGAACCAGAGCTGTTAGCGTGACTTTTGATTTTAGAATTACACGCTGGAACAGATTTGGCTAAGGAACCAGTACTGTCAGCGTGACTGTTGAATGTGGGATTGTACACTGGAATAGATTTGGCTAAGGAGCCAGTACTATCAGCGTGACTTTTAGAGTTGAATTTGCATGCTGGAACAGAATTGGCTAAGGAGCCAGTACTGTCAGCGTGACTTTTAGAGTTGAATTTGCACGCTAGAACAGATTTGGCTAAGGAGCCAGTACTGTCAGCGTGACTTTCAACTTTGGAGATACACACTGGAACAGATTTGGCTAAGGAGCCAGTACTGTTAGCGTGATCTTTGATTGCTGTCATCTTCGAGTGCACAAGAGTGTGCGTGCTTGCAGTAGAGCTCTTGCCAGTGTTAGGAGTAGACACTGTGGCAGAGACTTCACCATTGACTGCCAACTGATTCTTAGGGACATAGACAGAGTGTCCCTTCGACTTGGCAGTGATGATGGAGGCTGGAGTGGACTTGCCACCCTTAGCCCGCTGCATTTCTTCATAGGCGAGTTGATCGAATTTGATCGTCATCACCTTCTTCGTCGAGCCGATTGACGAAGTGTCGCATTGAGTTGTTGCCATCTCAGAAAAGGAGATGGTTTTCCCCAGCAGAGTCGCCAATTTGTTTTCTATAAAGAAATTCTCTTTATTTGTTGTGTTTCTGGGAAAATTACAACTTTAGAAATCCGATCTAGAAGACGATCGCTTTATTCCTTGGACTATGCAAAGAAGAAAAGCTCTCAAAATTTTGACAGTAGATATCAATGTATCTGTACAATGAATAAAAAAAAGAACTCTATTTATAGAGTCAAACAGTAACTGAAAAGATAACTACCTCACCACTGGTGCACTTGAAAAGTCACGCAGACTCTAAATACACGCAGGGTTAGTGAGTAGTTACTGGACGTGGCCCGTAACTGTTGGACACATGGCATCAGTGCATGGGTCGTATGCAAGTTACTGGGCACACGAGAGAGAGAGATCGGTGGCATGGCTGCCACGTACTCCAGTTGAAATGAAATCCACGCTGACTTGCTGAAGGCAAAAATCTACGCAGATTCGTTGACGCAGACTCGTTGAAGGCGAAATCCACGCAAGCTTTGAAGAAGAATACTTCAGAATTCACGCAGGCTTTGAGAAGAATAACTCAAAAGTCACGCAATGTTTTGAGGAAGGAGAAGGTTCAGAATCCACGCAAACCGCCAGCTGTCTTGATTTGGCACGCTTCGTCTGACACAAAATCTCTGACATTGATTATATTGTCAGCCGCATTAAATGAAGATAAGACCCAAAGTCACGCCAACTTGGTGAAGAGTGAGTCTTGCTAAGGAAGATTTCGAAAATCATGCAAAAGACGGCTGTGATCTCTCGAGTTCTGTGCATACGTGGCATATGAGGAGACGTTTCTCGACTGTTGTGTTGTCAGTCATTATGATTCCGACGTATGGCTGAGCTGTCTTTGCGTGACTTCTAAAGGAGATGGCCAGGCAGAACTTAGCGTATCTTTTGTGCTACTTCTTGGATCACTCTGCGTGACTTGTTCTGATCAGCTCAGCGTGACTTCATTTTTGAGGCCTACAGCAACATAAACAAATTCCCATTCTGTTTTGCGAAGCGGTAGGCTCCGTTGGAGAATACGGCCTCAATGACAAATGGGCCTTCCCATTTTAGCTGGAATTTGCCGGCGGTCTTGTGAGTCATGACCATTGGTCTCCGAACTTCCAGAACGAGATCGCCTACTTGGAATATTCTGATCTTGACCTTTTTGTTGAAGGCTTCGGAGATGCGTGCTTGGTATAGTTTGATCCATTGTTGAGCTAGAAGGCGCTTTTCATCTAAGGCCACCAACTCTTGTAGTCGACGTCGGTAGTTATCATCCGTCGTCAATTGATAAGTGAGGGCGACGTGGAGTGAGGGTATTTGAGTCTCTAATGGTAGAAGTGTCTCACTCCCGTACACCAGGGAGAATGGAGCATTCCCGGTAGCTGTTCGGACTGTAGTACAGTACGCCCATAAACATTGACCGAGCTTCTCGTTCCATTCGCGTTTGTTGGAAGAGACAAATTTCTTGAGGAGTTTGATGATTGTTTTGTTGAATGCCTCTGCCAACCTGTTTGCTGCTGGGTTGTATGGTGTCGAAGCAAAATTCTGGATGTGGTGCTTATCACAGAACCGGTAGAAGGCGTGGCTTGTAAACTGCGGAACATTGTCGTGGATGATCCTTCGGGGCAGTCCAAAACGATAGATGATGTGATGCTTGAGAAAGCTGATCACGTTCGAAGTTTTGACTTCTGCAAGTAGAACAGCTTCTGCCCATTTGGAGAAGTAATCCGTGATCGCAAGTATGAAGTGATGTCCACGGGAGAAAGGTAGAGTAATTGGACCAATGATATCCATCCCCCATGCTTCGAAGGGCCAGGATGCTACTGTCGGATATAAAAATTCGGATGGCTGGTGAATGAAGTCTGCATGGACTTGGCAGTCTTTGCACCTTCTTGTGTAGTCTATCGCATCCGCTACCATTGTAGGCCAGTAGTAGCCCATTCGGCGAAGACGGTCTTGTAATTTAGGACCAGGCTGATGGGCCCCGCAGACACCGTCATGCGCTTCTCGTACGACTTATTTGGCTTCTGCGTTTGACAGACACCGAAGCAATAATCTATTGTAGGATCGCCGATACAGCATTTTTGTCTCTGTATCGTAGAAGAATCTGAGGGAACGCCGTCTAATGGAGGTGGCCTCCTTTGGGTTCTCGGGGAGGATGTCATAGACGACGAAGTCGATAAATGGAATATTGTTCTTGGGGCAGATCAGCTCGTTGTTAGCACCCTGAAATTCGGGTTGATTTTTTTCATTTTATTTATTTTCTGATTGTTTGGTTTCATTAAATATTTCATTCTATTTATTTATCTGTTAGTGTACTTTCCCATGCCATTGATATTTGGAGTATCAGGGATGTTCAACTCTGGAAATCTTCTTCACGAGTTTTGGAGTGGACACGATTACCTTCATGACGGTATATAGTGTCCCATCCAAACTTGTTCTCTTGTGCTCTTTCTGCTTCGCTGAACTTCGGGTCGGTTTAGACCATTTGATTGATATTTATTTTCCCACTTTTTCCTTGATCATTTTCAGCGCGTTACCATGACATTTAAATTGGGAGCGCAAGACCAGTCAGTTTCTTGAAACCAACTCCTCATTGATGATCTACTCGAGATGCTCATCACCCATGACCTTCGTTTCCCATTCATTCATGTCATTTTGGGCTCCATTTGATTCGCACAACTTTTTCGACGCGTGACCGATTTTATTTCACGCCACGGCGTCACATTCATTTTCCAACTTGATTTGTGGGTCCCCTGTCGACCAAAACCTGTCCGCCCCAACTATGGACATGGCCCACTTTGAGCCTACTATCCGTCCGCCACTTGTGTCCCATTATTTGGAATCCCCATGTGCTACTTATTTACACATGATCATCAACGTCTAATTATAATTCTATTTTTGCACGATGTCCAGTTTTGACCCAATCCGGCTCCACCGAGCCCAGTCCAGCTCCATGTTGCCCTCTATCGGGACACCCTCATATTTATTACCCAAAAATATCAATTTCTTATTTTATCTATTTTATTATATAATGGGAAATTTTTCTTGAATTTAATCCTAAAGGAATGACCTATTTTTCCTACAATTATTTTAGCTCTTGGATCCTCCTACTTTTAATCATCACCATTCAATTTCCCCCATGAAATTTCCCCACACTCCACAGCCAAGTTGGCCGGCCCTAATTCCTAGGGAAGACCTTTCATCTCTCTCTCTCTCTCTCTCTCCCTATCATTTAAATCTTATCCTATTCTCTCTCTCTCTCTTCCTAATATTTCCTATACACCAACAAAGACAACAGCAACACCAGCTCTCCCCCGAGCTCCACCCTCACTCCTCCACCCGACCACCTCCCATGTAGCCCGACCAACTCCTCCCATGGCCAGCCTAGACGTCGGTCGAGCCGCCATCTCCACGAGCTCAGCCCATCTTCTCTTCCTCCATCTCCATCTATAACCGCCACCACCATCAACATCAACTCCGGCCACCACCACCATGGCGTGCCACTTCCTCCGCCAACACCACGCGATGCCTGGCCGCCCCGACGAGCCCTCGTCGGCCGAGCTGGCCGCGCGCAGCCCCGCGCGAGCCGGCCAGCACAGCGGGAGCAGCCACGGGTGCACGGCGCGCGCGCGCGGACGTCGCCGCCGCCGCCGCCGGCCGCTGTGGCTCCGGCGAACCCTCCCGTGGGTGGCCCCCTTTCCTGCGAACTCAGGCCTGCCCTCTCGTGGCGGCCAACGTCCTCCGGGACGCGCCGTCGAGGCGATTTCTGCGTTTTGAACGAGATCCCGTCGGCACGCGCGAGTTTGGAACTCAGATTTGGCGTTCCGTCGCAGTGACTTCGCGCGCATTTTCCCGGAGATCCGACCGTTGGATCGGCGATTTCTTCGCTCCGTCGCAATCTCGGTATATCCACCTTCATCCCTGTCAATTTTCGTCCGTTAATTTTATCGTTTGATACATCAAAACCGGCCACCAAGTTGACCGTTTAAATTGTATTAAATTTGGACAGTTTCGTGGGGCCAACTTCGTCAGCTTGTATCTCCTCCACCGCAGCTCCGTTTGGCGTGCTACCAGTTCCGGTGCGAAGCTGGTATAACCCTCTTACTACCCCTTCAGTTTCGTTTCATTGTGAGCTTGTTTGATTGGTTGAATTCGACGCCAAAGTTGGCCGTCCGAATTCGTAAATTCCAACTTGTAAAATTCCATTTTTGAACACGGGACTCCAAATTTCATTTCTGACACCACCATTAGACTTGTGGCATCGTTCTGGCATGTTTTCATATAAAATTTGTTAGATTTGGAGAACGTGGGCCCGGGCACGCATTTCGGTGCAAAACGGGTCCCACATTCTGGGTCAACAGGACTTTTTGACGCCGGCTCATCGGAATCCAATTCCGGATATACCGTTGAGTTTGTATCGTCATTCTGGACTCGTTGACATATAATTTGCTAGGTTTTGGTAGACATTGGGTCTGGCACGCATTTCAGTGCAAGTCGGATACCAATATCCGGGTCAACGGGTCATTTTGAGATCGGCTCATCGAAATCCAATTCCGGAGATACCGTTGAGTTCGTATCATCATTCTGGACTCGTTGACAGGTAGTTTGCTGAGTTTTGAGGACTTTGGCTCCGGCACGCATTTCCGTGCAAATCGGAATTCCAAGTTCGGGTCAACGGGTCATTTTGAGATCGGCTCATCGGAATCCAATTCTGGAGATACCGTTGGGTTCGTATCGTCATTCTGGTTGCGTGGACATATAATTTGCTATATTTTATAGACTTGTTTTCTTGCACGTTTTTCGGTGCAAAACGGCTCCGACACGGACACCGTTTTGACCCGAAATTACCTTTTTGCCCTTGTGTCCAAATTGGACCGTTGGGTAGGCTATCCTAGCTAATTTGACCATTCTGGACACGTTGGCGATGTTCATTTCATCGTCCGACAATGTTTATTGATAATTTCTCTAAGTTTAACCTTTTTATAATTAATTAATAATTAATTCATATAATGTTCGTATTTCGGGATTAGTACAACGAAACTGAGATCAGCCAATTCCAGTGATCTCGCATCGCTGAAATTGACATGTTGGACACGTGGATAACTATAATAAGATTATCAACCTTACCGATAATCTTCTTATCTCGATTTGCGTGTCGTAAGTTTCGACGTACAAATAACGAAGTACACTTTATATTAGATTAGATTTACCCTGTTTGACCAGAGTTGACCAGTTGACCCAAAGTCAACTATAAGTCAACGCTTGACCTAGTTTGACTAGATTATTGACCGGAGTTGACCTAGAGTTAATTTGACTTAGAAGAACCTAGAATAATATAGATGGCTAGTATAGTTTTATTTATTTCAACTTGAACCCCTTGTAACCTGTGTTGCTTTAAATAGGACTCTGTGGCTTCAGTGGGACCCCTCTATACTTATCAGCTGTTCAAGTTATCGAGGCGAGTACATTCTCTGATCATTTCATATCCTGCTTAGAATTATTTCCTGCAGTAGATTACTTTACTTGTACTGTCACGTTGGTCACACGGATTGGTACTATATGGATCCCTTCTCGAGATGTTATCCTTAGGGAGCATCGGGTACTACATGTTCTGTGCGTTTCACTTACATGAAGTATCATATGCTTCATTGGTTCTTTGATCACTTACGACATATACTCTTATGATCGTAGAGTCTTCCTAGAATCCTTATCCCATTTATGGGACTACTATGTATCACCTTCGGGGTCTATCACCTTCGGGGTCTATCACCTTCGGGGGCTTATCACCTTCGGGGTCTACCACCTTCGGGGTCTACCACCTTCGGGGTCTGTTACATAGCATCATATAACATAACCTGGCTGGATCCTTGTGTATTGATTGGGGGTACGGGAGAGTAGAATTGGACATGTGAATAATACACCAGTAGTGTAGTATCAGAATCTTTTCCATAGTGTTGCATCAGAATCTCCTATGCCATTTACATGTTCATATTGTACTCTGATTCACTAGTCACTGCTAGTTCCCTATGTATAGTAGATATTTCTATTACAGTTCTCTCTCTGTTTACATACTGCATTCTTTCAGTACTTGTATCTTACTTTACTGCATGAATATATTTTCTAACCTGCGATGAACTGTTGAGATGTAATGTGCTCGTTCCAGTCCTGACTGGACCTGTTTATAAATTTTACAGATAGCCTGGAGGTGCCTGCTAGCCTAGAGGAGACACAGTAGGGGTTATTTAGGTAGTTATTTCATTTTGTCTGGAGTTGTATTTACTTTGTGGATTACTGTATCTGTATTGAGTTTTGAGATGTATTTCTGAGTTTATGTATCTTAGACACTTAGGCTTCTATCTCCTGTATCTCTTTTGGATTTCATGTTTTATCTATCTTTATCATGCTCTACCTTAGATGTGATTGAGTCTGTATCTGCTATGTCACCCCCATTCGGGGAGTATAAACTATTTAGTGTTATACTGTTAGATGCATTGAGACCTAGGACAGCGTTCTACCGCCGACACTGCGGCGTAGGCTGGGCGTTGTTACGTTCTCGTGCCCTAACGCCAGGGTGCGGGTCGTGACACGTTTTTAGTGGTGGCCCATGCAGGTCGAGACTAAAGTGTAGTGGTATTCGAACTAGAGTACCACTACAGCCTGCTGTAGGATTAGGATATATTTTGAAGGTACTCAATCACAGATAGGAACCCTTGAGAGATTCCTGGGACGACCCTGGAGAATCTTATTTAACTTCGATTTGAAAACTCTATTTTTCCCTTGATTTAATTTATTTTACTTTTGTTGTTAAATTTGATTTTTATGGATTATTGTTGAATTTGAGTTTATATTTATTTTGATGGAAGATTTTCGAATTTTGAATTTTGACGATAGCTGTTGCATTTGAGTTTGTATTTTGATGGATTTAGTTCATTTTGAATTTTGATGTTCGTTAATAAATTTTGATTTGATTTTTGAGTATTCATTGTTGATTTAATTTGATTTTTGGCAAGATGAAATTATATGGGCTAGGTCATCTATGTTATGGAATCTAGTCTTCTATAGTCACATTAGCCAGCATGGTGAGGACATATAGTCTGACTCTGGATGTATTTTTCGGGTGTGGGAATTTAAGATTTTCGCAGCCAAGCATGCGGCACCGCAAAAATATTAAATACCATGATTCTAGAGATATATGCATAAGTCAAGGGCTCTGTGATTATCGTAGCCTTGCTTACTAGTATGACGAGGATTTAGAGTACCATGATTTTGGATAGACGCATATGATTATCAAATTGTGCTTAAAATATTTTGAACATGTTTTCTTACTTTTTCTCAGTCATTCAAAAAAAAGGAATTATTGTTTGTTGTTTTGCCTAGTTTCTTGTCATTTAACTTAAGAGTATGTTTAGTTGTTTTCATAAACCGTTGTGTAACTTCTTGCTATGAGTTTTTCTTAATACAATGAATCGATGATTTTGCTAGACTTTATCTTGAATTTGATATTTAACTCTGGATTTCAAAACGGTTCCTTCTTTAAACTGATAAGCAGAACAGATTTTCTCGTTATTTCTTTCTTGCTATTATTCTTGAATTAAATAATAATGATAATAAAACTGTCTTGATTTCGTCAATCACCTGCTTGCAATCTTGGTAGAGATCAAAATGTTAGTCTTAACGTAGAATTAATTTTTTTTTGGGACATGAGAATTTATGAGTATATTTATATAACAGACACTTTGCCTAACACGTATGCATGCTACACTTGATTTTTCCACATATCTAGATACATATTGATATGTTGTTGATGTCCAAATTTTCGTAACCAATATTTCTGGTTCTCTACTTTTCCATGTTAAATTAGTAATTTAAATATAAATTTCATGTTATTATTTAGATTTACGTCACTGCACATGTATGTTATACGTAGGGTTTCAATTCAAAAGAATTTGGTTGAAAATTGTGTTTAAACTTGTCAATTTAAGACTGTGTACATATTAACTCTTAATACTGAATTCCAAATGTTTAGTTTAAATTACTGTTTTATTTTCTTAATATAATATTTAGAGCTGCGTACATTGTTGTAAGTAGGAATATAAATTTAAGTTTCATATTCTTACATGATGGTTTGTGATAAACATTGAGTTGAGTTTTAATGTTCAAGTTCTCCAAAATTCTGAAAACTAGTTACATGTTAACATTTTTACATTGATTTCCATGTTTAGTCAATTTCGGATTTAACATGTAATATTAAACTGTATGCGTAGGTAAATATATTGATAGTATGTTAGGGTTTCTTTTCTATCATGTTAGGATGTGTTAGGACCATTGAGATTGTTGTGATGTTTCAAACCCTAAAATCTGAGACCGCATTATGTCCATATTTTTCCATGGGTTGAATGTTAGCGTAGTTTTCATTTTTTTATGTAAATGCTGAACTAAAACTGGATTTAACCTTTCAATACTAAGCTATAACCCTGTACAAGGACACACACACACACACTCTAACTTAGTATACCCTGTCATGTAACCTAATCTTTCCTCTCTATGTTATGATCATGTATCTATATAGATATATATAGCGTTTATACATCCATGTTATAATTTGTATAGGTACATAACTAAGTCTCTACCTTTTATATATATAAATGGTTAACCATGCGTGTTATGATTAAATATGTTGTATATTGTAGATTGTTAAACCATATGCCATGATTTTGATTTTCTTGGGATAGTATTTTTTTTCAGATGATTGGTAGTTACCTTCCTTTATTTTTTTTATTTTTATTTTTATGAGTACCAGTTTTCATATGGGGTGGTAGACAACTTTATAGTTTTGATGGTTGTTGTTTCTGTATCCTTCTATTTTAGCACCCTGGATTGCTTGTGTGTTTGATACCCTATGACCGTTGGTTAGCATGACTAGTAAACCTAGATGAGACTTCACTATCACCGTTACCATGACCCTGGATATTGTCTTTTATTTGATGGTATGATTTGTTTTAATCTGGGACTTTGATTATGGGGGTTTGACCTAGAGGGAGTAGGGACATTTTAATTTCGAGGACGAAATTTTTATAAGGTGGGTAGGATGTTAGCACCCTGAAATTCGGGTTGATTTTTTTTATTTTATTTATTTTCTGATTGTTTGGTTTCATTAAATATTTTATTCTATTTATTTATCTGTTAGTGTACTTTCCCATGCCATTGATATTTGGAGTATCAGGGATGTTCAACTCTGGAAATCTTTTTCACGAGTTTTGGAGTGGACACGATTACCTTCATGACGGTATATAGTGTCCCATCCAAACTTGTTCTCTTGTGCTCTTTCTGCTTCGCTGAACTTCGGGTCGGTTTAGACCATTTGATTGATATTTATTTTCCCACTTTTTTCTTGATCATTTTCAGCGCGTTACCATGACATTTAAATTGGGAGCGCAAGACCAGTCAGTTTCTTGAAACCAACTCCTCATTGATGATCTACTCGAGACGCTCATCACCCATGACCTTCGTTTCCCATTCATTCATGTTATTTTGGGCTCCATTTGATTCGCACAACTTTTCCGACGCGTGACCGATTTTATTTCACGCCACGGCGTCACATTCATTTTCCAACTTGATTTGTGGGTCCCCTGTCGACCAAAACCTGTCCGCCCCAACTATGGACATGGCCTACTTTGAGCCTACTAACCGTCCGCCACTTGTGTCCCATTATTTGGAATCCCCATGTGCTACTTATTTACACATGATCATCAACGTCTAATTATAATTCTATTTTTGCACGATGTCCAGTTTTGACCCAATCCGGCTCCACCGAGCCCAGTCCAGCTCCATGTTGCCCTCCATCGGGACACCCTCATAATTATTACCCAAAAATATCAATTTCTTATTTTATCTATTTTATTATATAATGGGAAATTTTTTTGAATTTAATCCTAAAGGAATGACCTATTTTTCCTACAATTATTTTAGCCCTTGGATCCTCCTACTTTTAATCATCACCATTCAATTTCCCCCATGAAATTTCCCCACACTCCACAGCCAAGTTGGCCGGCCCTAATTCCTAGGGAAGACCTTTCATCTCTCTCTCTCTCTCTCTCTCCCTATCATTTAAATCTTATCCTATTCTCTCTCTCTCTCTTCCTAATATTTCCTATACACCAACAAAGACAACAGCAACACCAGCTCTCCCCCGAGCTCCACCCTCACTCCTCCACCCGACCACCTCCCATGTAGCCCGACCAACTCCTCCCATGGCCAGCCTGGACGTCGGTCGAGCCGCCATCTCCACGAGCTCAGCCCATCTTCTCTTCCTCCATCTCCATCTATAACCGCCACCACCATCAACATCAACTCCGGCCACCACCACCATGGCGCGCCACTTCCTCCGCCAACACCACGCGATGCCTGGCTGCCCCGACGAGCCCTCGTCGGCCGAGCTGGCCGCGCGCAGCCCCGTGCGAGCCGGCCAGCACAGCGGGAGCAGCCACGGGTGCACGGCGCGCGCGCGGACGTCGCCGCCGCCGCCGCCGGCCGCTGTGGCTCCGGCGAACCCTCCCGTGGTTGGCCCCCTTTCCTGCGAACTCAGGTCTGCCCTCCCGTGGCGGCCAACGTCCTCCGGGACGCGCCGTCGAGGCGATTTCTGCGTTTTGAACGAGATCCCGTCGGCGCGCGCGAGTTTGGAACTCAGATTTGGCGTTCCGTCGTAGTGACTTCGCGCACGTTTTCCCGGAGATCCGACCATTGGATCGGCGATTTCTTCGCTCCGTCGCAATCTCGGTATATCCACCTTCATCCCTGTCAATTTTCGTCCGTTAATTTTATCGTTTGATACATCAAAACCGGCCACCAAGTTGACCGTTTAAATTGTATTAAATTTGGACAGTTTCGTGGGGCCAACTTCGTCAGCTTGTATCTCCTCCACCGCAGCTCCGTTTGGCGTGCTACTAGTTCCGGTGCGAAGCTGGTATAACCCTCTTACTACCCCTTCAGTTTCGTTTCATTGTGAGCTTGTTTGATTGGTTGAATTCGACGCCAAAGTTGGCCGTCCGAATTCGTAAATTCCAACTTATAAAATTCCATTTTTGAACACGGGACTCCAGATTTCATTTCTGACACCACCATTAGACTTGTGGCGTCGTTCTGGCATGTTTTCATATAAAATTTGTTAGATTTGGAGAACGTGGGCCCGGGCACGCATTTCGGTGCAAAACGGGTCCCACATTCTGGGTCAACGGGACTTTTTGACGCCGGCTCATCGAAATCCAATTCCGGATATACCGTTGAGTTCGTATCGTCATTCTGGACTCGTTGACATATAATTTGCTAGGTTTTGGTGGACATTGGGTCTGGCACGCATTTTGGTGCAAGTCGGATACCAATATCCGGGTCAACGGGTCATTTTGAGATCGGCTCATCGGAATCCAATTCCGGAGATACCGTTGAGTTCGTATCATCATTCTGGACTCGTTGACAAGTAGTTTGCTGAGTTTTGAGGACTTTGGCTCCGGCACGCATTTCCGTGCAAATCGGAATTCCAAGTTCGGGTCAACGGGTCATTTTGAGATCGGCTCATCGGAATCCAATTCTGGAGATACCGTTGGGTTCGTATCGTCATTCTGGTTGCGTGGACATATAATTTGTTATATTTTATAGACTTTTTTTTTGCACGTTTTTCGGTGCAAAACGGCTCCGACACGGACACCGTTTTGACCCGAAATTACCTTTTTGCCCTTGTGTCCAAATTGGACCGTTGGGTAGGCTATCCTAGCTAATTTGACCATTCTGGACACGTTGGCGATGTTAATTTCATCGTCCGACAATGTTTGTTGATAATTTCTCTAAGTTTAACCTTTTTATAATTAATTAATAATTAATTCATATAATGTTCGTATTTCGGGATTAGTACAACGAAACTGAGATCAGCCAATTCCAGTGATCTCGCATCGCTGAAATTGACATATTGGACACGTGGATAACTATAATAAGATTATCAAACTTACCGATAATCTTCTTATCTCGATTTGCGTGTCGCAAGTTTCGACGTACAAATAACGAAGTACACTTTATATTAGATTAGATTTACCCTGTTTGACCAGAGTTGACCAGTTGACCCAAAGTCAACTATAAGTCAACGCTTGACCTAGTTTGACTAGATTATTGACCGGAGTTGACCTAGAGTTAATTTGACTTAGAAGAACCTAGAATAATATAGATGGCTAGTATAGTTTTATTTATTTCAACTTGAACCCCTTGTAACCTGTGTTGCTTTAAATAGGACTCTGTGGCTTCAGTGGGACCCCTCTATACTTATCAGCTGTTCAAGTTATCGAGGCGAGTACATTCTCTGATCATTTCATATCCTGCTTAGAATTATTTCCTGCAGTAGATTACTTTACTTGTACTGTCACGTTGGTCACACGGATTGGTACTATATGGATCCCTTCTCGAGATGTTATCCTTAGGGAGCATCGGGTACTACATGTTCTGTGCGTTTCACTTACATGAAGTATCATATGCTTCATTGGTTCTTTGATCACTTACGACATATACTCTTATGATCGTAGAGTCTTCCTAGAATCCTTATCCCATTTATGGGACTACTATGTATCACCTTCGGGGTCTATCACCTTCGGGGTCTATCACCTTCGGGGGCTTATCACCTTCGGGGTCTACCACCTTCGGGGTCTACCACCTTCGGGGTCTGTTACATAGCATCATATAACATAACCTGGCTGGATCCTTGTGTATTGATTGGGGGTACGGGAGAGTAGAATTGGACATGTGAATAATACACCAGTAGTGTAGTATCAGAATCTTTTCCATAGTGTAGCATCAGAATCTCCTATGCCATTTACATGTTCATATTGTACTCTGATTCACTAGTCACTGCTAGTTCCCTATGTATAGTAGATATTTCTATTACAGTTCTCTCTCTGTTTACATACTGCATTCTTTCAGTACTTGTATCTTACTTTACTGCATGAATATATTTTCTAACCTGCGATGAACTGTTGAGATGTAATGTGCTCGTTCCAGTCCTGACTGGACCTGTTGATAAATTTTACAGATAGCTTGGAGGTGCCTGCTAGCCTAGAGGAGACACAGTAGGGGTTATTTAGGTAGTTATTTCATTTTGTCTGGAGTTGTATTTACTTTGTGGATTACTGTATCTGTATTAAGTTTTGAGATGTATTTCTGAGTTTATGTATCTTAGACACTTAGGCTTCTATCTCCTGTATCTCTTTTGGATTTCATGTTTTATCTATCTTTATCAGGCTCTACCTTAGATGTGATTGAGTCTGTATCTGCTATGTCACCCCCATTCGGGGAGTATAAACTATTTAGTGTTATACTGTTAGATGCATTGAGACCTAGGACAGCGTCCTACCGCCGACACTGCGGCGTAGGCTGGGCGTTGTTACGTTCTCGTGCCCTAACGCTAGGGTGCGGGTCGTGACACTCGTGGCCTATCACATCTACCAATTGATGGGTATGATTCGGCACTGCTAGGGAAGCGGCCAGGCCTGCTAAGGCATCGGCTTTAATATTTCGGAGTCTGGGGACGTGTTCGATGAAGAACCCCTCGACCGACGAGATGATGTTGATCGCTATTTGGTGATAGGGGATCATGTCTTCGTGGCGGACTTCGTATGAGCCCCGGATCTGATTGACGATTAACTGAGAATCGCCGTATGCTTCAAGATATTCTACCTCCAGCTCTCTTACAAGTTAGAGGCCAATGACCAGAGCGTTGTACTCGACCACATTGTTAGAGCAGGGTTCCGTGTGAGAGTAGGCACGATTGATTACCAATCCGAAAGGAAAAACCAGCACCATCCCGACTCCGATAATGATGTTGCCTTTGGGTCCTGTTCTTGAAGCATCGTCGAAGAACATCCGCTATATGTTATCGTGAGAGGCTGCATTCGAGTCGGCGACCTCATCTGGGATTTCTTCATATATCCTGGATGACTCTGAGTCCGGGTGGGCTGCCAAAAAGTCTGCCAGGGCTTGACCTTTGACAGCCTTTTGCGGGATGAAGATCATATGATAAGGGGACAGCAATATTGCCCATGTAGCGAGGCGAGAGCTGAGTGCCCCTGGTTTAGTCATGAGGACCCTGAGAGGGTTGACTCGTGAGATCACATGTATTGTTTGTCCAGTGACATAGTACCGCGTCTTCTGAATGGCGAATACCAGGGCAAGGCATTCCTTCTCTACAGTGATGTATCGGTGCTCTGGCCTAATCATCATTCGACTGAGATAGTATATGGCTTGCTCATGGCCTGCATCGTTGTTTTGTGCCAACAGAGCTCTGAGAGAATGCTCCATTGCTCGTACGTAGAGCAGGAATGGTTTTCCAGCAACCGGAGTCACTAGGACTGGAGGATTTGACAAATATTTTTTGATGCTATCGAAGGCACGCTGGCATCTTCGTCCCATTCGAACGAGACACCTTTCTTCATGAGGTGCATGAATGGTCGATATCGTCCGGAGAGGTTAGAGATGAATCTTCTGATGTAAGCTAGCCTTCCTTGAAGGCCTCTGAGCTCGCGAAGATTTTTCAGGGGACCCATTTCCATAATTGCCTTTGTCTTCTCAGGGTCTACATGAATACCCTGGACAGTGATGATGAAACCTAAGAACTTTCCGCTGGATACGCCCAAGAAAGATTTCGTAGGGTTCATTTTCAAATTGTGCGCTCGCATCAGATCGAATACCGTCCTCAGATCCTGTAGATGGTCTTCCTTACGGCTACTCTTGACGATGATGTCATCAACATAGCATTCCACCGTCTTGCGTAAGTGTTCTCTGAAGATGATACTCATGGATCGTTGATATGTGGCACCAGCATTCTTTAAACCGAAAGGCATGACTGTGTAACAGTATGTGCCAATTGGTGTTCGGAATGATGTATGCTTTTCGTCGTCAGGAGACATCTTGATTTGGTTATACCCCGAGAACCCATCCATGAATGACATACGTTCGAAGCCGTATGTGTTGTTAATCATGATGTCTGTGATAGGGAGGGGGAATTCGTCTTTGGGACATGCCTCGTTCAGATTACGGAAGTTGATGTAGATTCGGATCTTCCCGTTCTTCTTGAGGACCGGAACTATGTTGGCGACCCAATCCGGATGTTGTTCCTCACGAATGAAGCCGCAGGCTGTTAGTTTGTTGACTTCGGCTTCGATCGCATCCATGACGCCTGGGCGAAAGCGTCGCTGTTGCTGCTTGACTGGCTTTGCATCTGGCCGAATGTTGAGTTTGTGAAGAGTAATGTCGAGATCTAACCCCGGCATGCCTTCATAATTCTATACGAATACATCAATATATTCTCTGACAAGTTCCAGCGGCGATTCTCGCCCTTCGTCTGTTAAGCTTTTACTTACGAAGATAGGTTTTGGAGAAGATTCGCTACCGAGGTCGACCTGGATAACCTCATCTTCAGTGGGAGGTTCTCTCTGTTCGAACCGCTTTTCCCATTGTGCATCCAGCTGTTGGGCCCATGGCTCTAGCTCGAGGATTTCGGGGATGTCTTCGTCTTCTTCATAAGCATCGGCGAATGCCATGTTGACTGACAAGATTTGTCTGAATACATCTCCGATACTGGTATCAGAGTCAGAAGTTGGTGACCCGGTCGAATGTGAATGCCAGTCACATTCTTCATCTGAACTTTCAGGGCTCGTCGTGGGTGTTACATACCCTAATCCACATCGAGTCTTGCCATAGTAGTCCCGTGGTTTGTCTGCCGGGACCGGTGGCTTCAAAGGTAATCGTCACCCCGTGCCGTAGTTCAAGCTTGGCGTAGTCTCCAGATCATACCCTTGTTTCTGCATAGGATATTTAGATTGGAGGCTATAAAGATACAGAGGCAGTCTCCCGGCATCTGATCCAAGGTCGACTTCTTCTATGGTGAAGGGATAAGGATCATCCTTCCGGCCGAAGATGATTGGGTGGTCCCCTCCCTCGATTATGTGGTAAGCGTCTTCTGTTTGAGTAAGCTGGATTACGGTGTGCACATTTGTTACCTGTGTGTGGAGGTGAGTGCCTATACCGTATTCCATAGCATACATCGTACAGAGCTTATTAAGCTCGAGGTAGTTCAAAGATAGCCCTTTATTGATGAATAAGGTATCTTTTCTAGGGGATTACATCATCTGTAGGGGGAATATCAGTGTGGGCAGCCATATACTTGGCTAGCTCCGGTTCCTCTTCAGCTATCCCTTGTATAAACGAAGACTGAGAGGACGACCTGGGCAGCTTGATCGTCAGCGGTTCAGAACATGGAGTTGTTGGCAAACTAGCGACCCCCATCTTGGCACTCGATACTGGACAGGAAGTAGTGGGTTCGCTAGAAGTCCCGGACCTTGCATCGGGGTGATGACTCTTCTTGGAAAGACGTATTGTCATTGGCTTGTCAGAGGGATTGAGCTTCTCAGTTTGTGGCTGGCCGACTCTTGGCAATCTAATTGTCAGCGGCTCTGTTGTGGGTCTTGGCACTTGGCCAGACCTAGGCAGCCGGATTATCATCTGCTCTTCTTGTGCTGAGAGGCTGATTGTGTCCTTACGCAGAGTGGCAGTAAGGGGTGCTTACTTGCCAGGTTTGCGAGCTTTGAGGTAGATCGTCAGAGGCTCTTCTGATCCTGTGGTTGTCTCGGTACTAGCTTGTACATCTCCTTTACCAAGATGCTTCTACGACTTTTCGTACAGGCAGGAGTCTGAGTAGTAGGATTCGACCCCTTTGAAGGGATCGATATCAGCAAATTCCATCCTCACAAAGCCATATTTGTCGACATATTTGAAGCATTGGTGCAGCGTGGAAGGCACGATCATATAATCATATATCCATAGAAGCCCCAAGAGGATGTTGTAAAAAGTGTCTGTATCTATGACGTAGCAGGTGACTTCGGATTGGAGGTCGCCAATTTGACACTTCAGACGAATCTTCCCAATTGGGTAGCTCCTGCCCGAATTGAAATCACTGATGGCGGTGCTTGTAGGCGTCAGACGATGCATTGGGATGCAGAGATGATGTAGCAGACCCTTCGGGATAATGTTTATGGAAGAGCCAGGATCAATGTGCATTCGATCCACCTTTACGTCGCCGATGTATCAAGTGTAGTATAGCGGGCGATCGTGCAGGTTGGTTTTGATGAGCATGTCCTGCGGAGTGAAGACGATGTTGGGCATTGCTTCCGTACAGACGCTGTCTTGGAGATCTGCAGGCGGGATCTCTCCTGTGAGGTTGACCTGAGCGAGGTACGCGTCGGCGTTTTGGAGTGCATCGCTCAAAGCCGTACGAACATCCTTGGAGCGTCTCAGAAGCTCGTATAATGATAACTTGGACGGTGTGTTGGCCAATTGTGCTAAGATGTCGAAGTTGTAGGGCTTCTCCAGCCCTTGTGATGCCTCTTTTCGGAGGGATTTGTCAAAGCGAGTCTCCCTCGGCCTAGGCTTGTCAGTCGTCGGAGGCTGAGCCGGTCCCGGAGCATCAGTTGTAGTGGGTTGATGATCTTCAGCTGGATTGTCAACCATAGGTTGGGATTGCGCCCCAGACCGTGTGACGACGGCTGTAGCTTCTTGTTTGCCATTGATTGTAAAAGTACAGAACAATTATCGGAGGACTGAACTTAGACTCACAATACAAACTCGCTTGTACAAAGAAAGCCTAGGGACGAAAACCTAGGTACAGCAGTCTAAGTACGATTGTTTATTTTTGATTCTGGGGGGTGATGATAGAGGCTCGGGAAAGCGACGGCCGCTCTGCCTTACTCCTTGGACGATCGGTACGCAGCCTTGGCTCGGGGAAGATCTGCTTGGTCGTTGACGAAGAAATGCCCTTCTTGCTCTCTCTCTGATTGCTCTTCTGGCTTCTCTCTCTCTGTGTATATTATCTCTCTGACTATGGGGGAAGTCTCTCTGTGTATACGTATTCTTCTCTGATATTTTTGTTGTATATCTCTCTATATATTACAAGGGAATGGCACCTTGCTATTTATAATAATGGGATGTGATCATTAGGGTTGCCAATGATTAGCTCTTGGAGATGGCGGCGGCCTGGGGATTGATCAATCCAGGCCGTTCGTTTCTGATTGTGACGAATCCGAACCATTAAGGATAGATTACACCAAATCCCCATTAGCAATTAATGCTGATTGGCATAAATCTTCCTTATAATGATTTTCTAATATCTGTGAATAAATCAAATTTATTCTCCTGCCACGTGTCCCAGATCACTGGGATTTGACCCGATCTTGGATTGCCATAAATCTGGGAGATTGATCGACTGAGGACACGTGTCCTGAGAGCCAATGGTGAGACTGAAACCGCATGCAGATTGGGCCGCATGAGATGTGGGCCGCATAAGACTTGGGACACGTGTCAGGGCTGTCTGGGCAGTGGCCCCCTCCTTCGGATTTTTGAACCATATGATGAGCCGCATGAACCGCATAATGATGTGTCTGTTTGAGCCGCATGGACATGATCTTTTTGAGTCGCATAGGGATGCTTCCACTTGAGCCGCATGAGACTGTTTCGGCCTGAGCCGCATAGGACAGCTTCATTCTGAACCGCATGGAAAGTCTTCACTTCGAGCCACATAAGCACGCCCACGTGGCAAGGCCACGTGGCATTTTGTTGCTCTCGGGGGATCGTGTCAGAGATTTCTTTCTCTTCCCTAGAGATTCATCATTATGACAGAGTCATAATTACCTGCTTTGGCGTCAGGTCTGTCAACTTTTCAGAGGGGTCAGCCGTCAAAGCAATTAATGCAGCATAGATCGGAGGGGAGCACTGTTAAGCCACGTATCTTCTGAGCCGCATGGAATGCCTCCAGCCGCATAGCTCCTTATGCCGCATGATTCCCTGAGCCGCATGCGTTTTCTGAGCCGCATGGGTCTTTCTTGGCCGCATGAGTCTATTTCTTTAGTATTTTCCATGCTTCTACAGGACCCCCTTCAAAGTTTTCAATTTGTAAAATTGAAACACTTTGAATAAGAAGCATGGCCCCTTTCATGCCGCATAAGTGTCCCAGCCGCATAGATTGATCTGTCCGCATAGGTTCTTTGCCACGTGTCCTGACCACGTGTGCAAATCTTCATTAAGTGCCCTTGATTCGTTTTGATTTCATGCCGTCTTTTGGGAGAGGATCCCAAGAGTTTTTTCCTTCTGATTGTCCAGTTTGCCTTGATAGCCGAAGGGTCGATCACGTCGCACGAGGCGTCGGCCAATAACCCTTCTTTCTCTGTCTATAAATAGGCGGGTGCTTGGTCGGACTTTAGATTTTTCTTGGCTGAGAACTCCTGTCTTGTTTTCTTCCCCCAACCGACAAACAGCAATGGCATCTAGGGTTTCCAAGACTGTGAAGAAGGCCGCGGCGAGGAGAAAGAAATTGGCGTCGTCGTCGACCGTCGCCCCCCCGTCCGCCTTGATGTTCACGTCGCCATCGAAGGTGATAATCTATGTAGAAGATTGGGTATTTTGAAACCCTAACAGGGTCTGCTCTACTGCCTACTCCGTGCACGCAACCACGTGTCCTACATACACGTCCCCTGATTGAGCCGTATGGGGTATCCCCCATGCCTGAGCCGCATACGAATTATGTGGTCCGCATACACGTCCCATGAAACCCTAATAGGGTCTGCTCTACTGTTTGCTCTGTGCACGCAACCATATGACCCACATACACGTTCCTTGATCGAGCCGCATGGGGTATACCCCATGTCTGAGCCGCATACGAGTTACGTGGTCCTCCTGTACGTCCCATGCATGGGGTATGCTCCCTGTCGGGGCCGCCTGTGAGTTGTTTTTAAACGAGCCGTATGACTATTTTATGAATATTTTTTGTTTTGTCTTTCCGTCTTTGATTCTTTCAGTATCTCCACTGAGCCCTGAGGTTGCAGTCACAGAGGAACCGCCACTCCCTATCATCGACCAGGAGCCTCCCTCTGTTAAGGAAGAAACGAAGAAGGAAGACTCGTCGTCTGCACCGGATGGCCTCTCTCCGAGTGTTGAAACAACTGGGGGTGGTAGTTCGGGGAATTCTGATACTCCTATTCCAGATGAGGATCTCCTTCAACTGCATCCTTCCTATGTAAGGTGGTTGAGGGAGTGGTATGGGCGCTTCTGTAACTAGGTTTTAGGGATTCCTCGTGGATGTCTGTCTGTAGTTTTTGTTTTGTTTCGCCTTTCTTCTTGTCTTTACGAAGAACTCTTTTAACTTGCTTGCAATCGTGTAGGTGTAACCAATTTCTGAATGAATGAAATAGATATTTGCTTCACTCTTTTGCTTTGTAATAATCTTTTTATTGGGACATTTTGCGTGGACCCATTGCCCCTAACGTACCCTAGTTTTGAATACGGATAATGAGTTTAAAAAGGAAAGGAACCAATCACACTGTCTCAGAGGTACTGAGGACATGGTGGGCATGAGGGTATCTTCGACGGGAGGTACGTAGAATAAACCAGAGGTAACGAGGACATAGAAGTTCTGCATAGGGGGTGATTTGTTTTTGGCGGAAGGAATAGAACGGCTCAAAGGGAATAAGGACCTGGCCGTCTTGGAAGTTTGTGGACCCATTACCTTTGTTGTGCACTGGGAGTGCGGGTAGTGGATCATGAAGGAGGATCTCTTTCAGGAAGAAAGTTCAGAGGTACGAGTATATATGACATTCTTTTAAAAGAGTGATCGGGATGTAAGTTCAGGGGTACCAGCGGGTATGTGACTCTATAATCCATGAATGTTGGTATCAAAGTATAAGTTCAGAGGTACCAGCAGGTACATGACTTGGAAATTTGGGATATTTTTGTGGAAGAAGGGCATGAGTTCAGCGGTACATGCGGGTACGTGACTCGAAAATCTGGAATATGGTGAGTGTGAGTTCAGGGGTACCAGCGGGTACGTGACTCAGAAATTTAGAATATGGTGAGTGTGAGTTCAGGGGTACCAGCGGGTACGTGACTCGGAAATTTGGAATATGGTAAGTGTGAGTTCAGGGGTACCGGCGAGTACGTGACTCGGAAAGCTGACAATTTATGGAGTGAGTTCAGTGGTACCAGCGGGTACGTGACTCGAGAATCTAGAAAACTATGAGGGCGAGTTCAGTGGTACCAGCGGGTACGTGACTCAAGAATCTGGAAGACTCATGGAACGAGTTCAGTGGTACCAGCAGGTACATGACTTGATGATCTAGAATGTCGGAATCAAAGTGTAAGTTCAGAGGTACCAGCGGGTACACGACTTGGTAATTTGGGATATGAGTTCAGCGGTACAAGAGGGTACGTGACTCGATAAGTTGGAAAATTGGGGGGTTGGGTTCAGTGGTACCGGCGGGCACATGACTCGAACTCTGGAAAATGTTGTTTAAACATAGTATTTCTTCAGGAACTTGCCGTTGACGGGCAACATGAGCAAGTCTCCGTTCTGCTTGGCGAGGCGGTAAGCACCATTGGAGAACACGGCCTCGATGATAAATGGGCCTTCCCATTTTGGCTGGAACTTGCCAGTGGTCTTGTGAGTCATGACCATTGGCCTCCTGACTGCCAAAACAAGATCGCCCACTTGGAATGTTCTGACTTTGACCTTTTTGTTGAAGGCTCCTGAGATGCGTGCTTGGTATAGCTCGATCCTTTGCTGAGCTAGGAGGCGTTTTTCATCTAAGGCCTCTAACTCTTGTAGCCGACGTCGGTAGTTATCATCCGTTGTCAATTGATAAGTGAGGGCGACACGGAGTAAGGGTATTTGAGTCTCCAACGGGAGGACTGCCTCACTCCCGTACACCAGAGAGAACGGGGTATTCCCGGTGGCTGTTCGAACCGTGGTGTGATAAGCCCATAAGCATTCGCCGAGCTTCTCGTTCCAGTCGCGTTTGTTGGAAGAAACAAACTTCTTGAGGAGTTTGATGATTGTTTTGTTGAATGCCTCTGCTAATCCGTTTGCTGCCGGGTTGTATGGTGTCGAAGCGACATTCTGAATGCGGTGTTTGTCACAGAATCGGTAGAATGCGTGGCTTGCAAACTGCGGACCATTATCATGGATGATCCTTCGTGGCAGTCCAAAGCGGTAAATGACGTGATGTTTAAGGAAGCTGATCACGTTTGAAGTCTTAACTTCTGCGAGTGGGACAGCTTCCGTCCATTTGGAGAAGTAATCAGTAATCGCAAGTATAAAGCGATGTCCTCGGGAGGAAGGTAGGGTGATTGGACCAATAATATCCATCCCCCATGCTTCGAATGGCCAGGATGCCACCGTTGGATGTAGGAACTCAGATGGTTGATGAATGAAGTCCGCGTGGACTTGGCAGGCCTTACATTTTCTGGCATAATCTATCGCATCTGCCACCATCGTGGGCCAGTAGTAGCCCATCCGACGAAGGCGGTCTTGCAATTTAGGGCCAAGCTGATGGGCCCCGCAGACACCATCATGAGCCTCTCGTACGGCTTCTTTGGCTTCTGCGTTCGACAAGCACCGGTGCAATAATCCGTCATAGGAGCGGCGATACAGCATTTTCGTCTCTGTATCGTAGAAGAATCTGAGAGAACGTCGTCTGATAGAAGTAGCCTCCTTCGGGTTCTCGGGCAGGATGTCATAGACCACGAAGTCTATGAATGGTTGTCTCCAGTCTGGCGCTTCGTCGATCATCTGAGCGGAATAACTCGCCACGGCTTGAACGTTGTTCTTGGGGCAGACCAGCTCATGGCCGATTACGTCGACCGAATGATGAGAGTGGTTTGGCACTGCTAATGAAGCAGCAAGGCCTGCTAGGGCATCAGCTTCGATATTTTGGAGTCTGGGGACGTATTCGATGAAGAATCCCTCGAATAATGAGATAATGTTGATCGCTATTTGGTGGTAGGGGATCATGTCTTCATGGCGGACTTCGTACGTCCCCCGAATCTGGTTGACGATTAATTGCGAATCGCCATATGCTTCCAGATATTCTACCCCCAGCTCTTTTGCAAGTTGGAGGCCAATGACCAAAGCGTTGTACTCTGCCACATTGTTAGAGCAGGGTTCCGTGAGAGAGTAGGCGCGATTGATCACTAGCCCGGTAGGAGAGACCAATACTACTCCGACCCCGACGACAATGTTTCCCTTGGGTCCGGTCCTTGAAGCGCCATCGAAGAACATCCGCCATATGTTATCGTGGGTAGTTGTATTCGAATCGACGACCTCATCTGGGATTTCTTCGTATATTCTGGATGATTCCGATCCTGGATGGGCTGCCAAAAAGTCTGCCAGGGCTTGACCTTTGACAGCCTTCTGTGGGACGAAGATCATATGATAGGGGGGCAGCAATATCGCCCATGTAGCGAGGCGAGAACTGAGTGCCCCTTGTTTGGTCATGAGGACCCTGAGAGGGTTGATTCGTGAGATCACATGTATGGTTTGCCCTGTGACATAGTGCCGCATCTTTTGAATGGCGAATACCAGGGCGAGGCATTCTTTCTCCACAGCGGTGTATCGGTGTTCGGGCCCGACCATCATTCGACTGAGGTAGTATATGGCCTGTTCGTGGCCTGCGTCGTTGTTTTGTGCCAGCAGGGCACCGAGGGAGCATTCCATTGCTCATACATAGAGCAGGAATGGTTTTCCAGGGACCGGGGCCACCAGGACTGGAGGATTTGACAAATATTCTTTGATGTCGTCGAAAGCACGCTGGCACTCCTCGTCCCATACGAATGAGACTCCCTTCTTCATGAGGTGTGTGAACGGTCGGCATCGCCCGGAGAGGTTGGAAATGAACCTCCTGATGTATGCTAGCCTCCCTTGGAGGCCTCTAAGTTCGCGGAGATTTCTCGGGGGACCCATCTCCATGATTGCCTTCGTTTTCTCAGGGTCTACATGGATGCCCCGTGCAGTGATGAAGAAGCCTAAGAAATTCCCGCTGGATACGCCCAAGAACGATTTTATAGGATTCATTTTCAGATTGTGTGCTCGCATCAGGTCGAATACCGTTCTCAGGTCTTGCAGATGATCTTCCTTACGGCGGCTCTTGACGGCGATGTCATCGACATAGCATTCCACTGTCTTGCGCAAATGTTCTCTGAAAATGATACTCATGGCTCGCTGATATGTAGTGCCAGCGTTCTTTAGACCGAATGGCATGACTGTGTAGCAGTATATGCCAATAGGTGTTCGAAATGATGTGTGCTTTTTGTCGTCGGAAAACATCTTGATTTGGTTATACCCCGAGAATCCATCCATGAATGACATACGTTCAAAGCCGCATGTGTTGTCGATCATGATGTCTGTGATAGGGAGGGGGAATTCGTCCTTCGGACATGCCTCATTCAGATTACGGAAGTCGATGTAGATTCGGATCTTCCCATTCTTTTTAAGGACCGAAACTATATTGGCGACCCAGTCAGGATGTTGCTCCTCACGAATGAAGCCGCTGGCTATTAGCTTATTGACTTCGGCTTCGATTGCGTCCATGACGCCTGGGCGGAAGCGTCGTTGTTGCTGCTTGACTGGCTTTGCATCTGGCCGTATGTTGAGTTTGTGAAGAGCGATATCGGGGTCTAAACCCGGCATGTCCTCATAACTCCCTGCGAACACATCGATATATTCTTTGATAAGTTCTAGCAGCGCTTCTCGCTCTTCGTCTGTTAAGCTCTTACTGACAAAGATTGGCTTTGGAGAGGATTCTCTACCGAGGTCGACCTGCATAACTTCATCTTCGGTGGGAGGTTCTCTCAGCTCGAACCGCTTTTCCCATTGCGCGTCTAGCTGTTGGGCCCATGGCTCAAGCTCGAGGATTTCGAGAATGTCCTCGTCTTCTTCGTTCGCGTCGGCGAATGCCATGTTGACTGATAGGACTTGTCTGAGTATGTCTCCGATGCTGGTATCCGAGTCGGAAGTTGGTGACCCGGTTGAATGTGACTGGCAGTCACACTCTTTATCTGAACTCTCCGGGGTTGTCGTGGGAGTTACATACCCTAGTCCACATCGAGTTTTGCTATAGTAATCCCGTGGCTTGCCAGCCGGTACTGGTGGCTTCAAAGGTAATCGTCGTCCAGTGCCATAATTCAAACCTGGCGTGGTCTCCAGATCATATCCTTGTTTTTGCATGAGGTATTTGGACTGGGGACTATAGAGATACAGAGGCAGTCTCCCGGCATCTGACCCAAGATCGACTTCTTTTATGGTGAAGGGGTACGGATCGTCTTTTCGGCCGAAGATAATCTGGTGGTCCCCTCCCTCGAGTATTCTGTAGGTGTCTTCTGCTGGAGTAAGCTGGATTACGGTGGATACATTTGTCACCTGTGTGTGTAGGTGAGTACCTATACCGTGGTCCATAGCATACATTGTACATAGCTTATTAAGCTCGATATAGTTCAAAGATAACCCTTTATTGATGAAGTAAGGTATCTTTTCTAGGGGGATTACATCATCAGCGGAGGGGACATCGGTGTGGGCAGCCACGTACTTGGCTAGCTCTGGTTCCTCTTCGGCTACCCCCTGTATGAATGAAGATTGAGAGGATGACCTAGTCAGCTTGATCTTCAGAGGCTCAACTGGTGGAGCAGAGCGTGGAGTTGTTGGTAGACTAGCAATCCCCAGTTTGGCACTCGATGTGGGGTGAGGAGTGGCTGGTTCGCTTGAAGTGTCTGACCTCGTATCGGGGTGACGACCTTTCTTAGGCAGGCGTATCGTCAGAGGTCTATCGGAGGGATTGAGTTTCTCTGTTTGGGATTGACTGACTCTCGGAAGTCTAATGGTGAGTGGCCCTGTTGTGGGTCTCGGTACTTGGCCGGACCTTGGCAGCCGGATTCTCATCTGCTCTTCTTATGCCGAGAGACTGATTGCGTCCTTACGCAGTGTGGCCGTAAGGGGTACGTAATTGCCCGGTTTGCGAGCCTGGAGATGGATTGTCAGAGGTTCTTCTGGTCCCGTGGTCGCTTCAGCATTAGTTTGTTCATTTCCTCCCTTAAGGTGCCTCTTTGACTTTTCTTATAGGCAGGAGCCCGAATAATAAGATTTGACCCCTTTGAAGGGATCGATGTCAGCAAATTCCGTCCGTACGAAGCCGTGCCTGTCGATATATTTGAAGCATTGGTGTAGCGTGGAAGGCACGATCATATAATCGTGTATCCAAGGGCACCCCAAAAGGATGTTGTAAGAAGTGTCGGCATCTATGATGTAGCAAGTGACTTCTGATTGGAGATCGCCGATCTGGCATTTCATACGGATCTTCCCGATTGGGTAGCTCCTGCCCGAATTGAACCCGTTGATGGCAGTGTTTGTAGGGGTCAAGCGATGCATCGGAATGCGAAGGTGATGCAGTAGTCCTTTTGGAATGATGCTTATGGAAGACCCAGGGTCAATGTGCATCCGGTCCACCTTTATGTCGCCGATGTAGCCCGTGTAGTATAATGGGCGATCGTATAGATTAGTCTTGATGAGCATGTCTTATGGAGTGAAGACGATGTTGGGCATTGCTCCCGTACAGGCACTGTCTTGGAGGTCTGCGGGCTGATTTTCTCCCGTGAGGTTGATCTGAGCCAAGTATGCATCGGTATTTTGAAGTGCATCGCTCAAAGCCGTACGGACATCCTTCGAAAGCCTCAGGAGTTCATATAAGGATAATTTGGCCGGTGTATTGGCCAATTGCGCCAAGATGTCGAAGTTGTAGGACCTCTCCAGCCCCTGAGGTGTCTCCTTTCGGAGGGATTTGTCGAAGCGAGTCTCCTTCGGCCTAGGCTTGTCGGTCGTCGAAGGCTGAGCCGGTCCCGGAGCATCCGTAGTAGTGGGCGGATGATCATCAGTCGAGTTTTCAGCCACGGGTTAAGATTGTGTTCCAGATCGAGTAACAACGGCCGTGACTTCTTTTTCATTTGCCGAGGCGGTACGGCAGGATCTGACTTTTTTACCTTTCTTTTTAGAAGATGGAGTGGGCTGAGTTACCTCATGGACTAGGTCCGGATGGACCCATATGATTTCCCCTCGTGATGTGGTGAGGGGTACTAGACCAGCAGCTTGATCGCGAGCAGGCAGAAGATTAGCGATCTCCATCGTTGCCAGAGGAATGGGTACAACCCCGTCCTGAGTCTCTGTTGGAGGGAAGCTGCCGAATTGTACGGACACCATGTTGGCTGCCATGGTTACCTCCTCGAAATCGATGGCCAGAGCGTTCGAATCGATGAGGTTTTGGATATATCATTTCAGTTGGTAGCAGTCGTGCGTAGCATGGTGGACGTAGCGGTGGTAGTGGCAGAACTTTGGATTCTCCAGATCTGCCGGCCGAGGCTCTCGTCTAGGTGGAGGAAGCTGAATTCTGTCTCCTTGTATGAGCATGTCCAAGATAGGCTTGACGTGCCCGTCTTCGAAAGAGTAAGTGATTTGAGGCCATTGTTTGTCCGCTGGTTGCGACTCAGGCTTCTGGGCTGTATCGGCCACCATAGCCTGCTTGCCTCTGTTGTTCCGGTTGTTGGAGGGGCTACCCCCATTGTCGTTGATGGTGCTGGGACGCTTGCCCTTGTTCTCTCCCTCTGAGATATGTAATCCCAGTTGGCGAGCCTTCTTCAATCGTTCTTCGGTACTTGTCGTACTGATGATAAAAGCCTTCCAGTCCTTGAATTGACTCTCGCCCATCTAGAGACTAATTGTTGGGATTAGTCTCTTTTGGCAAATTTCGATCAAGGAAGAGTCCGGGTTGCCAGATGGTAACTTTATTGCGGTTTGACGAAACCGCTCAATGTAATTCCTCGTCAGCTCTTTCTCTCCTTGAACAACGTCCATGAGGGTAGACATCGTGACGTCCTGCCCTACCTCATAGAACCTCTCTAAGAACAGGCGTTTGAAGCCAGCGAAGGAGTGGATACAATTGTCTGGCAGGTTGCGGTACCAATCGAAGGCGACTCCTTCCAATGCCCCAATGAATAATCGCGTGAGAATAGCGTCATCATGGGGCAGATGGTCGGTAGTAACCTCAAAGTAAGTGATGTACCAACTTGCTGAAGTCTTGCCATCATATGGGTTGATGTTGAATGGCTTATATCTTGGTGGAAAGGGAACATCCCTCCATTCAGCAGGATATGGTTGCCGTATTCTGAGGTCTGGAGAGTTTTCTCGGGCGTAGAACATTGCTCGGAGCTCCTGAACCTCTCTTCTTACTTCTTGGGCCTCATCTGTCGCGGTAGGGGCCGTTATCTCGGGAGGATTATTGCCCGGGTTCGGTGTTGCTAAATTTGAATCTACGTTGATTGCGGGACCCGTGCTTGTCTGGCCAGGTGTCATTCCCTGCAGAGTGGGAAGTGCCGCTTCGATCTCGTCTACAGACTTGACCAAGGCGTGCAATATGGCCTCCAAAGTGTCGATGCGCTGGCGATCACTGGAACCGCCTTGATTGCTGTCTGTCATGAATACCGTCTTCATATGAGGAGTAACGGAAGGAGTGGTGGAGGATGTACCCTCCGAGTCGTACCCATGCATCGAGAAATCATCAGGATATGTGGGGATGTTCTCTTCAGGTTCGGACTCGGAAGGAACAGTACCCCCAGCTTCGGAGCTTGCTTCGTCTAGGATGTCCTCGGGGACATCGGTATCTGTCGGGGGAATTGTATCCTCCAGTCCGTCTTCCTAGAATGTTGGATTGTCGTAGATGTTTGGAGGAGTGCTACCCCCAGTTTCGACGACCCTCAGTGATGCAGACGATGAACTTCCTACTGCAGCAGTTTTCGTCTTCGAACGGGTGTGTTGAAATACTCCAGTGGAGGACAACCCTTTAGACGACGGTTTCTTAGCTGCAGTAGTTGACACCTTTGGGCTGGAGACGCTTGTTTTCTTCCCTCTTCCCTTAGCGGGAACTTTCTGTACGGAATTGCAGGGGACAACAGGAGGTGCCTCGTCTTCCGAGCTCGGGTGATGTAGTCTTTGGAAGACGGATGGCCGGTCTTCTGTTACTGCCGCGTTGCTGCAACAGCAGTTGACGATGATCTGGGTGCAGTGATGTCCGTGTGAGGACTCCTTGCACATTGAAGCTCCTTCTCTTTTCTTGCGTTTGTGGAGGATAACCTCACGCAGGTCAGAGGAACCACTTCGTCCGTTTGCCGCCGGGGGCTGGACTTAAGCGGTTTTATACAATTTTCCATCAGAGGCCCGCATGATAATCAGCGGGACGCCCCGATAGTCAGAGGTTGGGGCAGCCGTCTGGAGTTGATGAGCCTGCGCTGTCCTAGGCTTCCTCCTTTTAGCACCTGTGGATGCGTAATAGGAGGAGTCTAAGTTGAATACCACAGAGTCTGGATTATCATCCAGAGAATGATCAGAGTTAGAACCGCATGAGAGCCGGTCGAAGACTGATCGAGAGAAGCATGGAACGGACGCTATGCGGCTAGCATTGGGTGCCGTGCAGGCTGTCTGCATACGGCTGTCTTTTGTGGGATGAGTCCTTATGCGGCTAAGAGTCACGACCGTGCAGGCTGACCGCATACGGTTGGCATCTGTGGCCGTATGGGTTTTCTGCAAGCGATTGACTTTAGTAGCCGTATGAGTCTCATCCGTGCGGTTGACAACTGTAGCCGCATAAGTTATGCGGCTGACAGATATGGCCGCATGAGTTTTCTTTATGCAGTCGGCGGTTGTAGCCGCATGGGCTTTCTTCTTCTGCGGCTCGGATCGCGTTGAGTCCCTCTTTGCCCCTGCAAGTCCAGCATCATAGTGTTTTCTTCTGCCGGACTTGGGGACAGCAGAGTTGTCTACGGTCTGAAGTGGGGCCGCAGGGGAGTCTTTCTCGCCATCTTGAGCAATAGAGAGCACACCATCGAGGGCTTGCGGAGGAGCAAATGATTTTGGCCTCCACTCTTTGCGAGCCTTTATGGTGGGGGTACGCTTCTGGACCGGGCCAGCGCCACCTTCGGAGAGCATCTCTTCGAACGCCTGTTGGTCGAAGCGGACGACCATCTTCTGTTGTGTAGAGCCGAGTTTGGCTGCGTCCGATTGTGTCACCAACTCCTCAGCCGTGGAGAAGTTAGTCCCCAGCAGAGTCGCCATCGTGTTTGCCATTGATTGTAAAAGTACAGAATAATTATCGGAGGACTGAACATAGACTCATAATACAAACTCGCTCGTACAAAGAAAGCCTAGGGACGAAAACCTAGGTACAGCAGTCTAAGTACGATTGTTTATTTTTTATTCTGGAGGGTGACGATAGAGGCTCGGGAAAGCGACGATCGCTCTGCCTTACTCCTTGGACGATCGGTACGCAGCCTTGGCACGGAGAAGATCTGCTTGGTCGTTGACGAAGAAATGCTCTTCTTGCTCTCTCTCTGATTGCTCTTCTGGCTTCTCTCTCTGTGTGTATATTCTCTCTCTGACTATGTGGGAAGTCTCTCTTTGTATACGTATTCTTCTCTGATATTTTTGTTGTATATCTCTCTATATATTACAAGGGAATGGCACCTTGCTATTTATAATAATGGGATGTGATCATTAGGGTTGCCAATGATTAGCTCTTGGAGATGGCGGCGGCCTGGGGATTGATCAATCCAGGCCGTTCGTTTCTGATTATGACGAATCCGAACCATTAAGGGTAGATTACACCAAATCCCCATTAGCAATTAATGCTGATTGGCATAAATTTTCCTTATAATGATTTTCTAATATCTGTGAATAAATCAAATTTATTCTCCTGCCACGTGCCCCAGATCACTGGGATTTGACCCGATCTTGGATTGCCATAAATCTGGGAGATTTATCGGCTGAGGACACGTGTCCTGAGAGCCAATGGTGAGATTGGAACCGCATGCAGATTGGGCCGTATGAGATATGGGCCGCATAAGACTTGGGACACGTGTCAGGGCTGTCTGGGCAGTGGCCCCCTCCTTCGGATTTTTGAACCATATGATGAGCCGCATGAACCGCATAATGGTGTGTCTGTTTGAGCCGCATGGGCATGATCTTCTTGAGCCGCATAGGGATGCTTCCACTTGAGCCGCATGAGACTGTTTCAGCCTGAGCCGTATAGGACAGCTTCATTCTGAACCGCATGGGAAGTCTTCACTTCGAGCTGCATAAGCACGCCCACGTGGCAAGGCCACGTGGCATTTTGTTGCTCTCGGGGGATCGTGTCAGAGATTTCTTTCTCTTCCCTAGAGATTCATTATTATGACAGAGTCATAATTACCTGCTTTGGTGTCAGGTCTGTCAACTTTTCAGAGGGGTCAGCCGTCAAAGCAATTAATGCAGCATGGATCGGAGGGGAGCACTGTCAAGCCACGTGTCTTCTGAGCCGCATGGAATGCCTCCAGCTGCATAGCTCCTTATGGCGCATGATTCCCTGAGCTGCATGCGTTTTCTGAGCCGCATGGGTCTTTCTTGGCCGCATGAGTCTATTTCTTTAGTATTTTCCATGCTTCTACACTTCTTTGATGTCTGCCGAGATTGTGCGGCAGGACCTGATTTTTCTACTCTTCTTTTTGCAGGTAGAAGATGATATGGGCCGAGTCACTTCCGATACCAAATCTGGATGGATCTACATAACTTCTCCTCATGATGTGGTGAGGGGCACTAGACCAGCGGTCTGATCTCGGGGAGGAGGAAGATTAGCGATCTCTATTGTTGCCAGAGGGATGGGGACCACCCCGTCTTGAGTTTCCGTCGGAGGGAAGCTGCCGAATTGTACTGACACCATGTTGGCTGCCACGGTTACCTCTTCGAAATTGATAGCCAGAGCATTCGAATCGATGAGGTTTTGGATGTACCGTTTTAGCTGGTAGCAGTCGTGTGTACCATGGTGGACGTAGCGGTGATAATGGCAGTACTTTGGGTTCTCCATCTCTGCCGGCCGTGGTTTCCGTCTTGGTGGAGGAAGCTGGATTCTGTCTCCTTGTATGAGCATGTCCAAGATGGGCTTGACGTGACCGTCTTCGAAGGAGTAAGTGATTTGCGGCCATTGTTTGTCTGCAGGCTTTGGCTCAGGTTTCTGTGCTGTATCGGCCACCATAGCCTGCTTTCCCCTGCTGTCCCGATTATTGGAGGGGCTACCCCCATTATCGTTGTTGGGATGCTTGCCCTTGTTCTCTCCGTCCGAGATGTGTAATCCCAGTTGGCGAGCCTTCTTCAATCATTTTTCGGCGCTTGTGGAACTGATGATGAACGTCTTCCAATCCTTGAATTGACTTTCGCCCATCCAGAGACTGATTGTTGGAAGCAGTCTCTTTTGGCAAATTTTAATTAAGGAGGAGTCCGGGTTTCCAGAGGGCAACTTCATGGCGGTTTGGCGGAACCTCTCGATGTAGTTTCTTGTCAGCTCCTTCTCCCTTGGACGACGTCCATAAGGGTAGACATGGTGATGTCCTGCCCTACTTCATAGAATCTCTCCAAGAACATGCGCTTGAAGCCGGCGAAGGAGTGGATGCAGTTGTCCGACAGATTACGATACCAGTCGAAGGCGACTCCTTCCAATGCCCTAATAAATAATCGTGTGAGAATGGCATCGTCATGGGGCAGATGGTCGGTGGCGACCTCGAAGTAAGTGATGTACCGACTTGCTGAGGTCTTGCCATCATAAGGATTGATGTTAAACGGCTTATATCTTGGTGGGAATGGAACATCCCTCCATGCAGCAGGGTACGGTTGGCAAATTCTGAGGTCTTGAGAGTTTTCTCGAGCGTAAAACATGGCTCGGAGCTCCTGGACCTCTCTTCTCGCTTCGCGGGCCTCGTCCACGACGGTGGGGGCTGTTGTTTCAGGAGGATCGTTGCCCAGGTTTGGTGCCGCCGAATTTGAGTCCGCATTGACCGCGGGATCCGCGCTTGTTTGGCCAGGCGTGCCTCCTTGCAGAGTTGGAAGGGCCACTTTAATCTCGTCTACAGACATGACCAAAGCAAGCAATATAGCTTCGAGACTGTCGATGCGTTGGCGATCACTGGAACCACCTTGGTTGCTGTCTGTCATGAATATCGTCTTCACATGAGGAGAGATAGACGGAGCGGTGGAGGAAGCGCCCTCCGAATCGTACCTCTGTAGTGAGAAGTCATCGGGATATGTGGGTATGTTCCCTTCTGATTCAGACTCGGAAGGAACAGTGCCCCCAGTCTCCGCGTTCGCCTCGTCTTGGGAGTTGTGGACGTCCTCGGAGACGTCGAGGTTTGCTGTATCCGATGGGAGAGTTGTCTCCCTCGGCTCGTCTTCTTAGAACATCGAATTGCTGTGGAGGCTCGGAGGGGTGCTACCCCCAGCCCCATCAACCCCCTGCGTTGTGGACGACGAATCTTCTACTGTAGCGGATTTCGTCTTAGAGCGAGTACCTTGGAAAACTTCGGTAGTGGGCACCCATTTGGACGACAGTCTTTTAGTCGCAGTGGTTGAAATCTTCGGGCTGGAAACATTGGTCTTCTTCCCCCTTCCATCAGCGGGGACTTTCCGAGCGAAGTTGCAGGAGACGACGGGTAGTGCCTCGTCTTCTGAAGATGGCTGTTGCAGTCTTTGAAAGACAGACTGCCGATCTTCTCGTATCGTCGTGCTGTTGCAGCAGCAGTTGACGATGACTTGGGTGCAGTGACGTCCGTGGGAGGACTCTTTGCACCCCGATGTATCTTCTTTTTCCTTGCGTTTGTGGAGGATGGCCTCACGCAAGTCAGATGGGTCTGGACCGACCATGTTTGCTCCCGAGATTTTTGGAGACTTTTGCGAACCTCTCTGTCCGTCTGCCGCCGGGGGCTGGACTCGAGTGGTTCTGTACAACTTTCCATCCGAAGCTCGCGTAGCAGTATGCGGAATGTTCGGATGGTCAGAGGTCAGATCAGCGCACCGAACTCGCCACGCTCGTGCTGCTTTAGACTTCTTCGCTCTAGTGCGTACGGGCACATAGTAGGAAGAGTCTAAGTGATACTGGAGAGAGTCAGACATATCTTCTTGGAAGCACAAGAGATCAGGACCGTACGAGAGGCGGTCGAAGACAGAGCCGCGGGGAGTAGGCGTCATGCGGCTGTCATCGTTGGTCCGTATGCGGCAGGCAGACGTAGCCGCATAGGCTTTCTTCATGCGGCTGGAAGTCTCAGCCGCATGATTCTTCTTTATGCGGCTGGATGATCTGGCCGCATGGATTTTCTTCATGCGGCCGGTAGATTCACCCGCATGAGCCTCCTGCATGTGGTTGATAGACTTGGCCACAGGAGTGCTTGGCTTCTTTTTGGGGCGCATAGAGTCGCTCTTTGTCCCTGCAAGTCCAGCATCGTAATGCTTTCCTCTGCCGGACTCGGGGACAGCATAATTCTCTACGGCTCGAAGTGGAGCCGTATGAGAATCATCCTTGCCGCCTTGGGTAGCAGAGAGTATCCCGTCCAGAGCTTGTGGAGGAGCAAATAATTTTGGCCTACACTCGCAGCAAGCTTTCTTTGTGCGGGTTCGCTTCTGGATCGGGCCAGCACTTCCTTCAGAGAGCATCTCTTCAAACGCTTGTTGGTCAAAACGGACGACCATCTTCTGTTGCGTGGAGCCAAGCTTGGCTGCATCAGACTGCATCACCAACTCCTCAGCCGTGGAGAAGTTTGTCCCCAGCAGAGTCGCCATTGTATTTGCCATTGATTGTAAAAGTACAGAACAGTTTTATGGGAGGACTGAACTTAGACTCACAATACAAACTCGCTTGTACAAAGAAAGCCTAGGGACGAAAGCCTAGGTACAGCAGACTAAGTACAATTATTTATTTTAGATTCTGGGGGGTGACGATAGAGGCTCGGGAAGGCGACGGCAGCCGTGCCTTACTCCTTGGACGATCGGTATGCAGCCTTGGCTCCAGAAGATTTGCTCGGCGTTGAAGAAATGCTCTCTTTGCTCCCTCTCTGCTTTTTCCTCCAAGTCTTATAATGCTCTCTGATCTCGAAAAGGGGTCTCTCTGGTCACACTCTCTCTGTTGTGTATATTGCCAGAAAATGTTTGTTTTGTATGGGAATGGCACCTTGTTATTTATAGGAATGGGGTGTGACCATTAGGGTTGCAAATGATTGCTTCCTGGAGATAGCGGCGGCCTGTGGATTGGTCAATCTAGGCTATTAGTTTTGAATGTGATGAATCTGGACCATTAAGTGTAGATTACACCAAATCTCATCAGCAATTAATGCCGATTGGAATAAATCTTCCTCATAATGATCTTCTGATGTCTGCGAACAAATTTGATTTATTCTCCTGCCATGTGTCCTAGATTATTGGGATTTGACCCAATCTCTGATTGCAATAAATTTGGGAAATTGATCGGCTTAGGACACGTGTCCTAGGAGCCACTGGGGGATCAGAACCGCATGAAGATTGAGCCGCATAAGATTTGGGCCGCATAAGGTTTGGGCCACGTGTCAGGGCTATTTGGGGTAGTGCCCCCCCTTTCGAACCTTTGAACCGCATGGAGATGATCATTACGAGCCGCATAGGGATGCATCCGCCTGAGCCGCATGGAAATGGTCCTCTTGAGCCGCATGGAAAGGCCTCCGCTTGAGCCGCATGTGACTGTTTCGGCCTGAGCCGCATAGGACGGCTTCATTCTGAACCGCATGGGAAGTCTTCTCTCGAGCCGCATATGAACGTCCACGTAGCAGGGCCACGTGGTATTTTTATGGATCTCGGGAGATTGTGTCAGAGATCTCTTTCTCTTCCCTAGGGGTCTGTCATTATGACAGAGTCATAATTGCCTCTCTTGTGTCAGGGCTGTCACTTTTTCTTGTAGAGTTATCAGCCGTCAAAGTAATTAATGCAGCATAGGGCGGAGGGGAACACTGTTATGCCACGTATCTTTTGAGCCGCATGGGATGTCTCGGGCCGCATAGTCCCTTATGTCGCATGACTCTCTGAGCCGCATGGGCTTTCTGAGCCGCATGAGATTTCCTAGCCGTATGGATCATTTTTCATGCTTCTACATAACCCAACTCAGTTTTATATATGTATATTAATAAACTGAGAATGAACCAAAATGAGAATCAAAAACCAAAGTGTAACCGTGCATCTCTGATATATATATATGCTAACATTACAAAATAATTATGAATTAACAAATTTAAGTGATGTTAAAACTCTGAAATTCCTAAGAAAACTGAACATGTATCAGTGATGTCGGTAATCCCCAAATTTGAAACTCAAAAATCCATTATTAATCCAAATTAGGGTGATCAAAGTGTTCTCCGTATGTGTGCGTGTCAAGGGGAAGTGTTCGTGTCCAAGCAAGTGGACACGGAGGTGTCCAAACTCTCAAAACCCAAAAATCAGTGAACACAATTTCACTCTCCTCGTGCGACCATGTCTCGTCCTCGTGGACACGACACAGGCCACATGGAGCCACGTGCTCATGCCCACACCAAGCCCAGGTGTAGGGATACACATTCGAGTCCTTGACACATCACCACGACGTGTCAAGATGAGACACAATGGCCGTATCAGTGTCGGCTTTCACGCGCATGCACGACAGGCTTAGATCCGTATGGCTCGATTTGCGAGCTCTACACGAAACGAGATGACGTGGCACTTGGGGGCTGACATGTCAGTCATGTCCCCAAGCCACACACCAAGTTTCGTGTGTCTAAGTGACACGAATACTGCACACTGCCACCCGATCAGCAGGGCACGTGCGCGCGTGTCTCAGACTGTAGTTCGTGTCCAATTTTGGACACGAACGTGATGCAAATCGTGCTCAGTCCTATACAGAATCAAAAGTCATATTTAGATCTAAAAAACCAATCAATTAGATTTCATATTTATGAACAAAAATTCCTTTATTGCATTTCAACAAACACATACATATTTGCATTGATATGTGTCCGATACGAATACCAAATCGATACAAATTCCTACGAAACTCATTCTACAGCTAGGGGACACCTAGATGGAACATCTACGAAAATAGTTCATAAAATTATGGAGGTTTGGAGAATTTACCTATTGGGATGAATTCCTATAAAAAACTTCACTTGCGTAGATTCCTCCTTGCGGCTCCAAAACCCCAATGCACTCAAAATCTGAATTTCCTCAACCACAATGATTCATAAATAATAATCAGAACCTAATGCAAAAGACTAGGGTTTAATAGGAGGAGATATAAGAAAGTTAAAGGGAAGGAACTTACTTAGGTTTTCCAGGAGAGAAGGAATGTAGAAGAGAGATGAATTCTCAATAAGATATATTAAGTACCCTCCCTTTGACCTAGTTTGGTCGGCCATACCTAGATGGGCTAGGGTTTCCTAATGGTTGGGCTTGGGCCTCCTTTATATGGCTAAAATAAACATTAAATAAAAAGAAGTTGCTAATTAGCCCTAATACAATATGCTAATAACTTCTAACGTTAGAATAAGATTACTAACCCTACGATTATGCTACTAGTTCACTAAGTCATGGTGAGACACTAGGGTAGGTTGCACCAAGGCTATACATTCACAAGGCCAAAAATCACTACACCAATAATATAATATATAAAAATAATCAAAAGAATTTCATAATTACCAAAATACCCTTAAATAAAAAAAATGGATGTGACAGCCTCTGTGCCAAACAATACAAGAACACTTCAGAGGTCAAAACAACGCAAGAACACTTCAGAGAACAATCCAAAAATCACTACTCGAAGCCCACTTCCTACTGCCAATTTGCGCCTACATCAGGCTGGCCAGCGCTAATCAAGCGAAAGCCAGGATCTTCCTACCAGGCGCATATCAAGGTCAAAACAGAAAAACTGACGGTGTCACAAACAGACCAGCAAGTGGCATAGGATTCTGACATGTGCATCTATCTGAACCAGTGATGAACAACATCAACTTTATCAAGTCATGTAATGCATCAAGAACAATCTGTGCCACCTACCAATTGCTCACAGTGAGGGCTTCTAAAATGATAAATCCTCTCACCTATGCCAATAAACTCAGTACTTCTCTGTACGCACAAGAAACAAGGCATCTTAAGAACCGAAACCATATTCCTAACATAATCAAGGAATGTGTACCTCCGACTTCTTCTTATCCTATCACTGTAACCGATATCCGTGAATTTCTTGTACAAAAAAGGAATATTGTAGGACCATCTCGTCCACATGTAACTCCACATCAGGAACATCTTTGTAATGATCACCATGAAGTAGTAATCAAGTGTTGCTGTCAATCAGTTAAACAGTCTATCTTTGACCGTTTGAATTACACCCAGACTCCTGAACTCATTATGGTGGATGAAGGTGAATTACTGTATGCTTCGGGCAATATGATGTCCCGAAGACTGGGGGTGGAAAACTTCTAAGACGTAACACATCCCGCAATCCTAGTCAACAATACCTTGATCGAATCCGTGACTCCGGCAAAGGGGTCTACCAAAAAGCAAGATCAAGAGGCCGAGATCTCCTCGGTCAAAGAAATCTTCCCACACATCATCTTAGAGATGTCCTTGGTCAAAGGAACCTTCTTGACTCCGACCAAGACTCAATCGGTCAAAGGAATCTTCCTAATTTCAACCAAGAATTTCTCGATCAAAGGAATCTTTCCACTCCTCATCATGGGAGTAGTTCCCTACATGACTTTGATGCCGATAGTGAGAGCTCTGATCGGACTATCTTTTCTACTAGTTCCTCTTTGATAGCCAGAGAAGTGACTGCCTATGTCACTAATGAAAAACAAGATGCTGTAGAAGCATGGAAAATATCAGAATGATGATCTATGCGGCTCGGAACAGGAGAACCCCATGCGGCTCATACAGGAGTAGTCCCATACGGTTCAGAGAGACTCTTAGTCTCATGCGCCTCGGGACAGGAGAGTCCATGCGGCTTACATAGGGACAGTCCTGCGGTTCAAAGAGTCCCCCAGCCGCATACAGTTCAGAAGTACATGCGGCTCACATTCGACCAACAGAGATATGCGGCTCGATCAACACCACGTGTCCCCATGGGACCCCTTCACACAGCTGGCCATCGAGCAATGGCCCTATTTAATGCTCTGCCATGATTTGACAGCTGACGGCTCTGACATAAAGTGTCTTAGTGGCACTGTCATAATGACAGACTCTTTGGGAACAGGAGAAAATCTCCGACACGATCCGAGATTGCCACGTGGTTACTCCCATGCGGCTCACTTGAAGAACAACTTCATGCGGCTGGCAAGAATCGTCTTCCTGCGGCTCACCAAGAAGCCATCCCATGCGGCTCGCAAGTATTATACCTATGCGGCTCACCGAGAAACTATCCCATGCGGCTCGCAAGTACCATACCTATGCTGTAAAACCCCTCAAATTAAATTTTTGTTTTTTTTATTTTATTATTTTATTTTTATTAAATTGTTATTTTAACTAGTAATTAATTAATGTTGATGATATATAGTAACATATATATATAAATATATATGTATATAAATATGTGGCTATATTCAACTGTGGATGTGTGGTAATGTGTAAACCTAATTAAAACTCTAGATAACTTAACCTTTAACCCAAGTTTAGTCCTAACCCTAATCTATTTTTAGTCTCTATTTTAATTAAGAAATAAATTCACATGTTTATATAAATATAATGCTTGATTTACTTAACCAACCCTTAACCCATTCCCTACCCATTGATTTTCGGTTACCACAAAGTGTGGATATCATGAAACCGAATGATAACCTCTCCTTCCCTTCCATTTTTTCGGCCAAACCACAACTTCTTCTCCCTCCATTTTTCCGGCTACCCGAGAACTCCCCTTCCCTCCTATCCCGGCCGGCGTGCATTCAGCGAGGAGATCACCTCGTCCTCGGCGTTCAGGCCATCTCCGGCAGCGCCATCGCCTCCGTAGCGTAGCCCCGACTCCCTGCAGTCGACAGGTACGATCTCGAGCCTCCACGTGGCTTTATCACGAGGATATCCCCCTACAAAACCTAGAGCATTAATTTCTATATTCTCTTTTCCTGCAAATAGTCATTGATTAATAATTTGTGTAAGGAAGAAATAATGATTTTAATTAGTATTATTAATGTTTAATGATTGTTAATTTAGCGTAGAATCAGAAATAAATTGTAGAGAAATTGTTGTGAATTATTATGATTTTATCCATATTAATTCGTGAATGTGAAGTAATTATTTGGTGTGATTATGGCTGTGTAATTAATTAAGTAAGGAAATTGATAGTAATTTGTACCTAAATTATTAGCCTATTGATTAGAGACATTAGTATAGATTCTATATTAATTGTATCAGATTTTTATACAAATTATTCGTATTTATTAAGTATTTTAACTGATGTCAATAATGCAGATTTTGTGTAAAGTTCCACAGAATTATATATGCTGTTTTTAATTTTTAGAATTTAATCCATTAGGAATCACTCGTTATGATCTATACATAAATTGTAGGTAATGATGTGGGTTCATTTCCTGTATTCAGTTATTTTCTACATTCTATTTCATTTCATTCCGGATGTACTATGCAGTGTTTGGTCTTTCTTTTGACATTTATTGTGACTCTGGAGACTCTCTTTGCAGTTGTCTATTATTTGTTTCATGGATGAGACTAGATATTACCTGCCTGTGTTGTTATTATTATTAGTTTTACTTCAGCGTACTACGACTAGTCATAGTCCATTAAATTGGGTTAACTATGTCTGATCGTACAGCTGGCATGCCACGTGTTCCCGATCCGATTATTTGGAACTGGGGCGTGACATGTTTTAGTGGTGGCCCATGCAGGTCTCCAAATTTGTTTGGTTACGTTATTGTACCAGACAAGCCTGCAAATTAGGTTTAGAATATAGGGTCTCATCCATACTTGATTATATCATTCTTGATTATCCTTGAACAAAATCCTTTACATCTCGTTTGTTTCCGTCCTATCTTATCTCTGCAGAATCATGAATTTGAGGAGTGGACGTACCGCTGCCGGTGGAGACAACCAGTCATCTGGTACGGATGAACAGTCCGCAAGGGTAGTTCCAACTCACCCTTTGCTTCCAGGGCAGACGTCTCAGCCAGTTGGTGCACAACCGACTGGGGTACCACCTCCTCCCCCGCAGAACCCTCAGATACCATTTGGAGTGCCCCCGGCTGTGCCACAAGACAGTCAGGCACAGATATTTCAGTTCATGCACATGATGATACAAGAACAGAGGTAAGAAGCAGCTGAGCAGAGGCGGGAAGCTGCTGAGATGAGGCAGGGATTCCTGGCAGCTATGGAGAGGATGACAGCACCAACACCTGCACCAGCTCCGACACAAGCTCCCGCGAGACCAGCGCGGGTAGGTTCAGTGAAGGACTACGTGCAGATGGATCCCAAACCTTACAAAGGGAATGTGACTCCGGAGGAGACCACTAATTGGATCGCCAGCACCAAGAAGAAATTGCAGGCATCTCAGTTGCCAGAAGATTTATGGATGACTGGCGTAAGAACTCAGCTGGAGGGGAATGCCCATCACTGGTGGGATTCTATGGAGCGTCAGTTGGGTACCCGTCAGTCGTGGGAACAGTTTCTGGAGTTCTTCGATAAGAAGTACTTTCCTACTACTGTGAAGAATGCTTTATACAACCAGTTCCTGCACCTGGAGCAGGGAAACAAGACAGTGGATGAGTACGACTCGGAGTTTAGTCGTCTCAGCAAATATGGGGAGGTGCTGATCCCCACCGATATGGAGAAAGCTAAGAGGTTCCACAACGGACTGAGACAAGAGTTACAACAATTTACCAGCACTCAGTCCCGAGTCTCTTATTCTGAGGTGCTGACGGAGGCCAGAATCCAAGAGTCAATTATCAAGGAAAGGCAGCACCAGCAGAGGAGCCAGCAAGTACAGCAGAAGACGTAGCAAGGAGGTCCTATTCGGCGACCTATGGGACATCAGCAGCATCAGAGGACTGGACCCTACCAGTCGAAGGAGCTTCCAACTTGCCATTACTGTGGCAAGAAGGGACACTTGGAGAGAGAGTGCAGAAGGAGACTGGGTACTTGTTTAGCCTGTGGATCGGGCCAGCATCAGGCTCGAGATTGCCCGGTTCGGGGAGCTATTGTGCCAGCAGGAGGACAGAAGCCACCAGCATCAGGAGGTCAGCAGAGAGGACCTATACTCCCTTCCCAGTCAGCACAGTTTGAGAAGGCCAAGCAGCAGGCAGGAAACAAGAAGCAAGGTCAGATCTTTGCTCTCACTCAGGGAGAGGAAGAAGCAGTAGGAGAGGCTATCACAGGTACTATCTTAGTAGGTTCATTGCCTGCTACAGTATTATTTGATTCTGGTGCTACCCTGTCTTTTATATCATCTAGATTTGTAGCTGTGCATAGGATAGCTACTTCTACTATGCCTAAGAGTTGGAATATTATTACTGGTGGAGGTTTAGTACCTGTAAATAGTTCATGTAGAGCCTGTTCGGTAGTTATTTATGGCAGGGAGATGAGAGCTCGACTTTTGGTATTTCCTTTGCCAACTTATGACGTAGTGCTGGGTATGGATTGGCTTAGTCAATATCATGCGATATTAGACTGCCACAAGGGTTGTGCTATATTTAGACCGCCAGGCCAGCCGGAGTTTGAATTTCAGAGAGGAAGCATTGAGAAGGGAGTCTCTCAGTATCAGGGAGCCTGCATGGCGATGGAGGTGGCCCCGCCACCGATCATTGATGAGTTTTTTGATGTCTTTCCTGATGATCTGCCGGGACTACCACCCGACAGAGAGGTTGAGTTCACCATTGAGCTCATACCAGGAGCGGTACCAATCTCTTCAAATGTCTATCGATTGACGAAGAAGGAGCTGGATGAAATAAAGGTACAGTTGCAGGAGTTGTAAGACAAAGGATTTATCAGACCAAGTGCATCACCATGGGGAGCCCCAGTCTTGTTTGTGCCAAAGAAGGATGGAACAGTTCGTATGTGCATTGATTATAGGGCTCTTAATGCTGTGACAATCAAGAACAAGTCTCTCCTGCCCAGAATTGATGATCTATTTGACCAGCTGACAGGAGCACAGGTATTCTCGAAGATTGATCTGAGGTCGGGATACCATCAAGTGAAGGTTCGGAAAGAAGACATCCAGAAGACGGCATTCAGGACTCGGTATGGTCATTACGAGTTCTTAGTAATGCCCTTTGGTTTGACTAATGCACCTGCTGTGTTCATGAATTTAATGAACAGAGTATTCCATGAATATCTTGACAAATTTGTCGTAGTATTTATCGACGACATTTTGGTGTATTCAAAGAACCATGAAGAGCATGAGGATCACTTGAGGAAGGTGCTGGAGGTCTTGAGGCATCAGAAGTTATATGCGAAGCTGAGTAAGTGTGAATTTTTGCTAGATCATGTTTCATTTCTTGGACATGTTATCTCAGGGAAAGGCATAGAAGTGGATCCGACGAAGATATCAGCGGTGGAGTCGTGGCCAACTCCAACCGATGTTTCAGAGAGATGAAGTTTTCTGGGGCTTGCCGGATATTACCGGAGGTTCGTAGAGAATTTTGTAAGGATTGCGAAGCCCATGACCAAGTTGACCCGCAAGGATCAGAAGTTCGAATGGACAGAAGAATGCCAAGCTGCCTTTGATGAATTGAAGAGGCGCCTTACTACTGTACCAGTTTTGACCATTCCATCAGGACCAGGAGGTTTTGTCATCTATAGCGATGCATCCGGGAAGGGATTATGATGCGTCTTGATGCAACATGGGAAGGTAGTGGCATATGGTTCTCGGCAGTTGAGGACCCATGAGAAGAATTATCCCACGTACGACTTAGAGCTTGCGGCGGTGATATTTGCCCTGAAGCTTTGGAGACATTATCTGTATGGAGAAACGGTGGAGGTATATACAGATCATAAGAGCCTCAAGTATGTCTTTACTCAGAAAGATTTAAATTTGAGGCAGAGGCGTTGGCTTGAGTTGATGGCAGATTTTGATATAGAGTTACAGTACCATCCAGGGAAGGCTAATTCAGTAGTAGATGCATTGAGTCGGAAACCTATGGCGCACTTCTTGACATCACAAAAGGAGTTGCTATACGATTTGGAGAAGATGGGCATTGAAGTTGTTAGACCTGGAGGAGTTGCGCAGATGATGAATATTCAGGTTCAGTCTTCATTAGTAGAGAGGATCAAGGCGACTTTGCCCACAGATGCCAGATATCAGAAGCTTCGACAGAGGACAGAGCAGGGACTGCAGACTGGATTGAGGATTCACGAAGACGGGACCTTGAGGTGTGGAGATCGCCTCTATGTTCCTAATGGTGAGATCAGGCAGGAGCTGATGGCAGAGGCTCATAGCTCGATTTATTCTATTCATCCAGGAGGTACGAAGATGTACAGGGACCTGAGACAGCACTACTGGTGGCATGGAATGAAACGTGAGATAGCACATTTCGTGGCAAAGTGTTTGGTGTGTCAGCAAGTCAAAGCTGAACATCAGAGATCCGCAGGATTGTTGCAACCACTTCCGATACCTGAGTGGAAGTGGAAGCACATCACTATGGATTTCGTTACGAGATTTCCGAGGAGCCCAGCTGGACGAGATGCAGTTTGGGTGATTGTGGACAGATTATCGAAGTCTGCTCATTTCATACCATTTCGAGTGGGGCAATCTACAGAGGTATTGGCAGACTTATATATGAAGGAGATAGTGTGATTACATGGAGTACCAGTCAGTATAGTCTCTGATCGAGATACAAGATTCACATCACACTTCTGGAAGAGCATGCAGGAAAGTCTGGGCACAAGACTGAAGTTCAGCACAGCTTATCACCCTCAGACGGACGGGCAGTCAGAGCGTACCATTCAGACGTTGGAGGACATGTTGAGAGCTTGCATGTTGGATTTTGGTGGATCCTGGAAGGATCACTTGCACTTGGTAGAATTCTCTTACAACAATAGCTACCAGGCAAGTATCCAGATGGCTCCCTTTGAAGTATTGTACGGAAGGAAGTGTCGATCGCCAGCATGTTGGGGTGATGTAGGCGAGAGACAGATATTGGGACCAGAGTTAGTGACTCGTACAGTAGATACAGTCAAGAAGATTCAGGGACATCTTCGAGCAGCACAGGACCGGCAGAAGCAGTGGGCAGACACTCATAGGCGACCTCTTGAGTTCAAGGAAGGAGATCATGTGTTCTTGAGAATCTCTCCGACTAGAGGTACAATCAGATTTGGAGTCAGAGGAAAGCTTAGCCCAAGGTACATCGGACCATTCGATGTGTTGGAGAAAGTTGGCGAGGTTGCATACAGATTGGCACTTCCGCAGTCATTGGAAGGCGTCCATGACGTATTTCATGTCTCCCAGTTGAGGAAGTATGTGGCAGACCCTAACCACGTACTAGAACATTCAGAGATCACCGTGGGACCGACCTTGTCCTACGAGGAGCAGCCTGTGGAGATCCTAGACCGCAGAGAGAAGGTGTTGAAGGGAAAGACCATTCGACTAGTCCGAGTTGCGTGGAAACACCATTCTCCGGGCGAATCGACTTAGGAGCGGAAAGATTCTATTCTGGAGCGTTTTCCATACCTTCGTGAGGCGTCTGGTATGATTTAATTCTGCAAGTAATCATTCTCTAGAATATGCTTATTTTAGTCTGTAAAAATTTCTTAGGTTTAAATTGTGTTTTTGTGTGCCAATGTTGTGTGTTAGAACAATTCCCTAGCATTGTATGATTCCAAATTGTTTTAATTTCGAGGACAAAATTTTAATAAGTTGGGTAGAATGTAAAACCCCTCAAATTAAATTTTTGTTTTTTTTTATTTTATTATTTTATTTTTATTAAATTGTTATTTTAACTAGTAATTAATTAATGTTGATGATATATAGTAACATATATATATAAATATATATGTATATAAATATGTGGCTATATTCAACTGTGGATGTGTGGTAATGTGTAAACCTAATTAAAACTCTAGATAACTTAACCTTTAACCCAAGTTTAGTCCTAACCCTAATCTATTTTTAGTCTCTATTTTAATTAAGAAATAAATTCACATGTTTATATAAATATAATGCTTGATTTACTTAACCAACCCTTAACCCATTCCCTACCCATTGATTTTCGGTTACCACAAAGTGTGGATCTCATGAAACCGAATGATAACCTCTCCTTCCCTTCCATTTTTTCGGCCACACCACAACTTCTTCCCCCTCCATTTTTCCGGCTACCCGAGAACTCCCCTTCCCTCCTATCCCGGCCGGCGTGCATTCAGCGAGGAGATCACCTCGTCCTCGGCGTTCAGGCCATCTCCGGCAGCGCCATCGCCTCCGTAGCGTAGCCCCGACTCCCTGCAGTCGGCAGGTACGATCTCGAGCCTCCACGTGGCTTTGTCACGAGGATATCCCCCTACAAAACCTAGAGCATTAATTTCTATATTCTCTTTTCCTGCAAATAGTCATTGATTAATAATTTGTGTAAGGAAGAAATAATGATTTTAATTAGTATTATTAATGTTTAATGATTGTTAATTTAGCGTAGAATCAGAAATAAATTGTAGAGAAATTGTTGTGAATTATTATGATTTTATCCATATTAATTCGTGAATGTGAAGTAATTATTTGGTGTGATTATGGCTGTGTAATTAATTAAGTAAGGAAATTGATAGTAATTTGTACCTAAATTATTAGCCTATTGATTAGAGACATTAGTATAGATTCTATATTAATTGTATCAGATTTTTATACAAATTATTCGTATTTATTAAGTATTTTAACTGATGTCAATAATGCAGATTTTGTGTAAAGTTCCACAGAATTATATATGCTGTTTTTGATTTTTAGAATTTAATCCATTAGGAATCACTCGTTATGATCTATACATAAATTGTAGGTAATTATGTAATATAATTACTGTTAAATTTTCAAGATTTAATAAATAGTTTAGATATTTTATTTATATTTTAAACTGTGAATTACTGATTCTAAATGACTGTTTATTTACACTGTTTTGGATTTTTATTAATTAATTCATTAAGAATTAATTAATGGGTTTTATACAAAACTGAGAGATAATAATTATACCTATTTACTGTAAAATTTTCAAAATAGAATAATTATGTTCGGTATTTATTTGGCATTAAACCAGAGTTAAATATATTTGATTATGTAATTAGTTCAATACTAGTTTTAATTTATAATAAATATAAATTATTATTGGTAATGCTCATAAATGTAAAGTCACTGTTGGAAATGTTATTTTCTGTGATTTATGATTTTTCCCAAATTATTAGTGAATTTTTAACATTTAATTCTAATTGCAATAGCTAAAATAGTGATTTTTATATATTAGTAGTTAAATGTTTTATTTGCTTATAAATTAGGTAAATAATATTAAAAATATTATTTACAGTAGAATTTCATGGAAAAGCGTTTTTTTTTACCAAATTTAGACTTGTTATTATTTATTAACTAGTATTTATCATTAATGGGAATTTGTGAATGCATGTGTTTCCTAATTGTTTAACTAATTAGTTATAAGTAATTTATTAATTATTAAATTATTAATTGTATTAATAATTTCGGAAAATAAAGTATAATAATAAGTGCTTCATACTTATTATTGTATGATATTATTCATATTTATTAGTAATGATTAGTTAGTAGTAATGGTTTGATATTAATTATCAATTAAATGTATAGTTAATTTGGGTAAATAGTAATGAATTAGGGTTAATGTTATTGTAGGATTATTCATTTCTCGGAACTTGGACTCGATACCAGACTCGGATTTTCAGCTATTGGACACAGGCAAGTACACCTTGCTTGACTTTATTATGCAGTATTACATTTGACCAGTTATTACAGTTGTGTGCACTCGTCACCATTTATGACTACCCTGTGAATAGTTAGTATAACTTGACACGTCTCAGACACGCATCACAAATGAGTGAGTTGAGTGCAGAGATTTTGTGTTGATTGGCCATTAACATGTGATCTTGAGTTGTAGCAGTGGTTAGTTACATTATATGTATATTGCCGTCTTGCATATTATTTGTACCGTGTATACGGTACAGGTATTCATTGGGTGGGGAGAGTCTACTAGTGGTGTATGAGAATTTTGTTTCCAATGTACGCTGGATGCTCGTAGCCCCTCGTTCTCAAACCGTAGAACGCTTGGTGGACGTTTCTTCTTCTTTTCCCCCTCTCATGTGCCACTAGAGATGTCTCAAAATGCATTTACACTTAGATGGTTAGAACACCTTAAATTGTGTACTACGTATTTCCTGTCCTTGTTTGGTTAAGGAATTACTTAGTAACATATTTATTTAGTTACTTTTACTTTACTGCTCAGTATTATCTTGCATGTCATTTTTCCTGTGTATTTGTTATGTCCCTCTGAGGACCTGGTATTTTTTCCAGAGCTTGACGAGGATTCCTACCCGACTGATTACGGAGTAGCTGGATTAGACGACGACCTTGAGGTGGAGCCACAGCCTTGATCCTTTGGAGGCTAGCTTCTGATGTGGGTTCATTTCCTGTATTCAGTTATTTTCTATATTCCATTTCATTTCATTCCAGATGTACTGTGCAGTGTTTGGTCTTTCTTGTGACATTTATTGTGACTCTGGAGACTCTCTTTGCAGTTGTCTATTATTTGTTTCATGGATGAGACTAGATATTACCTGCCTGTGTTGTTATTATTATTAGTTTTACTTCAGCGCACTACGACTTGTCATAGTCCATTAAATTGGGTTAACTATGTCTGATCGTACAGCTGGCATGCCACGTGTTCCCGATCCTATTATTTGGAACTGGGGCGTGACATATGCGGCTCACTGAGACGCTGTCTCATGCGGTTCATGGATATCATGCAGTTCTGATAGGGTCCACCATTAAGACACGTGGCAGAGATTCAATGGTCCCCCGACTTGACAGCTGGTAGCAAGGATGATTATGAGATGCAAATCAATCAGAGATTTACCAGATCGTAATGACCATATTTAACGTTATCCTCATAATTAACGAGATCAGGTCATATCCTTCATAATCAAGCCAATGGGACACGTGGAGAGAGATCCAAGATTGATACAACCAATCATGAAGATTTAAAGTAATCAACATTAATCATTCGCAGGATTCAGTGCTATCCCCATTTATGGCCCAGATCCTTCACGCTTAAAACTAATGGTCCAGATTGATTAAGCATCAGGCAGCCGCCACTTTGAGAATGGGTAATCAGCCAAACCCTAATGATGCTCCCCACTATTATAAATAGCAGGGTGCCATTCCCTTGCAAAAGAGTATAAGAAAATATATACGCTATCAGAGAGAAAAATACACAGAGAGAGAGAGAAGCCAGAAGAGTAATAGAGGGAGAGCAAGAAGAGCATTTCTTCAGCAACGCCAATCATCTCTTCATAGGAGCCAAGGCTGCATACCGATCGTTCTAGGAGTAAGGCAGGGCTGCCGTCGCCTTCCCGAGCCTCTATCGTCACCCCCCAGAATCTAAAATAAACAATTATACTTAGACTGCTGTATCTAGGTTTTCGTCCCTAGGCTTTCTTTGTACAAGCTAGTTTGTAACGTGAAGTAAAAGTCCGGTCCTCCGATAATTGTTTTATTTTTTTATATTTCATGGAAAATACGATGGCGACTCTGCTGGAGACTAACTTCTCCACGGCTAAGGAGTTGGTAACGCAATCGGATGCAGCCAAGCTTGGCTCCATAAAACAGAAGATGGTCGTCCGGTTCGACCAACAGGCGTTCGAAGAAATGCTCTCCGACAAGAGCGCTGGCCCGGTCCAGAAGCGAGCCCGCACGAAGAAGGCCCACAAGGAGTGGAGGCCCCGATCCTTCGTTCCTACTGAAGCTCTTGCAGAAATACCCTCTGTTGCTCAAGACGGCGAGAAAGACTCTCCTGCGGCCCCACTTCAGACCGTAGACAACTCTGCTGTCCCCAAGTCCGGCAGAAGAAAACACTATGATGCTGGACTTGCAGGGGCAAAGAGAAACTCTATGAGATCCGAGCCGCATAAGGGTACTAGCCGCAGGGAGAAAGCTCATGCGGCTACATCCGTCGGCCGCATAAAGAAAATCCATGCGGCCACATTTGTCAGGCGTATAGCTTATGCGGCGACAGCTGCCAACCACATGAATGAAACCCATGCGGCTAAGAAAGTCAATCGCTTGCAGAAAACCCATGCGGCCATAATTGCCAACCGCATGCGGCCAGCCTGCACGGTCGTGACTCCTAGCCGCACAAAAATAACTCATCTGACAGCAGAAGACAACCGCATGCAGACAGCCTGTACGGTACCCAACTCTAGCCGCATAGCGTCCATTCCATGCTTCTCTCGATCAGTCTTCGACCGTCTCTCATGCGGTCCTGACCCTGGTAGTTCTCTGGACGATAAGCCAGACTCTTTGATATTTAACTTGGACTCCTCCTATTACGCACCCGCAAGTGCTAAAAGGAGGAAGTCTAGGGCAGCACGGGCTCATCAAGCCCAGTCAGCTGTCCCAACCTCTGACTATCGGGGCGTCCCGTTGATTATCACATGGGCCTCGGATGGAAAGTTGTATACAACCGCTCGAGTCCAGCCCCCGGCGACAAACGGACAGAGTGGTTCCTCTGACCTGCGTGAGGCAATCCTCCACAAACGCAAGGAAAGAGGAGGAGTTTCGGTGTGCAAAGAGTCCTCGCTTGGACATCACTGCACCCAAATCATCGTCAACTGCTGTTGCAACAACGCGGCAGTGACGAAAGATTGGCCGTCCGTCTTCCAAAGACTACAGCATCCGAGCTCAGAAGAGGAGGCACCTCCTGTTGTCTCCTGCAATTCCGCTCAGAAAGTCCCCGCCGAAGGGAGAGGGAAAAAGACAAGCATCTCCAGTCCCAAGATATCAACCACTACAGCTAAGAAACTATCGTCTAAACGGTTGTCCTCCACCGGCGTATTCCAACACACCCGTTCAAAGACGAAATCTGCCGCAATGGGAAATTCATCATCCGCATCGCTGGAGGTTGTGGGAACTGGGGGTAGCACTCCTCCGAACATCCGCAACAATCCGATATTTCAAGGAGCCGAGCCCGGACAAACAACTCTCCCATCAGGTACAACAGACGCTGATGTCCCCGAGGACATTCGTGACTCTCAAGACGAAGCAAGCTCTGAGGCTGGGGATACCGTTCCCTCCGAGTCCGAGCCCGAAGAAAACATTCCCACCTATCCCGATGACTTCTCGGTGCATGGGTACGAGTCGGAGGGCACATCCTCTACCGTTCCTTCAACCACTCCTTATGTAAGGACGATGTTCATGACGGACAGCAATCAAGGTGGATCCAGTGATCGCCAGCGCATCGACAATCTCGAAGCCATATTACTTGCTTTGGTCAAGTCTGTAGACGAAATTAAAGCGGCCCTTCCAACTCTGCAAGGAGGAATGCCTGGCCAAACGAGCGCGGGTCCCGCGGTCAATACGGACTCGAATTCGGCGGCACCGAACCCGGGTAACAATCCTCCCGAAATAACAGCCCCTATCGCGACAGATGACGCCCGAGAAGTAAGAAGAGAGGTTCAGGAGCTCCGAGCCATGTTCCACGCCCGAGAAAACGCTCAAGACCTCAGAATGCGACAACCATACCCTGCTGAATGGAGGGATGTTCCATTCCCACCAAGATATAAGCCGTTCAATATCAACCCTTATGATGGCAAGATCTTAGCAAGTCGGTACATCACATACTTCGAGGTCACCACCGACCATCTGCCCCACGATGACGCTATCCTCACGCGATTATTTATTGGGGCATTGGAAGGAGTCGCCTTCGACTGGTATCGCAATCTGCTGGACAACTGCATCCACTCCTTCGCCGGCTTCAAGCGCATGTTCTTGGAGAGATTCTACGAGGTAGGGCAGGATGTCACCATGTCCACCCTCATGGACGTCATCCAAGGGAAGAAGGAGCTGACAAGGAACTACATTGAGCGGTTCCGCCAAACCGCCATGAAGCTGCTCTCCGGAAATCCAGATTCCTCTTTGATTGAAATTTGCCAAAAGAGACTGCTTCCAACGATCAGTCTCTGGATGGGCGAGAGTCAATTCAAGGACTGGAAGGCATTTATCATCAGTGCCACAAGTGCCGAAGAACGACTGAAGGAGGCTCGCCAACTGGGATTGTACATCTCAGAAGGAGAAAGCAAGGGAAAGCGTCCGAACAACGATAATGGGGGTAACCCCTCCAACAATCGGGACAGCAAGGAAAAACAGGCTATGGTGGCCGATACAGTACAAAACCTGAACCGAAGCCCGTAGACAAATAATGGTCGCAAATCACTTACTCCTTCGAAGACAGTCACGTCAAGCCCGTCTTGGACATGCTCATACAAGGGGATAGAATTCAGCTTCCTCCACCAAGACGAGAACTGCGACCGGCGTAGATGCAGAATCCAAAGTACTGCCATTAACATCGCTATGTTCATCATGCTACACACGATTGCTACCAGCTAAAACGGTACATCCAGAACCTCATCGATTCGAACGCTCTGGCCATCGATTTCGAAGAGGTAACCGTGGAGGCCAATATGGTGTCCGTACAATTCGGTAGCTTCCCTCCGACGGAGACACAAGACGGGGTAGTCCCCGTTTCTCTAGCGACAATGGAGATTACTAATCTTCCACCTCCCCGAGATCAGGCTGCCGGTCTAGGACCCCTCACCACATCACGAGGGGAGGTCATATGGATCCATCCAGACTTGGTGTCAGAAGTGACTTGGCTCACACCATCTACCACCAACAAAAAGAAAAGTAGAAAAGTCAGGACCTGCCACACAATCTCGACAGACAACGAGGAAGCTACAGCCGTCGTCACGCTGTCCGGAGCACAATCCCAACCTGTGGTTGACAATCCAGCCGAAAATCATCAACCCACTACAATTGATGCTCCGGGACCGGCTCAGCCTTCGACGACCGACAAGCCTTGCCGAGGGAGACTCGCTTCGACAAATCCCTCCGAAAAGAGGTAGCCCAAGGACTAGAGAGGCCCTACAACTTTGACATCTTAGCACAATTGGCTAACAAACCGGCCAAGTTGTCACTGTACGAACTCCTAAGGCTCTCCAAGGACGTTCGTATTGCATTAAGCGAAGCACTCCAAAATGCCGATGTCTATCTGGCTCAATCCAACCTCACCGGGGAGGACTCACCCATGGATCCGTAGGACAGTGCCTGCACGGGAGCAATACCCAACATCGTCTTCACTCCACAGGACATGCTTATCAAAACCAACCTGCACGATCGCCCGCTATACTACACGGGGTACATCGGCGACGTGAAGGTAGATCGGATGCACATAGATCCTGGCTCTTCCATAAGCATCATCCTGAAGGGTCTACTACATCATCTTCGCATCCCAATGCATCGTCTGACACCTACAAGCACCGCCATCAGCGGTTTCAATTCGGGCAGGAGCTACCCTATTGGGAAGATTCGTCTGAAGTGTCAAATTGGCGACCTCCAATCCGAAGTCACCTGCTACGTCATAGATGCAGACACTTCATACAACATCCTCTTGGGGCGTCCGTGGATACACGATTTTATGATCGTGCCTTCCACACTGTACCAATGCTTCAAATATATCGACAAATATGGCTTAGTGAAGACAGAATTTGCTGACATCGATCCCTTCAAAGGGGTCGAATCCTACTACTCAGACTCCTGCCTATACAAAAAGTCGAAGAGGCACCTTGATGAAGGAGACGTACAAGCTCATACCGAGACAGCTACGGGATTAGAAGGACCTCTGACAATCTACCTCCAAGCTCGCAAACCAGGCAAGTCCGTACCCCTTACTGCCACTCTGAGGATGGACGCGATCAGCCTCTCGGCACAAGAGGAGCAGATGACAATCCGGCTGCCAAGGTCCGGCCAAGTGTCGAGACCCACAACGGGGCCACTGACAATCAGACTGCCGAGAGTCAGTCAACCCCAAACGGAGAAGCTCAACCCCTCCGACAAGACGCTGACGATACGCCTTCCCAAGAAGGGTTGTCATCCCGATGCAAGGTCTGACACTTCTAGCGAACCAGCCACTCCTCGCTCCACATCAAGTGCCAAACTGGGGGTCGCTAGTCTGCCAACAACTCTACGCTCTGCTCCCTCAGCTGAACCTCTGACAATCAAACTGCCTAGGGCGTCCTCTCAGTCTTCATTTACACAGGGGGTAGCCGAAGAGGAACCGAAGTTAGCCAAGTATGTGGCTGCCCACACTGATGTTCCCTCCGCTGATGATGTAATCCCCCTAGAAAAGATACCTTACTTCGTCAATAAAGGGTTATCTTTGAACTACACCGAGCTCAATAAGCTAGTACAATGTATGCTATAGAACACGGTATAGGCACTCACCTGCACACACAAGTAACAAATGTGTACACCGCGATCCAGCTTACTCCAGTAGAAGACGCTTACCGAATAATCGAGGGAGGAGATCATCCGATCATCTTCGGCCGGACGAACAACCCGTATCCCTTCACCATAGAGGAAGTCGACCTCGGGACAGATGCCGGAAGACTGCCTCTGTATCTGTATAGCCCACAATCCAAATATCTCATGAAGAAACAGGGGTATAACCTGGAGACGACGCCAGGTTTGAACTACGGTACTGGACGACGATTACCTTTGAAGCCGCCAGTCCCGGCAGGCAAACCACGAAACTACTATAGCAAAACTCGATGCGGGTTAGGGTATATAACGCCTACTACGACTCCTGAGAGTTCAGATGAAGAATGCGATTGGCAGCCACACTCGACCGGGTCACCAACTTCTGACTCGGATACCAGCATCGGAGATCTGTTCAGACAAGTCATGTCAGTCAACATGGCATTCGCCGACGCTTACGAGAAAGACAAAGACATCCCCGAGATCCTCGAGCTAGAGCCGTGGGCCCAACAATTGGATGCACAATAGGAAAAGCGGTTCAAACTGAGAGAATCTTCTACTGAAGATGAGGTTATATAAGTTGACCTCGGCAGCGAATCTTTTCCAAAACCGATTTTCGTCAGTAAAAGCCTAACAGACGAAGAACAGGAGTCACTGCTAGAACTGGTCAGAGAGTACATTGATGTGTTCGCCTGAAGCTATGAAGATATGCCAGGGTTAAATCCCGACATTGCTCTTCACAAACTCAAAATTCGACCAGATGCGAAGCCAGTCAAGTAACAACAGCGATGCTTCCGCCCAGGTATCAAGGACGCAATCGAAGCCGAAGTCAACAAACTGATAGCCAGCGGCTTCATTCGTGAGGAGCAACATCCTGATTGGGTCGCCAATATAGTACCCGTCCTCAAGAAGAATGGGAAGATTCGAATCTGCATCGACTTTCGCAACCTGAACGAGGCGTGCCCCAAAGATGAATTCCCCCTTCCTATCACAGACATCATGATCGACAATACCTGCGGCTTCGAACGTATGTCATTCATGGATGGCTTCTCGGGGTACAACCAAATCAAAATGTCTCCTGATGACGAAAAATATACATCATTCCGAACGCCAATTGGCACGTACTGCTACACAGTCATGCCTTTCGGTTTAAAGAATGCTGGCGCCACGTATAAAAGAGCCATGAGCATCATCTTCAGAGACCACTTACGTAAGACAGTTGAATGTTATGTTAACGATATAGCCGTTAAGAGTCGCTGCAAGGGAGACCATCTGCAGGATCTAAGGACGGTATTCAACCTAATACGAGCTCACAATTTGAAAATGAACCCTACGAAGTCCTTTCTGGGTGTATCCAGCGAGAAGTTCTTGGGCTTCATCATCACGGCACAAGGTATCCATGTAAACCCTGAGAAGACGAAAGCAATTATGGAGATGGGCCCCCCGAGAAATCTTTGCGAACTCAGAGGCCTCCAAGGCAGGCTAGCTTACATCAGAAGGTTCATTTCCAACCTCTCCGGGCGATGCTGACCATTCACGCACCTCATGAAGAAAGGAGTCTCATTCGTATGGGACGAGGAATGCTAGCGTGCTTTCGACATCATCAAAGAATATTTGTCAAATCCTCCAGTTTTGGTGGCCTCGGTTCCTGGAAAACCATTCCTGCTCTATGTACGAGCAATGGAACACTCCCTCAGGGCTCTGCTGGCATAAAACAACGACGCAGGCCATGAACAGGCCATATATTACCTCAGCCGAATGATGATTGGGCCAGAGCACCGATACACCGCTGTGGAGAAGGAATGCCTCGTCCTGGTGTTCGCCATTCAGAAAACGCGACATTATGTCACCGGACAAACGATAGATGTGATCTCACGAGTCAACCCTCTCAGGGTCCTCATGACTAAACCAGGGGCACTCAGCTCTCGCCTCGCTACATGGGCAATATTGCTGTCCCCTTATCATATGATCTTCGTCCCCCAAAAGGCAGTCAAAGGTCAAGCCCTGGCAGACTTCTTAGCAGCCCACCCAGGCTCGGAGTCCTCCAGAATATATAAAGAGATCCCAGATAAGGTCGCCGACTCACATGCAACCTCTTGCGAGGCTATATGGCAAATGTTCTTTGACGGTGCTTCGAGGACCGGACCTAAAGACAATATAGTCGTCGGAGTCGGGGTAGTGCTGATCTCCCCTTCCGGATTGGTGATTAACCGCGCTTATTCCCTCACTGAACCCTGCTCTACCAATATGGCCGAGTACAATGCTCTGGTCATTGGCCTCCAACTTGCAAGAGAGCTGGGGGTAGAATACCTTGAAGAATACGGCGATTCCCAACTAATCGTCAACCAGATACGGGGCTCATATGAGGTCCGCCACGAAGACATGATCCCTTATCACCAAATAACGATCGACATCATCCCATCGTTCGAGGGGTTCTTCATCGAACATGTTCCCAGACTTCGAAACATCGAAGCTGATGCATTAGCCGGTCTTGCCGCTTCCCTAGCAGTTCCGAATTATGATCGCCAATCAGTGGACGTGATAGGCCACGAACTGGTCTGTCACAAGAATAATATGCAATTCGTAACGAGTTATTCCGTAAAGACGATCGATGATGCCCCAGATTGGAGACAACCATTCATCGACTTCGTCGTCTATGACATCCTGCCCGAGAACCCAAAGGAAGCCACCTCCATTAGACGGCGGTCTCTCAGATTCTTTTACGATACAGAGATGAAAATGCTGTATCGCCACTCCTACGACGGATTACTGCTTCGGTGTCTGTCAAATGCAGAAGCCAAAGAAGCTGTACGAGAAGCTCACGATGGTGTCTGCGGTGCCCACCAGCCCAGTCCTAAATTGTAAGATCGCCTTCGACGAATGGGCTACTATTGGCCCAAGATGGTGGCAGATGTGATAGATTATGCTAGAAAATGCAAAGCCTGCCAAGTCCACGCAGACTTCATTCACCAACCATCCGAGTTTCTACATCCGACAGTGGCATCCTGGCCATTCGAAGCATGGGAAATAGATATCATTGGTCCAATCACCCCACCTTCCTTCCGAGGACATCGCTTTATACTTGCGATCAATGATTACTTCTCCAAATGGGCGGAAGCTGTCCCACTCGCAGAAGTTAAGACTTCAAACGTGATCAGCTTCCTTAAGCATCATGTCATCTACCGCTTTGGACTGCCCCGAAGAATCATCCATGATAATGGTCCGCAGTTTGCAAGCCACGTATTCTATCAGTTTTGCGATAAGCACCGTATTCAAAATGTCGCCTCGACACCATACAACCCGGCAGCAAACGGGTTGGCAGAGGTATTCAACAAAACAATCATCAAACTCTTCAAGAAGTTTGTCTCCTCCAACAAATGCGACTGGAACGAGAAGCTCGGCGAATGCTTATGGGCTTATCGCACCACAGTCCGAACAGCCACCGGAAATATACCATTCTCTTTGGTGTACGGGAGTGAGGCAGTCCTCCCATTGGAGAATCAGATCCCCTCACTACGTGTCGCCCTCACACATCAATTAACGACAGACGAAAACCACCATCGTCGGCTACAGAAATTGGAGGCACTAGATGAAAAGCGCCTCTTGGCTCAGCAATGAATTGAGCTATACCAAGCACGTATCTCTGGAGCCTTCAACAAGAAGGTCAAAATCAGAACATTCCAGGTAGGCGATCTCGTCCTGGCAGTCCGGAGGCCGATGGTCCTGACTCACAAGACCGCCGGCAAATTCCAGCCAAAGTGGGAAGACCCATTTATCATTGAGACAGTATTCTCCAACGGTGTTTACCGTCTCGCAAAACAAAATGGAGACTTGCTCATGTTGCCCGTCAACGACAAGTTCTTGAAGAAATATTATGTCTAAACGACATTCTCTCCAGATTATCGAGTCATGTACCCGCTGGTACCGCTGAACTCACATCCACAACACTTCAGATCATCGAGTCATGTACCCGCTGGTACCGCTGAACTCACATCCACAATATTTCAGATTATCGAGTCTTGTACCCGCTGGTACCGCTGAACTCACATCCACAATATTTCAGATTATCGAGTCATGTACCCGCTGGTACCGCTGAACTCACATCCATAACTTTTCAGATTATCGAGTCATGTACCCGCTGGTACCGCTGAACTCACATCCACAACATTTCAGATTATCGAGTCATGTAACTACTGGTGCCGCTGAACTCACACTTCCTCAATATTCTAAATTATCGAGTTATGTACCCGCTGGTGCCTCCGAACTCACATTTCGGTCACTCTTTCAGATAGTAAGTTACGTATGATTATACCTCTGAACTTTCTTCCTGGAAGAGATCCTCCCTCATGATCCACTACCCGCGCTCCCAGTGCACAAAAAGGGTAATCGATCCACAAATTTCTGAAACGACCATGTCCTCATTACCTCTGAGTCGTTTTCACTTCCACCAAAAATAAACCGCCCCCTCGCATAGAACTTCCACGGTCTCCTACCTCTGAGTCGTTCTATGTACCCCCTCTTTATTGAGCCCACTCCTGCCATGTCCTCATTACCTCTGAGTAGGAAGGCTCCGTCGAAGAAATCTTCATGCTTGTCATGTCTTTAGTACCTCTGAGTAAGTATGTTCGTTTCCTTCAACTTGTTGCCCGTATCCAAAACCAGGGTACATCAGGGGCAATGGGTCCATGCAAAATGTCCCAATTGAATAATCATTACACAGCAAAAGAGTGAAGCAAATATCTTCCATTCATTCAGAAATCGGTTACATCTATACGGTTACAGGAAAGTTCTTCATACAGACAAGAAGAAAGGCCAAAAAGAAGCAAAGACTACAGATAGACATTTACGAAAAACCTTGAAAAACCCTTGCCGCAGAAGTGCGTATACAACTCCTTCAACCACCTTACGTATGAAGGATGCAATTGAGGAAGACCCTCGTCCAAGATAGGGGAATCAGAATCCCCAGCGCTGCCAACCTCAACAGTCTCGATAGTAGGGAGGACGTCGTCCCTCTCAGGCTCTGATTCTTCTTTCATCACCTCCTCCTGAACTGAGGGAGGCCCCTGATTGATGCCAGGGAGCGGCGGCTCCTCTACCACTGCAATCTCAGCGTTCGGTGGAGACACTACAAGAACCAAAAGAGAAAAAAGAAGTGATGATGAATAATAAAAACATTCAGAGGATATTCAGAAGGGTTCATGCGGCCCGTCGAAAGGCAAATTTTCTGCGGTTCGGACATAGAATATATTCTATGCGGCTCATAGGACATATATGCGGACCACGAAATTTGGAAAGCTCGCATCAAATGTGAAGAACAGTTTGGCAACTCTAGAGGGGGGTGAATAGAGTTTATATAGAAAAATAGCCAATTAAAAATAACTCTTTCACCAACAATAAAAAATCAGAGTAAAGTGCGGAAAATAAATGAAGAGCAGAAGAGCATACGCAAACACAACAATTTTAACCTGGTTTCCCTCGTGGAGGACTAGTCCAGGCCTGAGAACTCTAGCTCAGGATTAAATCCACTATTTGTGAAATAGTAGCTTACAACCCGTGCCTTTTCTTCAGAAGAGCACGTCAACTTCTAACAGAGGATCGCAGTGGCGATTTGCTTGGAATTGTCCAAGCGACTTCTTCACTCTTGCACAAGAATCCTAACTGAGAGATGCTGAGCACTCGAGACTTAGGAGGCTTGTGGCTAGTAGATAGGAAGGGTATGGCTTATTGAGCTTGTAGGAGAGAAGAGAAGAGAAGATTGAGTGAATTGAAATGAGAGAATTCATGCCCTATTTATAGTGTTTTTAGAGGCAGAATTCGGCCAGAATTCTGGTAGGAAAATTCAAAAATTTGGCCGTTGGACAGCTAGCAACCAGCAAACCCTAAAATTAGGGTTCCTGATTTCTAGGGGACAGAGTTCGGCCCGAACTCTGTGTGGAGGCAGAGTTCGGCCCGAACTCTGTCTCCAGAGCACAGAGTGGTCCTAAGTGGGACTTGTGGGCAATTTTTGTTTTGGTGGAGCTTGGAATTTTGGGTAGGCTTATAGACTAAGTTCCAAGAGCTCAGCATAACTCAGAGTACATACTTCTAGACTCAATAAAATGTAAAAGTACAGACTCGAAAATACACTGAGAGTCGGAAACTGAGCTGTTGTCTGTCCTGAACTGAATGCAGACGTCGTGTGTCGTATTGAATTTATACAGATATTATTTAGTCAATGTAGTCAATATTTGGTTGATTGTGACTTTGTGTCAACAATCTCCCCCATATTGATAATTGACAAAATAATAAATGTATATTTCAATATTCATACCTGGACACAGTTGGTTAAAACACAGCTCCCCCATAAACAATGCCGAGCTAGAATAAGATAGCTCCCCCGTAATCAGTGAACGGTGCCGAGCTAGAATCAATAGCTCTCCCCCGTAAATAATGCATAGAACCTGTGGCCTGATAAAAATATTTTCCCAAAAGCAAACACAAGCACAGACAAATATACATATTTCTCCCTCTTTTGGCAGTTAGCAATATAAAGGATCATATAGACTGCATAAGGAAAAGCATGGGAATAGCAGTATAGACACTGAAAAGTAATCCAACCACACCAAGCAGAGAAGAAACAGTATAATACTAATAAAACAAGTCACTGACATAAAGTAGAACTACGAAAAATAGCATAAAATGTTATCCACCAACCAGCACATCATCAGGGTTTGAAGACATAAATCCAGTACAGAAATCCATAACAAACTGAAATAACTAAAATAAAAAAAAAGCAACTAAGACCATCAGCAGTGTCAGCAGCATATCAAGCCAATCTCCATCATGGAGCACGAGAAGGTCCTGGAACATCTGAAGGACCAGGGAATGAGCGACGAGGGTCCACAAAAGCATCATCAGGATCCATATACCTCATGACCCACGGATCGTCTATACGATGACCCGCACGATCTGGATCCCGCTCAATAGGCACATGCAGATCAGGATGACGAGCAAGTGAATACCGCATATCATGCAGAGAGTTCCCAAGGGCACTGATCTGCAAGGTGGTACGGTAATCCTGCTGCGTCCAGCGATCATCCTCAATAGCAAAGCGATCGCGAAGCATAGTCTGAAGAGACTCAAGAGTGGCAGGAGGAGGAGGTGCATCCTGACCAAGAGGAGGGGCGTCAGGCTCCTCATCAGCAGAATGCTCAGATGACTCAGAAGCAGCGACAGGCTGAAGGCGTCGTGCTTTGGATAGAAAGACAGGTGCAGGCAGGAACGGACAATCATGGATAGGAATGATGAAAGCACGAAAAACTAAAAGAAGATAGAGAGGATAAACCAAAGCTCTTGGTTTCTTCCGACAGTTGATCATCCAATCCATCATAGTCCGTGGAAAGTTGAATGGAATACGATAGTGGAGATGATATAAGGTGGAGATCTCAAGATAAGTGACTTCATCTGTTGAGCCAGCCTTGGGCAAGATAGTATTGAACACGATGCGATGAAGTTCATAAAAGTAGGGGGTGAGATGCTTGGCCTTTAGCTTGCGAGGACTTACGTTAGGAGCACATAAATCCTCCTTGAATCCTTCAAGGGAAGTATTGCCAACAAATTGAAGTTGACGTGCTTCCACAAGCTTGTCCCACACATCAAGATCCGGGAGAGCAAGAAAGTCTCCCAACTCAGAATCATTAAAGGCAATGGTAATGCCAGCAACCCGAGAATAAATGTGGGTTGCATCGTAAGTCAAATTGCAGTAAAACATTTGAATTGCACTATGGTAGATGACAGAATTTGAAGCAACAAGTTCATCCAAACAAAGATCACGGAATAAAGACTCATATTGTGAAAATATAGTAAAATTTATGGGATGGCCCCCAAACACCGGACGAGTTCTAAAATCGCTAAACCATTCATTAGAGGCTTCTAGCGATACAAATAAACGGTCGTCGTAAGTGTTAGGGTCATCGGGACGCGGCGGATTGAACAATGGATGAATGGGGTGTTGTTCAACTACTTGTTCAATCGGAGGAGGAGGAACCGAAGAGGAAGCACCCTCATGTCGAGTCCTTCTCCCTCGTTTGGACAAGCGAGATGCCATTTGAAATAAAAGAGGAGAACTTGGAAATGATAGAAAAAGAGAGATATACCTGAAAAGAATACCAAACAATTGAAGAGAATGTTGAAAAACCCCTTTCCCTTGATTTTGAGAAGAAATAGAGCCCTCTATATCAAGAACTAGGTTTAGGGTTTGGAAGGAAGAAGATGGAAGAGGTGGAGAAGAAGGAAATATGGGAGGAAAGAGAGGGAATCCCGAAACAAAGTAGGGCTTGGTCTTTGGTCGGGTGAAATATTGACCATTGGATTAGAATTGATCCAACGGCAGAGCCAGATCCCGACCCTGGAACCTAAGAACCGAACTCGGCCCGAACTCTGATAGGGGCAGAGTTCGGCCCGAGTTCTGGATCAATGGTCCAGAACTGAAAACAGGCAAAGAACATGAAGAAAAAGTTTAAGAGTTAAACAAAAGATAGTTGAGGACAACAAAGAGTGTAAAAAATAGATAGAGAGGTACTCAGAAAACAGAATGAACTTTAGAAAATCTCAATTAGGCAACATTAAATCGAAAACGAGCCATATAATAAATAAGGACATATACTGTGGTTCAATAGTCCAAATTTGCCATGGGTTAGCTGCAGGGGCCGGATCCCAGCTAGCGGTAGTCCTGAGGACTAGTGCACCGTGTCGCTTAGGCTTTTACGCCTTCTTGTCAGAAGGACCCTTTCGGCTTGTACCCATACCAAATTCTTCGAAAAAGAATCACAATATACTCGATATTTACGCATGTGAGTTTCAATTTATAACTGCTTCATCTAAAATTCTAAGTTCACGACAAAGAAAATTGAAGCGCTCTTCGGATAGTGGCTTAGTAAAGAAATCTGCCAGCTGATGATCAGTGTCAATAAATTCTAAGTTAATCGTGCCATTTTGCTGATGATCACGCAAAAAGTGGTGTCTGATCTCAATGTGTTTAGTGCGTGAGTGGCAGACAGGGTTCTTAGTCAAATTGATTGCACTAGTATTGTCACAGAATATAGGAATGTGCATGAAAGATAACTTATAGTCTTCAAGGGTTTGCTTCATCCACAGAATTTGTGCACAACAACGCCCAGCTGCTATGTATTCAGCTTCTGTTGTGGATAGTGCGACAGAGTTCTGCTTCTTGCTAAACCATGAGACTAAAGCCTTTCCTAATAAATGACACGTACCGCTCGTACTTTTACGGTCGACCTTGCATCCAGCAAAGTCAGCATCAGAGTAACCGATGAGGTCAAATGATGTTGACTTGGGGTACCATAGACCCACTGTAACCGTACCCTTAAGGTATCGAAAGATATGCTTAACCGCGGTCATGTGAGATTCCTTAGGATTTGCTTGATATCTAGCACATAGGCAAACACTAAACATGATATCGGGGCGACTAGCAGTTAAATAAAGTAAGCTGCCTATCATACCTCGATACTTACGTTGATCAACGGGTTTGCCGCTCTCATCTGGTTCGAGTTTGGTTGAAGTAGCCATTGGAGTGCTGATTGGTTTGATGTTGTCAAGATCGAACTTCTTCAGCATGTCCTTGGTATACTTCGATTGACAGATGAAAGTTCCATTAGCCAGTTGTTTTACTTGCAGACCAAGAAAGTAGTTGAGCTCTCCCATCATGCTCATCTCAAATTCCGTCTGCATACACTTGGCAAATTCTTGACAAAGAGTTTCATCAGTAGACCCAAAAATAATATCATCAACATAAATCTGAATTAATAGAATGGTGTCTTTGAAAGATTTGATAAACAGTGTAGTGTCAATTTTCCCTTTTGAAAAACCTTTCTCAAGCAAGAAACTGCTTATCCTTTCATACCAAGCTCTGGGGGCTTGTTTAAGGCCATAAAGCGCTTTCTTCAGCTTGAACACGTGGTCGGGAAATTTGTGATTTTCAAAGCCAGGGGGTTGTTTGACATAAACTTCCTCCTTAATAAAGCCATTCAAGAAAGCACTTTTAACATCCATTTGAAATAATTTAAAGTTTTGAAAATTAGCAAAAGCACAAAGCATCCGAATGGATTCTAGTCTAGCAACAGGAGCATACGTCTCATCGTAGTCGATACCTTCCTCTTGGTTGTATCCTTGAGCTACTAGACGAGCTTTGTTACGTGTGACTGAACCATCTTCATTTACTTTGTTTCTAAACACCCATTTGGTACCAATTATTGAGTGATTAGTCGGTCTAGGAACTAGTTCCCATACTTGGCTCCTCTCAAATTGGTTGAGTTCTTTTTGCATAGCAGAAATCTAAAATTCATCATTAAAAGCTTCAGAAATGTTTTTAGGCTCTACTTGTGAAATGAAGGCAGTGCTAGCAACGGAGTCTCTTAATGATGATCTAGTAGTTACTCCACGTGAAACTTCTCCTATAACTAAATTTTCTGGATGAGAAGGTTTGAAAGAGAATTTCTTAGGCAAACCCTCCAGAGAATTAGTTTCGGTTGAAGTATTCATTGGAGTAGAAGTTGATGGCTCAACGTCATCATCAAGAGTACTTGCTGCACTGTTATCTTCATCAAAAGTCACATTTGTTGACTCTTCCACAATAAGTGAGCGTTTATTGAAAACTCTATATCCCTTACTCTTGGCGGCATAACCAAGAAAGATACCATCGTCAGCTTTGGCATCAAATTTGCCTAAGTTGTCTTTGGTGTTAAGGATAAAACATCTACAGCCAAAAACTTTAAAATAAGAAACATTGGGGGTTCTCCCAAACCAAAGCTCATAGGGTGTTTTCTTCGTAATGGGACGAATAAGCACCCTATTCAAAATATGGCATGCTGTACTTACAGCCTCTACCCAAAAATATTTCGGAAGAGAAAATTTATTCAACATGACTCTAGCCATATCGCCAAGAGTCCTATTCTTCCGCTCCACAACACCGTTTTGTTGAGGAGTTCTAGGACAAGAAAATTCATGATCAAAACCATTTGCATTACAAAAACTTTCAAAATCATAATTTACGAATTCGCCTCCATGATCACTTCGGATTCGAGTAATCATGTAGCCTTTTTCGTTTTGAACTTTCTTTACAAAAATTTTGAAAGCAGAAATAGCATCGCTCTTATTAGCGAGAAAGAAAACCCATGTAAATCTCAAAAAATCATCAACAATAACAAATGCATAAAGTTTGCCTCCAAGGCTAGCTATTCTACTAGGACCAAATAAATCCATATGAAGTAGTTGCAAGGGTCTAGTAGTACTTACAGAGTTGATAGAATGAAATGAGGATTTAGTTGCCTTGTTTAGTTCACATTTGGCACATACCGTGTCCTTTTTGAACGTGATTTCAGGCAATCCTCTCACTAGCTTCTTGGTGGAAAGCCTGGATATAGCATCCATGTTGGCATGACCAAGACGCTGGTGCCAAAGTAGTCGTTCGTCTTTGTGGGCATATAGACATCTACCTGCATTGTTAGTATTTATAGAAAGATAGAAAATATAGATGTTGTCCTCTCTTTTCCCTTCAAAAGCAATGTCTCCTGTTGACCTATCATAGATGTAGCAACTGTTTTGTCCAAAGTTAATATCATATCCATGATCAGCAAGATGACTAATGCTGAGCAGGTTATGCTTTAACTCGGTCACTAGGCAGACATCCTTTATTACAGGAGAAGGAGGATGACCAATGATACCATTACCTATAATGTGCCCTTTGAGATTGTTACCAAAGGATACGTATCCTTCTCTCTTCATCGATAGTGATGCAAAAAGATTTGCGTCTCCCGTCATATGTCGCGAGCATCCACTATCGAGAATCCACTTACTTTCAGTTGAGGAGGGAAGGTCCACCTACATCAAGAGTAGATGTGACCTTTGGTACCCGAGTTCTTGAGGGTCCTGAAAAGTTAGTCTTTGGGAACCAAGCATATATCCTTTTATCTACAAGTCTTCTAACTCTGCACTGTGGTGAGATGTGTCCATGTAATCCACAATAAGTACAGATAGCATTCTTATTTATACTAGGAGCATGAGAATAATATCTATAAGCAACAGGATGAGGATGGACATGATGAGAAGAGTTAGCATGGTGAAGATGATTATGCATGGAATAAGTGGCATGTTGATGGTGTCTATGAGGCATAGAATGATGGTATTGTCTATGATGTGTGACATGCTGATATTGTCTAGATGGCATGGCATGATGATTTTGTCTATATGGTTTATGAGGACCTTGTCTATATGGCATTGCATGATGATTTTGTCTATATGGCATGGCATGATGAATTTTATGTGTGGAGTGATGTTGATTGTGTCTTTGTGCATGATGAGTGTGTACTGAGTGAGAATTGTTCTTACGTGCACGTGGTTTGTGAAAGTTTGTGTATATAAAAGCATGGTTATGTGCTACATGAGAATGGCGTGGTTGACTAGCATGAGTGGTATTGTGCCCATGTGATTGGGTTTGAGGTTGAACAACCTGTTTACCCAATTTGGTTTCTAATCTTTTAGAAACAGCTTGCAGTTCATCAACCTTAATATTTAAGCCATAAATCTTAGTCATGGAAATCTTGTGTCTATTCTTTTCTTCAGCAAGCAACGTGTTGAGAGTAGTGATTTTTTGAGTTTGTTGCTCAATACGTGCTTCAGCATCATGTAAGCTTAATTTAAGCTTGGATGCTTCATCAGTGTCATTTGTGGGTGATGTGTTTCTAACATTATCAAGAAGTAAAGAAATTCTTTGTATCTCATCTTCTAGACTTTTGATTTTGTCCTTGGCATGTTTGTATTTACCGATGACCTTTTTATGATCATCGAGTAAATCAGTGAAAGCATCGCCAAGTTCATCAAAAGAGAAGTCATCCAGAGTTTCGTTAGATACCTTGTTGGAAGTTGCCATCAGGCACACATTTGCTGTATCTTGAGGAGAGTCCTTTTCTTCCTCAGAGTCACTCGCTTCACTTTCATGCCAGATACCTGTGTTGGCATATTTCTTTGATGAGTTCTTTTTGTATGGCTTCTCATAGCGGTTGCTCTTCTTCAGGAATGGGCAGTCTTTTCGGACATGTCCAGTTTTCTTGCAACCATAACAAGTTGGTTCTTCTTCATCGTCTTCTTGAGATTCCTTCTTCCTTCGATTGAAGCGAAGGAATTTCCTGAAGTTGCGAACCATGAGAGCTTGGTCTTCATCATCCGAATTATCTTCTTCGGTCTCATCATGATTAGCTCTTCGTTGATGAGCTTTGAGTGCGATCTCCCTGGTCTTCGGAGCAGGCTCTTCGAAGTCCTTGAGGTCAAGCTCGTGAGTCATAAGCTTACCCATCAAGGTCTCCATTGACATTGTTGTGAGATCGTTTCCTTCTATGATGGCTGTCACCTTAGGGTTCCAAATCTTTGGTAGCCCTCTGAGCAGCTTACGAATCTTCTCGTGGTTTGAGTACTGCTTTCCAAGCAAAGATAGAGGATTGATGATGTCAAGGAATCTTGTGATCATTTGAGTGATCGTCTCACTTGGCTTCATCTTGAAGGCTTCGTATTCATGAGTGAGACGGCTTATTTTAGATTCCTTGACCTGTGTGGTTCCTTCATGCGTCACTTCTAGAAGTCTCCATACTTCATGAGCAGTGGTGCATGTAGAGACCCTGTTGAACTCATTCCTGTCTATAGCACAGAATAAAGCATTAATAGCCCTAGCATCTAGACTTGCCTGTTTCTTCTCCTCGACAGAATATTTGTCGTGTGGTTTCTCAATGAGGTCACCATCGACAACTATCCTGGCGGGCTTTTTGTAACCGTCAGTGACGACAGTCCACAGGTCAAAGTCTAGAGACTTAAGATAGAAGCTCATCCTTGTTTTCCAATATGTGTAGTTAGTCCCATCAAATAGGGGAGGCCTATGAGTGGACTGACCTTCACCATGATTGGAAATCAAGGATTGTGTGGTTGCCATGGATCAGCTCTTAGGATGTTAGTCCTTGTAAAGAGAACAGAGCTCTGATACCAATTGAAGAACAGTTTGGCAACTCTAGAGGGGGGTGAATAGAGTTTATATAGAAAAATAGCCAATTAAAAATAACTCTTTCACCAACAATAAAAAATCAGAGTAAAGTGCGGAAAATAAATGAAGAGCAGAAGAGCATACGCAAACACAACAATTTTAACCTGGTTTCCCTCGTGGAGGACTAGTCCAGGCCTGAGAACTCTAGCTCAGGATTAAATCCACTATTTGTGAAATAGTAGCTTACAACCCGTGCCTTTTCTTCAGAAGAGCACGTCAACTTCTAACAGAGGATCGCAGTGGCGATTTGCTTGGAATTGTCCAAGCGACTTCTTCACTCTTGCACAAGAATCCTAACTGAGAGATGCTGAGCACTCGAGACTTAGGAGGCTTGTGGCTAGTAGATAGGAAGGGTATGGCTTATTGAGCTTGTAGGAGAGAAGAGAAGAGAAGATTGAGTGAATTGAAATGAGAGAATTCATGCCCTATTTATAGTGTTTTTAGAGGCAGAATTTGGCTAAAATTCGGGTAGGAAAATTCAAAAATTTGGCCGTTGGACAGCTAGCAACCAGCTAACCCTAAAATTAGGGTTCCTGATTTCTAGGGGACAGAGTTCGGCCCGAACTCTGTGTGGAGGCAGAGTTCGGCCCGAACTCTGTCTCCAGAGCACAGAGTGGTCCTAAGTGGGACTTGTGGGCAATTTTTGTTTTGGTGGAGCTTGGGATTTTGGGTAGGCTTATAGACTAAGTTCCAAGAGCTCAGCATAACTCAGAGTACATACTTCTAGACTCAATAAAATATAAAAGTACAGACTCGAAAATACACTGAGAGTCGGAAACTGAGCTGTTGTCTGTCCTGAACTGAATGCAGACGTCGTGTGTCGTATTGAATTTATACAGATATTATTTAGTCAATGTAGTCAATATTTGGTTGACTGTGACTTTGTGTCAACAATCTCCCCCATATTGATAATTGACAAAATAATAAATGTATATTTCAATATTCATACCTGGACACAGTTGGTTAAAACACAGCTCCCCCATAAATAATGCCGAGCTAGAATAAGATAGCTCCCCCGTAATCAGTGAACGGTGCCGAGCTAGAATCAATAGCTCTCCCCCGTAAATAATGCATAGAACCTGTGGCCTGATAAAAATATTTTCCCAAAAGCAAACACAAGCACAGACAAATATACATATTTCTCCCCCTTTTGGCAGTTAGCAATATAAAGGATCATATAGACTGCATAAGGAAAAGCATGGGAATAGCAGTATAGACACTGAAAAGTAATCCAACCACACCAAGCAGAGAAGAAACAGTATAATACTAATAAAACAAGTCACTGACATAAAGTAGAACTACGAAAAATAGCATAAAATGTTATCCACCAACCAGCACATCATCAGGGTTTGAAGACATAAATCCAGTACAGAAATCCATAACAAACTGAAATAACTAAAATAAAAAAAAGCAACTAAGACCATCAGCAGTGTCAGCAGCATATCAAGCCAATCTCCATCATGGAGCACGAGAAGGTCCTGGAACATCTGAAGGACCAGGGAATGAGCGACGAGGGTCCACAAAAGCATCATCAGGATCCATATACCTCATGACCCACGGATCGTCTATACGATGACCCGCACGATCTGGATCCCGCTCAATAGGCACATGCAGATCAGGATGACGAGCAAGTGAATACCGCATATCATGCAACGAGTTCCCAAGGGCACTGATCTGCAAGGTGGTACGGTAATCCTGCTGCGTCCAGCGATCATCCTCAATAGCAAAGCGATCGCGAAGCATAGTCTGAAGAGACTCAAGAGTGGCAGGAGGAGGAGGTGCATCCTGACCAAGAGGAGGGGCGTCAGGCTCCTCATCAGCAGAATGCTCAGATGACTCAGAAGCAGCGACAGGCTGAAGGCGTCGTGCTTTGGATAGAAAGGCAGGTGCAGGCAGGAACGGACAATCATGGATAGGAATGATGAAAGCACGAAAAACTAAAGGAAGATAGAGAGGATAAACCAAAGCTCTTGGTTTCTTCCGACAGTTGATCATCCAATCCATCATAGTCCGTAGAAAGTTGAATGGAATACGATAGTGGAGATGATATAAGGTGGAGATCTCAAGATAAGTGACTTCATCTGTTGAGCCAGCCTTGGGCAAGATAGTATTGAACACGATGCGATGAAGTTCATAAAAGTAGGGGGTGAGATGCTTGGCCTTTAGCTTGCGAGGACTTACGTTAGGAGCACATAAATCCTCCTTGAATCCTTCAAGGGAAGTATTGCCAACAAATTGAAGTTGACGTGCTTCCACAAGCTTGTCCCACACATCAAGATCCGGGAGAGCAAGAAAGTCTCCCAACTCAGAATCATTAAAGGCAATGGTAATGCCAGCAACCCGAGAATAAATGTGGGTTGCATCGTGAGTCAAATTGCAGTAAAACATTTGAATTGCACTATGGTAGATGACAGAATTTGAAGCAACAAGTTCATCCAAACAAAGATCACGGAATAAAGACTCATATTATGAAAATATAGTGAAATTTATGGGATGGCCCCCAAACACCGGACGAGTTCTAAAATCGCTAAACCATTCATTAGAGGCTTCTAGCGATACAAATAAACGGTCGTCGTAAGTGTTAGGGTCATCGGGACGCGGCGGATTGAACAACGGATGAATGGGGTGTTGTTCAACTACTTGTTCAATCGGAGGAGGAGGAACCGAAGAGGAAGCACCCTCATGTCGAGTCCTTCTCCTTCGTTTGGACAAGCGAGATGCCATTTGAAATAAAAGAGGAGAACTTGGAAATGATAGAAAAAGAGAGATATACCTGAAAAGAATACCAAACAATTGAAGAGAATGTTGAAAAACCCCTTTCCCTTGATTTTGAGAAGAAATAGAGCCCTCTATATCAAGAACTAGGTTTAGGGTTTGGAAGGAAGAAGATGGAAGAGGTGGAGAAGAAGGAAATATGGGAGGAAAGAGAGGGAATCCCGAAATAAAGTAGGGCTTGGTCTTTGGTCGGGTGAAATATTGACCATTGGATTAGAATTGATCCAACGGCAGAGCCAGATCCCGACCCTGGAACCTAAGAACCGAACTCGGCCCGAACTCTGATAGGGGCAGAGTTCGGCCCGAGTTCTGGATCAATGGTCCAGAACTGAAAACAGGCAAAGAACATGAAGAAAAGTTTAAGAGTTAAACAAAAGATAGTTGAGGACAACAAAGAGTGTAAAAAATAGATAGAGAGGTACTCAGAAAACAGAATGAACTTTAGAAAATCTCAATTAGGCAACATTAAATCGAAAACGAGCCATATAATAAATAAGGACATATACTGTGGTTCAATAGTCCAAATTTGCCATGGATTAGCTGCAGGGGCCGGATCCCAGCTAGCGGTAGTCCTGAGGACTAGTGCACCGTGTCGCTTAGGCTTTTACGCCTTGTTGTCAGAAGGACCCTTTCGGCTTGTACCCATACCAAATTCTTCGAAAAAGAATCACAATATACTCGATATTTACGCAGGTGAGTTTCAATTTATAACTGCTTCATCTAAAATTCTAAGTTCACGACAAAGAAAATTGAAGCGCTCTTCGGATAGTGGCTTAGTAAAAAAATCTGCCAGCTGATGATCAGTGTCAATAAATTCTAAGTTAATCGTGCCATTTTGCTGATGATCACGTAAAAAGTGGTGTCTGATCTCAATGTGTTTAGTGCGTGAGTGGCAGACAGGGTTCTTAGTCAAATTGATTGCACTAGTATTGTCACAGAATATAGAAATGTGCATGAAAGATAACTTATAGTCTTCAAGGGTTTGCTTCATCCACAGAATTTGTACACAACAATGCCCAGCTGCTATGTATTCAGCTTCTGTTGTGGATAGTGCGACAGAGTTCTGCTTCTTGCTAAACCATAAGACTAAAGCCTTTCCTAATAAATGACACGTGCCGCTCGTACTTTTATGGTCGACCTTGCATCCAGCAAAGTCAGCATCAGAGTAACCGATGAGGTCAAATGATGTTGACTTGGGATACCATAGACCCACTGTAACCGTACCCTTAAGGTATCTAAAGATACGCTTAACCGCAGTCATGTGAGATTCCTTAGGATTTGCTTGATATCTAGCATATAGGCAAACACTAAACATGATATCGGGGCGACTAGCAGTTAAATAAAGTAAGCTGCCTATCATACCTCGATACTTACGTTGATCAACGGGTTTGCCGCTCTCATCTGGTTCGAGTTTGGTTGAAGTAGCCATTGGAGTGCTGATTGGTTTGATGTTGTCAAGATCGAACTTCTTCAACATGTCCTTGGTATACTTCGATTGACAGATGAAAGTTCCATTAGCCAGTTGTTTTACTTGCAGACCAAGAAAGTAGTTGAGCTCTCCCATCATGCTCATCTCAAATTCTGTCTGCATACACTTGGCAAATTCTTGACAAAGAGTTTCATCAGTAGACCCAAAAATAATATCATCAACATAAATCTGAATTAATAGAATGGTGTCTTTGAAAGATTTGATAAACAGTGTAGTGTCAATTTTCCCTTTTGAAAAACCTTTCTCAAGCAAGAAACTGCTTAGCCTTTCATACCAAGCTCTGGGGGCTTGTTTAAGGCCATAAAGCGCTTTCTTCAGCTTGAACACGTGGTCGGGAAATTTGTGATTTTCAAAGCCAGGGGGTTGTTTGACATAAACTTCCTCCTTAATAAAGCCATTCAAGAAAGCACTTTTAACATCCATTTGAAATAATTTAAAGTTTTGAAAATTAGCAAAAGCACAAAGCATCCGAATGGATTCTAGTCTAGCAACAGGAGCATACGTCTCATCGTAGTCGATACCTTCCTCTTGGTTGTATCCTTGAGCTACTAGACGAGCTTTGTTACGTGTGACTGAACCATCTTTATTTACTTTGTTTCTAAACACCCATTTGGTACCAATTATTGAGTGAATAGCCGGTCTAGGAACTAGTTCCCATACTTGGCTCCTCTCAAATTGGTTGAGTTCTTCTTGCATAGCAGAAATCCAAAATTCATCATTAAAAGCTTCAGAAATATTTTTAGGCTCTACTTGTGAAATGAAGGCAGTGCTAGCAACGGAGTCTCTTAGTGATGATCTAGTAGTTACTCCACGTGAAACTTCTCCTATAACTAAATTTTCTGGATGAGAAGGTTTGAAAGAGAATTTCTTAGGCAAACCCTCCAGAGAATTAGTTTCGGTTGAAGTATTCATTGGAGTAGAAGTTGATGGCTCAACGTCATCATCAAGAGTACTTGCTGCACTGTTATCTTCATTAAAAGTCACATTTGTTGACTCTTCCACAATAAGTGAGCGTTTATTGAAAACTCTATATCCCTTACTCTTGGCGGCATAACCAAGAAAGATACCATCGTCAGCTTTGGCATCAAATTTGCCTAAGTTGTCTTTGGTGTTAAGGATAAAACATCTACAGCCAAAAACTTTAAAATAAGAAACATTGGGGGTTCTCCCAAACCAAAGCTCATAGGGTGTTTTCTTCGTAATGGGACGAATAAGCACCCTATTCAAAATGTGGCATGCTGTACTTACAGCCTCTGCCCAAAAATATTTCGGAAGAGAAAATTTATTCAACATGACTCTAGCCATATCGCCAAGAGTCCTATTCTTCCGCTCCACAACACCGTTTTGTTGAGGAGTTCTAGGACAAGAAAATTCATGATCAAAACCATTTGCATTACAAAAACTTTCAAAATCATAATTTACGAATTCGCCTCCATGATCACTTCGGATCCGAGTAATCATGTAGCCTTTTTCGTTTTGAACTTTCTTTACAAAAATTTTGAAAGCAGAAATAGCATCGCTCTTATTAGCGAGAAAGAAAACCCATGTAAATCTCGAAAAATCATCAACAATAACAAATACATAAAGTTTGCCTACATGGCTAGCTATTCTACTAGGACCAAATAAATCCATATGAAGTAGTTGCAAGGGTCTAGTAGTACTTACAGAGTTGATAGAATGAAATGAGGATTTAGTTGCCTTGTTTAGTTCACATTTGGCACATACCGTGTCCTTTTTGAACGTGATTTCAGGCAATCCTCTCACTAGCTTCTTGGTGGAAAGCCTGGATATAGCATCCATGTTGGCATGACCAAGACGCTGGTGCCAAAGTAGTCGTTCGTCTTTATGGGCATATAGACATCTACCTGCATTGTTAGTATTTATAGAAAGATAGAAAATGTAGATGTTGTCCTCTCTTTTCCCTTCAAAAGCAATGTCTCCTGTTGACCTATCATAGATGTAGCAACTGTTTTGTCCAAAGTTAATATCATATCCATGATCAGCAAGATGACTAATGCTGAGCAGGTTATGCTTTAACTCGGTCACTAGGCAGACATCCTTTATTACAGGAGAAGGAGGATGACCAATGATACCATTACCTATAATGTGCCCTTTGAGATTGTTACCAAAGGATACGTATACTTCTCTCTTCATCGATAGTGATGCAAAAAGATTTGCGTCTCCCGTCATATGTCGCGAGCATCCACTATCGAGAATCCACTTACTTTCAGTTGAGGAGGGAAGGTCCACCTACATCAAGAGTAGATGTGACCTTTGGTACCCGAGTTCTTGAGGGTCCTGAAAAGTTAGTCTTTGGGAACCAAGCATATATCCTTTTATCTACAAGTCTTCTAACTCTGCACTGTGGTGAGATGTGTCCATGTAATCCACAATAAGTACAGATAGCATTCTTATTTATACTAGGAGCATGAGAATAATATCTATAAGCAACAGGATGAGGATGGACATGATGTGAAGAGTTAGCATGGTGAAGATGATTATGCATGGAATAAGTGGCATGTTGATGGTGTCTATGAGGCATAGAATGATGGTATTGTCTATGATGTGTGACATGCTGATATTGTCTAGATGGCATGGCATGATGATTTTGTCTATATGGTTTATGAGGACCTTGTCTATATGGCATTGCATGATGATTTTGTCTATATGGCATGGCATGATGAATTTTATGTGTGGAGTGATGTTGATTGTGTCTTTGTGCATGATGAGTGTGTACTGAGTGAGAATTGTTCTTACGTGCATGTGGTTTGTGAAAGTTTGTGTATATAAAAGCATGGTTATGTGCTGCATGAGAATGGCGTGGATGACTAGCATGAGTGGTATTGTGCCCATGTGATTGGGTTTGAGGTTGAACAACCTGTTTACCCAATTTGGTTTCTAATCTTTTAGAAACAGCTTGCAGTTCATCAACCTTAATATTTAAGCCATAAATCTTAGTCATGAAAATCTTGTGTCTATTCTTTTCTTCAGCAAGCAACGTGTTGAGAGGAGTGATTTTTTGAGTTTGTTGCTCAATACGTGCTTCAGCATCATGTAAGCTTAATTTAAGCTTGGATACTTCATCAGTGTCATTTGTGGGTGATGTGTTTCTAACATTATCAAGAAGTAAAGAAATTCTTTGTATCTCATCTTCTAGACTTTTGATTTTGTCCTTGGCATGTTTGTATTTACCGATGACCTTTTTATGATCATCGAGTAAATCAGTGAAAGCATCGCCAAGTTCATCAAAAGAGAAGTCATCCAGAGTTTCGTTAGATACCTTGTTGGAAGTTGCCATCAGGCACACATTTGCTGTATCTTGAGGAGAGTCCTTTTCTTCCTCAGAGTCACTCGCTTCACTTTCATGCCAGATACCTGTGTTGGCATATTTCTTTGATGAGTTCTTTTTGTATGGCTTCTCATAGCGGTTGCTCTTCTTCAGGAATGGGCAGTCTTTTCGGACATGTCCAGTTTTCTTGCAACCATAACAAGTTGGTTCTTCTTCATCGTCTTCTTGAGATTCCTTCTTCCTTCGATTGAAGCGAAGGAATTTCCTGAAGTTGCGAACCATGAGAGCTTGGTCTTCATCATCCGAATTATCTTCTTCGGTCTCATCATGATTAGCTCTTCGTTGATGAGCTTTGAGTGCGATCTCCCTGGTCTTCGGAGCAGGCTCTTCGAAGTCCTTGAGGTCAAGGTCGTGAGTCATAAGCTTACCCATCAAGGTCTCCATTGACATTGTTGTGAGATCGTTTCCTTCTATGATGGCTGTCACCTTAGGGTTCTAAATCTTTGGTAGCCCTCTGAGCAGCTTACCAATCTTCTCGTGGTTTGAGTACTGCTTTCCAAGCGAAGATAGAGGATTGATGATGTCGAGGAATCTTGTGATCATTTGAGTGATCGTCTCACTTGGCTTCATCTTGAAGGCTTCGTATTCTTGAGTGAGATGGCTTATTTTAGATTCCTTGACCTGTGTGGTTCCTTCATGCGTCACTTCTAGAAGTCTCCATACTTCATGAGCAGTGGTGCATGTAGAGACCCTGTTGAACTCATTCCTGTCTATAGCACAGAATAAAGCATTAATAGCCCTAGCATCTAGACTTGCCTGTTTCTTCTCCTCGACAGAATATTTGTCGTGTGGTTTCTCAATGAGGTCACCATCGACAACTATCCTGGCAGGCTTTTTGTAACCGTCAGTGACGACAGTCCACAGGTCAAAGTCTAGAGACTTAAGATAGAAGCTCATCCTTGTTTTCCAATATGTGTAGTTAGTCCCATCAAATAGGGGAGGCCTATGAGTGGACTGACCTTCACCATGATTGGAAATCAAGGATTGTGTGGTTGCCATGGATCAGCTCTTAGGATGTTAGTCCTTGTAAAGTGAACAGAGCTCTGATACCAATTGAAGAACAGTTTGGCAACTCTAGAGGGGGGTGAATAGAGTTTATATAGAAAAATAGCCAATTAAAAATAACTCTTTCACCAACAATAAAAAATCAGAGTAAAGTGCAGAAAATAAATGAAGAGCAGAAGAGCATACGCAAACACAACAATTTTAACCTGGTTTCCCTCGTGGAGGACTAGTCCAGGCCTGAGAACTCTAGCTCAGGATTAAATCCACTATTTGTGAAATAGTAGCTTACAACCCGTGCCTTTTCTTCAGAAGAGCACGTCAACTTCTAACAGAGGATCGCAGTGGCGATTTGCTTGGAATTGTCCAAGCGACTTCTTCACTCATGCACAAGAATCCTAACTGAGAGATGCTGAGCACTCGAGACTTAGGAGGCTTGTGTCTAGTAGATAGGAAGGGTATGGCTTATTGAGCTTGTAGGAGAGAAGAGAAGAGAAGATTGAGTGAATTGAAATGAGAGAATTCATGCCCTATTTATAGTATTTTTAGAGGCAGAATTCGGCCAGAATTCGGGTAGGAAAATTCAAAAATTTGGCCGTTGGACAGCTAGCAACCAGCTAACCCTAAAATTAGGGTTCCTGATTTCTAGGGGACAGAGTTCGGCCCGAACTCTGTGTGGAGGCAGAGTTCGGCCCGAACTCTGTCTCCAGAGCACAGAGTGGTCCTAAGTGGGACTTGTGGGCAATTTTTGTTTTGGTGGAGCTTGGGATTTTGGGTAGGCTTATAGACTAAGTTCCAAGAGCTCAGCATAACTCAGAGTACATACTTCTAGACTCAATAAAATGTAAAAGTACAGACTCAAAAATATACTGAGAGTCGGAAACTGAGCTGTTGTCTGTCCTGAACTGAATGCAGACGTCGTGTGTCGTATTGAATTTATACAGATATTATTTAGTCAATGTAGTCAATATTTGGTTGACTGTGACTTTATGTCAACAAAATGATTATGCACGAAGTAATGCAGCAGAACAGCATCTGTTAGGGTTTTAAAAGCACCCAATCTTCCACACAGTCCTTACCTTCGACGACGACATGAACGTCAAGACGAACGGGGGGTGCAGCAGTTGTAGACAAAGCTGACTTCCTACTCTTCGCCACAGCCTTCTTCAATGCCTTGGAAGCCCTAGATGCCATCGTTGTCTGTCAGTCAGAAGAAAAAAGCAAGACAAAAATCTTAAATCAAGAAGAGTCCAAGAGAGAAATCACTCCAAAAACCCTTCAATTTATAGAAGACCAAGACCGACGCCTCGTACAAAGAAGTCGACTCTTCGGCTATCGATGCAGACCAGATAATTAAAGATCAGAAACTCTTGGGATCCTACCCCAAAAAGGATTTGCATGCATGACATAATGACATAGCAAGGAACTATGCGGCTAAGATATCCCCGTAGTTTAAAAGTCCCCTGCGGCTAAAGCCATTCATGCGGCTTGAAAGTCTCTGCGGCTGAACGAATCTATGCGGTCAAGATATCCATACGATCAGAGTGTCATATGCGGCCAAAAGAATAGACATCCATGCTTCTTATTCAAAGTATTTTAATTTTGCAAATTGAAAACTTTGAAGGGGGTCTTGTAGAAGCATGGAAAATATCAGAATGATGATCTATGCGACTCGGAATAGGAGAACCCCATGCGGCTCATACAGGAGTAGTTCCATGCGGTTCAGAGAGACTCTTAGTCTCATACGGCTTAGGACAGGAGAGTCCATGCGGCTTACATAGGAACAGTCCTGCGGTTCAAAGAGTCCCCCTGCTGCATATAGTTCAGAAGTACATGCGGCTCACATTCGACCAACAGAGATATACGGCTCGATCAACACCACGTGTCCCTATGGGATCCCTTCACACTGCTGGCCATCGAGCAATGGCCCTATTTAATGCTCTGCCATAATTTGACAGCTGATGGCTCTGACATAAAGTGTCATAATGGCACTGTCATAATGACAGACTCTTTGGGAAAAAGAGAAAATCTCCGACACGATCCGAGATTGCCACATGGTTACTCCCATGCGTCTCACTTGAAGAACAACTTCATACGGCTTTCCTGCGGCTCACCAAGAAGCCATCCCATACGGCTCGCAAGTATTATACCTATGTGGCTCACCGAGAAACTATCCCATGCGGCTCGCAAGTACCATACCTATGAGGCTCACTGAGACGCTGTCTCATGCAGTTCATGGATATCATGCAGTTTTGATAGGGTCCACCATTAAGACACGTGGCAGAGATTCAATGGTCCTCCGACTTGACAGTTGGTAGCAAGGATGATTATGAGATGCAAATCAATCAGAGATTTACCAGATTCCAATGACCATATTTAATGTTATCCTCATAATTAATGAGATCAGGTCATATCCTTCATAATCAAGCCAATGGGACATGTGGAGAGAGATCCAAGCTTGATACAACCAATCATAAAGATTTAAAGCAATCAGCATTAATTATTCACAGGATTCAGTGCTATCCCCATTTATGGCCCAGATCCTTCACGCTTAAAACTAATGGTCCAGATTGGTTAAGCATCAGGCTGCCGCCACTTTAAGAATGGGTCATCAGCCAAACCCTAATAATGCTCCCCACTATTATAAATAGCAGGGTGCCATTCCCTTGCAAAAGAGGACAAGAAAATATACAAGAAAATATATACGCTATCAGAGAGAAAAATACACAGAGAGAGAGAGAGAGAGAGAAGCCAGAAGAGTAATAGAGGGAGAGCAAGAAGAGCATTTCTTCAGCAACGCCAATCATCTCTTCACAGGAGCCACGGCTGCATACCGATCGTCTAAGGAGTAAGGCAGGCTGCCGTCGCCTTCCCGAGCCTCTATCGTCACCCCCCAGAATCTAAAATAAACAATCGTACTTAGAATGCTATACCTAGGTTTTCGTCCCTAGACTTTCTTTGTACAAGCGAGTTTGTAACGTGAAGTAAAAGTCTGATCCCCCGATAATTGTTCTGTTCTTTTATATTTCATGGCAAACAGATGCTTCCAGCTTCGGATATTAGGAACAACAGATCGCTGCTTTAGAGGCAAACTTGAAAACTATGGCTGAAATAGTTGCAAGTATGTATGCTGTAATCATAGCACAATATACTGTTCCACCGGTTGTGAATCCAATTCCAATCTAAGAACAATTAGCAGCATCTGCACCTGTCAATACTGGCCTAGGGATACAATTCCCTCTAAATGCCACCATGCCAGCTCAAGCTACTCCAAATCAATCTGGTATTGGGGTGGTACTTATCATGCGGTTTTGCCTCCTAATACATCAATCCAATCCACTGCTCCTCAAGCATCATGAGATCCTTTGAGGAAGTGTCATGACCCGCACCCAGTGTTGGGCACGAGACGTGGGTACGTCCAGCCTACGCTGCAGTATCGACGGTAGAACGCTATTCTAGGTCAAAATGTCTAATACAATATAAATGTGCCTGTACAAGATATACTTTTCAATCGGAGGACAACACAAAATGTACAATTCAATTACAATTCTAAGATGGAAATAGCACGATAAAATAGATAGGAAATAATAAATAAAGATATAAACAGAAATAAAATAAGTCCAAGTGTCTAAACAACACCAAAATCTCAACATCCACATAATACATCAAAGACAACACAAATGAAATAAGATAAGTTGCCTAGCAGTCTTGCCTAGGCAATGGAGTAGTATCCTCATTGCAAGCTGGATTCGGCTGAGGGTCCAGGTCACAAGTATCGTCTAAACTGACTCTGTATTAAGTAGGGTAGAACTCCTCCTCATCCTCTGTAATATTTTCAACAGGTCCAGTCAGGACATGAGCGAATACATAACTCTCATGTAGTTCATATCATGGCAAAAAATATAAAACAAGCAATAGAATAATATACATAAAGTTCTATAAGAGATGTACATGATAGTAAAACAGACTAATCTGAGAAAACAAGAGTTTTATAAGAAAATAAGAACTGTAAGTAATATAAGTGATTTAGAGCGCAAGATGGTTATGTAGTCGGCTTGGGTTGCACATGCCTAAGTTAACTGAGTTGCACATAAATAAGTAACATAGTTGCACATGAAGGAAAAATATCACATAACCATTTATACTCACCCCTACCCCCAATCAATACACAAGGATCCAGTCAAGTTACGTTACGTACATGATTTGTTGGTTATACACGAGGCACATATGAGAACATGGCGTACATGAGAGCACTTAAAAGTACATGAGAGCACATGAGCGTACGTGATTGCACATGAGAGTAGATGAATAATACGAATGCATGGAGTATAGGATGTACATGAAACACGTAACATGAAGTACCCGATGTACCTATTAAAGGGATAATATCTCATAAAAAGATCCACATAGTACCAATTCGTGATAACAATGTGTCAACATCAAATAATATAGTCTAGAGCAAGAATATAAGTCCTATCAAGTATGAAATGATCAAAAAATGTACTCGTCTGATATCCTGAATGACTGATGAACAGATGCCCGAATCGGAGTAACTGAGTCCTAGTAGAGTGACATAGGTTACAATGTCTTCAAAATGTAGTAAAAAAATTTACAATGCATTTTACATGATTCTAGGCCATTCTAGGTCAAAGGAAACTCTTGGTCAACTCTGGTCAACAATCTAGTCAAGCTAGGTCAAACTGTTTAGGGTTTAGTCAAACTCTAGTCTACAAGACCAAATAGGTCTAGTGAGTCAATTCTAAGGTTTAACTCAACACTACCTCAGGCAAGCTAAGATACCAAAATACAATATATATATATATATATATATATATATATATATATATATATATATATATATATATATATATATATATATATATATATATTTCAAAAACTAGGACTTTATTGATCATGAGCAAAAACCAGTACAAAAAGGACACTAAACGTGTCTACATTTGATAGTAGCCTTCCCAACTTGCCTATGTACTTCTGTAACCAGCATGTCAATTGTATATGAGTGTTTCTCATACCTCTATCTGTTTTTATCTTTCCAGAGCACCCAAAGAACTGCCGCAACTACAATCCCCTTCTTGTGTTTGTTCTTTTTTATCCACTATTCACGTAGACGTTCAAGTAGTGTCCGACCACGAGACCTAACGCTGTATATTGGTTGAACAGCTCCCCACACCCCCTTATCCAGATCGCTCTGATGCAGCAAATGCTCCAATGATTCAGGTTCGCTGCTATAACATCAATGACACTTCGAGGCAAGGCTATATCCAAGCCGTGCGATGTTGTCATCAGTAGGTAGTTTGTTGTGCAGGATTCTCCAGAGAAGCACCGACCATTTAACAGGGATATAAGTACTCCAAATGTGAGTAAAGTCTGGTAATATAGGCCGATGTACCCTTGCAATATCCTAAGCAGATGACAGCGTCAATTTACCCGACTGCGTATGCCCCCAACTCCATGTGTCATTAACTTGTATGATGTTTTGATAAGCCATATCTCTACCCGATATTAATCTCTTCCAAACATGGGAAGCGTTAGAAGTAAGAGCAACGTCCAATGGATTAGTGATCGAGCAATACTTGGCATTGAAGAATTTGGTCCATAAGCTGTCTTGAGTCAGAAATTTCTACCATAGCTTTATTGTAAAAGCATGCATAATCTCTTCCAGTCACTTAATACCCAGGCCTCCCTCCTGTTTAGTTCTAGCAATCCGATCCCATCCAAGCCAGGTTCTTTTAGCTACACCATCTTGGGCTCCCCAGAAAAAGCTCGAGAACATGCTCTTCATTCGATGCAGTACTGCAAGAGGAGGATTACAAGCCGCTAACGTGTACACAGGAATAGACGTTAAAATAGACTTGATCAACACAAGCTTACCACCTGGAGAGAGTATTTTGTTGTGCCAACCTTCTAACTTACTTCGAATGCGGTTGAGTAACTCGTCATACATACCTCCATTACGTTGTCCTGCCATAAGAGGGCACCCGAGATATGTAAACGGCGGAGAGCCGATGCTAAAACCCATTCTATAAGCCAGCTCTGAACCACGTCCCTGAAGAACGTTCCTCGACATGAAAATAGAAGACTTGGCCTTATTTATAAGTTGTCCCGAGACCGCCACATACCTTGATAATAAATCAGTGATTTTAGAAATGGACCGAAGATCCCCAACTGAGAAGAGAAGTATATCATCTACATAAGCCAAATGAGTAATTGGTGGACAACCGCGAGGAGAGATGAATGATGTAAAGCCATCCGTCTCGGGCAGTTGCCTCAGGCTGTGCGAGAGAACCTCCGCCGCAATGATGAACAATGTCGGGGAGAGAGGATCTTCCTGTCGAACTCCTCGAAAAGCCTGAAAATATTCAGTCGACTCGCCATTGATTAATGGTGCATACCATACATTGTTAACAATCCGAAGCATCATATCTACCCATTTGTTGTAAAAACCAAATTTTTGAAGCACCTTCAACAGAAATCTCCAATCTACCCTGTCATATGCTTTCATCATATCTAGCTTGATAGCTATATTCCCGCCTCTGTGTTTCTTGTTCATTCTAGCCATCATCTCCTGAGCAAGTAGTATATTATCTACAATCTCTCTACCTTGAACAAAACCGCTTTGTTCAGGAGATATAAGTCGGGACAGTAAAGGAGCTAGACGACGGGATAATAGTTTAGATATTATCTAGTTAATCACAGATAACAAGCTAATAGGCCGATAATCTCCAAAATATTTGGGCTGCTTCACCTTCGGGATCAAGACCAATGAAGTATTAGTGATAGAACGGGGTAGCACAAATCCATCGACAAAGAGTCCCACTGCCTCAGTCATATCCTTGCAAATAATGTCCCAACATGCAATGAAGAAAAGCGGAGTAAACCTATCCGGACCAGGCGCGCTATGTTAATCAAGCGACTTAATTGCTTCAAGTATCTCGTCAGAGGAAGGAGCCACAATCAGCATGTCATTCTCCTCAGCCGTCACCACAGAAGGAATGTTCACTAATAACTCATTCTCCTCCTGGATATCTCCTCTTTAATATAGTTTAGAGTAGAAGTCTTTGGCATAAGCATGAATCATAAGTTTGTCTTGCAAAATAGTCCCATCATCTGTAGTGATAGAATGGATCTGAAGTGAGCGCTTCCGATTAGTCACACATCCATGGAAATAGGCAGTATTTTTATCTCCTTCTAGATCCCATTTCATCCTGGATTTCTGTTTCCAATAAGCTTCTTCTATACTAACCAGTTGTTTAAGTGTTGCAGTAACCTTGTCCAACTGTTGACGACTCACTACTGTATTATGCTGCTCATGATATATTTCCGCAGCCAATACATCATCCTCCGCTTGTTTGACTTATTGAAATATATCTCCATACATATTCCGACTCCAAGTTGATAAGAACGTTCTGCAAGCATCAAGCCGGAGAGCTAATCGAGTAATCCCAAGCCGATGATCGACTGAGGACCAAGCTTGATGAATCAAAGGCCTGAACTCTTCATGGTTTACCCAGAAATCTAGAAATCTGAATTGCTTTCTGCCCACTGCCGCGTTGGATTTAAATTTGGTAAGTAATGGCGCATGGTCCGATTCAGTTCGATTGAGATGCTCGACTGAAGATAAAGGCGCCAAATCTAACCAGGCATTATCAACCAGGACTCGGTCCAATCGAGATCTCCGACGAACATCCTGCTTCGATTTGATCTAAGTGAAACAACTACCAGAGTATTGGATCTCAACCGGGCCAGTAACCAGCATAAAGTTCGCAAACTCTTCAATTGAAAGATGACCAGGAGGCCGACCTCTAATTTTCTCCCCCGACCGCAGAATGGCGTTAAAATCACCCCCTATGGACCATGAAGATTGGAGGGAAGACTGCAACTGTGTGAGTCTATCCCATAATAATCGACGGCCTTCTTTTGTGTTATCTCCATGTACAATAGTAAAATATGCAGGTACAGAAAGCATATGATGATAAAAAGAAACAGTCAATGCTTGATCAAATGAGTCATGAAGGTTAATATCACAATTTTATTTGGCCATGACCCAAATGTTCCCCCGCTCGTTAGAAAAAGCCTGCGAGAAACCCAGCTTTAACTGGTAATGAAGTAGTTGACTGCTATCAACCTTAGGTTCGATGATACCAATGAAAACTGTCTTATGAATTCTCACCTAAGACTTGATCCTTTTAAGAGTCATTTGATTTGCTATACCACGAACATTCCATATGAGCGTGTTAAATATTAGAGGAAGACTTGGTTTTACCAGTGAGTACGGAGTTTGCGGATTGTCGCGTGACTCGATCGGAAGGTGCCACCACCTTTTGTGTTTTCCTCTTCTTTTGGGAAGCTTATGTGTGCTGAAGATGCCCGACTTCTAATCGGCTATCATCCGAACGCCCGTCGCCTGCCTCAAGTCCCTCGGCGTACCAGTCGTCCGGTGCACGCTCAACTTCATCCACCCTGCTGCCAATATTGTCAAGAGGGAGTTGTTCTTCCCCTACATCCGTCGGTTCATCAACCAGCTCATCCTCCTCGATAGTGCGCCCATCATCAGGGTTTTGGTTGGTGACGACAACAACCACCTGATCAATATTAATGGCAGTAACCACCATTTCTATATATGTCTCTATAGGCGTAGTTCCCATTGGCTCAGATGTCCCAATTGGCGCAGATGTCAAATCACGACCCGCACCCACTGTAAGGGTACGAGAACGTAACAACACCCAGCCTATGCCGCTGTGTCGGCGGTAGAACGCTGTCCTAGGTCTCATTCATCTAACAGTATAAGGCTAAGCAGTTTATACTCCCCGAATGGGGGTGACATAGTAGAATGTAAACTCAATCACATCTAAGGTAGAGCATAATGAAAGATAGATAAAATATGAAATCCAGAAGAGATACAGCAGATAGAAGTCTAAGTGTCTAAGATACATAAACCCAGAAATACATCTCAAAGCTCAAATACAGTAATCCATAAATACAACTCAAGACAACTGAAAATAAACTATAAGCAAAATCCTAGCTATCTATACAACCTCTTCCGCGTCTCCTCTAGGCTAGCAGGCAACCTCCAGGCTATCTGTAAAATTTATCAACATGTCCAGTCAGGACAGGAGCGAGCACAGTACATCTCAACAAATCATAGCAGGTTAGAAAATATAATCATACAGTAAAGTAAGATAGAAGATCTGAAAGAAATACAATATATAAACAGAGAGAGAGAACCGTAATAGAAATATCTACTATAAGTAGAGAACTAACAGTGGCTAGTGAGTCAGAGTACAATAAAAACATGTGAATGGCATAGGAGATTCTGGGAACTATACTATGGAGTGATTCTGGAAATTACACTACTTGAATATTATTCACATGTCTACTTCTACTCCCCTGTACCCCCAAGAAATACACAAGGATCCAACCATGTTATGTTATAATTCCATGCAAAGGCCCACAAGGGGTGATACATGGATGGCCCATAAATGGGTGATTCTCGGAATGCCCATAAATGGGTGATTCTGGGAATGCCCATAAATGGGATGATTCAGGGAAGACTCTGTGATCATGAGAGTACATGTCACAAGTGATCGATGAATCGTGAAGCATAATGATACACCATGTAAGTGAAACGTACAGAACATGTAATATACGATGCTCCCTGAGGGGATAACATCTCAAGAAGGGATCCATATAGTACTAATCCGTGTTACCAATGTGATAGCATCAAGTAAAGTAATCTAAAGCAGGAAAATAATTCTAAGCAGGATATGAAATGATCAGAGAATGTACTCGCCTGCTATCTGTATGTCCAAAGGAAATGTGCTGTCCGAGGAGAGGTGTCTCGCTCCTATTTAGAACAGCACAAGTCACAACAAGTCCAAAATGGTAAAATAAAGCTCTACTATGCATTCTACATGATTCTAGGTTATTTTAGGTCAAAGTCAACTCTTGGTCAACTTTGGTCAACCGTACTAGTCAAACTAGGTTAACTAGGCAGTACTAGGTCTAAACCTAGACTAACAAGTCTCATTAGGCCTAACCAAGCCTAGACTAACACTCACACAAAATCACAAAGCTACACAAGTTATCAAACACACATTATATATATATTTATATATATTTTTATTACAAGCAAGGTGCATAAAGACAAGGAGCGAGTGATACATGAATGTGGATATGGCAATGTGTACATAGCAGTATAATGTGTTCAAGTGTGAGGGGCTTATGTTAGAAGGATAACATTTAGCAAGGGTTCATTGTGTCACATAGAAGAAATAACATGTAAAGCATAGGTTTAGCATGTGTGTGTGTGGGTGTTAATCATAATAAAAGGGTTTATTTATACATCAAAGGGTTTATTCATAACAGTAAATAGGTTTTATGTGTATTCATGCTTGGGGTTACTGTCAACATGTAGAAGGGGGTTTTAACATATGAACATGGTGCTAAGTGCTAATATGGCATCATACATTCCTATCATGTTGGCATTCATATATAGCATACATTCATACTTGATTACGTTACTTACTTACATATGGATACTTGCATACATGTTTCAATACCTTGCATTACCCACATGCTTGCATTTCATCCATTCATTCATGCATTGCATTGCATTAATTCATTCATTCATGCACCTATACATACATATTTGAATACATTATATACTTTCCTATATTATATCATTTATGCATACTCTATATTATATTACATTCTCTTAAGACACACACACACACACACACACATATATATATATATATATATATATATTATATATATATATATATATATATATATATATATATATATATATATTTATATATACACATGCATACATACATATTTGTACATACAAGGATACACAAAATGCATATATCGTATAGTAATCTTCTACTTAAAATCAATATTGTACAAATTAAGCATTTTTTAAATTCTAGGATTAAAGTATGTTATAGATCTTTGTGTTAGCTTTCCGAAACTTTAAACGGATCACATTTTCGTGTCCGGAAGCTCCCGGAATCGTAAAAATACCGAAACGCATTCGTCTTTCGTACAGCTGACACTCAAATAATTTTACAGAAAGTTTTAGAACGAATTTAGCTTATTAAAATATATATTTGGAAAGCTAACTTCGATACGGTTCTTTCTAAAAAACGGGAGATAAATCATAGTTTTAAGCTAAAAGTTTTGACATTTCTAAGTTGCTATTGCTACTAAAAATGTGGATAAATATTATGACGAATTTAGGTAGTTTGAGACAAAAGAAACACAAGTATATAACATAATATATCAAGAACTCACTCTCTACACTATTATATATATATGAGACACTATAGAACACATCTCCAATACAAAAATATGAGATTAAATATGTAATAATTCATTCATACATAACAACAACATATAGTGTGTCCAAATTTGGTATTTTCCCACATGGACACAACCACAACACAAAGGACACTCCTATGACCTTCAAATGGACACGAAATGGACACAAATGGAGATACAACAATGGGGGTCATTTATATGGGTTCAAAATATTCCTATATGCATATAGGGATGGATTAGAGGAGAGATTATACCTTCCGGAAGAGAGATTCAAAGAAAAATCCTTCCGACACGACACCGACACGTAGAGATTCTAAAAGGACACGAACGAGCTCCGAATCCTCCCAAACTTGGCTAGCACCCTCTAACCATGGAGTAGAGGAGAAATGAAGAAGATTTGGTAGAAGAAGGGGTTGATTTGGAGATGAAATCAATGGAGGTTCATCTCTAAATTAATTTGGGGAAGAACAAGAGAGAGAAAGTGGATGAAAACAAATGAATGAAGATTTTTCGGACGCGAGCTCGTGAGCAAGCCAGCTACATATCGAGCGGACTCCAGTCCAACTCGAGTACGTATAAGCTGTCATGGTCATGGGTATCATGTGTATTCTAAACTATATCTCAATCCACATAAATCATATAAGACAAGAATGAACAATTATGGGTCATGGTCTGCAGTCCATTAGCATATTGTTCGATTAGACTCCAAGAATGGTATGAGTCTATAAATAAGCAGAGTATAACATGGTACTGAATATAAAGCACGAAAGGATAATAAAGAATATCACAAGCAAGAACCTGTATCATATATCACAATCCTCTACCATCCTTCTCTGCTAACTAACTCCATGCAGTCGCTAAACCTGAAGAGATCATCAGCTCCTCAGAGGACTAGCAAGATACATAAAACATGCCTATCTAACAGTCTAATCATGCAATAATATGACCAGGGTATAAATAGGAACTAGACATGAGACTGACAAGTGGCTACAGACAGGTAACTATGAACACGGATACGGGATCAAGTATGCATAAATGAACTGCTGGAAGAACAAAAGATCAATGGGATACCAAACCCTCACCCCGATTATGGACTCGTAGGTTTGAACTAATCACTAACCCTCGCCCCGATTGAGGACTCGCAGGTCAGTTTCAAGACAAGTCACCCTCGCCCCGATTGTGGACTCGCAGGTGCAAAGGCAACCCTCGCCCCGTGTGTGGACTCGCAAGTTGTGGGAAAAACAAGGAATAGCAGTTCACTCACATATACTTGCAGACACGACTTAGTCAAGACACAGGTGAAGACACGATACGACCCAATCACGATACACGAGAGAACCAATCCAATATGAACTAACAAGGCTAACCATGTACAAGGACTATAACTAAACTAGCATGTACGATATACAAATAACAAGTAATAACCAACTGGTAAAACTATATACTAATAGAAATATGCATGTAAATAAACTGAAGAGGGAGGCAAGGTATACTTGCCTGGAGATTGCACACAGATCCAACAAAATACAGTCAACTGCCAAGCTATGAAGTCCAAGTCCTCACAACTGTCTCCAAAATCTGAAATAAACATCGCCAACAGTCTCAGAATAGTCAAGTTAGCTAGGATTGCCTGTCCTTAAGTCCAATTCTAGACACAGGGGCAAAACGGTAATTTCGGGCAAAAACGATGTCCGTCGTTGGACCCACTTTGCACCGAAAAGTGTGCCAGAGTCAATTGTCTTTAAAGTCATCAAACTACATGTCTACGGATCCAGTTTTTCGATACGAACCCAACCGTATGTCCAAAGTTGGATTCCGGCGGGCCGTGCACAAAATCGCCCATTGAGTGGGACCGCGGGGCCCGCAAAACGGTGATTTTATCCACAATCTCAGAATCGGACCAAACTTGGCATGCAGGACCAGAAAAACGATACGGTCCTGTTGGCGTAAGTTTCGTCTCGATCTGCCGAGCGTGCACAAAGTAATTGGAGAATTTGCAAAGTGCACGATATGGTGAATTTCGACGGATACGTATCAAATTCGTCGTGCACACGCGACCAATTTGAATTCCGTCAAAGTCCACACGACCATGAAGCCGTTACGCAGCTTTCGATGCTTTTGGTTCGCAACCAAGTCGCTCGGCTTGGCGGGACGCACGTGGTATCGGAAAAACTTCTAAGTTCTGAAAACTGTTTTCTAAGTCTTCTTCCTGATTTTCACTTAGGGTTTTTGTACTCTATAATAAACGAAAATTCAAACTAAAAGTTGGGTTTTAATGCTGCTTATATTGTCTTTAAACCTATTCAGGTGAATTTGTAACTTATTTGAAGGATCGGTGATTAACCGCCTTCCAAAACACATTCCTGACTGTTGTAACAATCATGTAACAGAGTAGTTTTTGCCAATTTTGGTGTCATGTTTCTGGACAGGTCGTTGCCCGATACCCAAATACACTTGTTGGGATCTCGAGAGGGTTATATCGGCTAAGCGTAAGAATTTATAGATTCTCAAATGACTGAATAATCGCGGAGAAAAATGTACCTCAAAGTGGACATATTGCTGCGGCTGCTGTCTGCTCCAGGCCGTGCGCGTGGGGTCGACGGCGACCTGGCCGGCCGACGGTGCGCCCCCGGCGGCGCACGCACGCACGTGGGGTATGCCCAGGAGTAGAGGGTGGCGGTGGTTGGAGCGTTTAGGGTTTTGGTGTTTCTTTGATCTCTTCTCTCGATCTCTCTATCATACCTATATACGTTCTGTTAGCGTATTATCGGAAGAGGCTCGGCTGGGGAAATGGTTGGACCCTAGCCAAGCGGGCTGGGGAGATTTCTGTGTGGGGCTGAGCTCACGGGCTGGGTCAGGCTCTAGCAGCCTGTGGGGAAAATCTCAGGTGCGTGGGCTGCCTAGTTGGGCTAGGCCGAGATGGGCCTGGCTTGGTTTGCCATTTTGGTTGGGGAGTTTGGGGTCAGGCCGGGCTGGGCCTCCTATGGCTTGGCCTGGGATTGTTTTTCTTTTGTTTTTCCTTTTTAATAATTATCATGTATATATATATTCATATATATACATGTACACATACACGTATATCTATTTCTATACATATGTATATATATACACATACGCACGTATACATAATATATTATATATACATGTATACATACATACATATATTTATTATATATATTTATATATATACATATATATACGCGCACATATATATTTATATATACACTTATACGCCTATACACAATATTTATATTTATATATACAACCACATTCATACGTATATATAATATATATATTTATATATACGTATACATACATTTAAGTATATGTATATTTACTCTATATATATATATATACATCTAGATGTACATTTACTTTAAACTCCTAATTGCCTCTCTATATTTATTTGCTAGAATATAGGGAATCAGCTGGTGATAAAATATATATATGTATATAATGTATAGCAATAATAATAATAACAAAAATAAAATACTGGTTATGCAATATTTAATATTCTAATGTAGAATTTACCACTAGGCTATAAAATGGACTGCCCATACGTATATATACACATCTACCTACTTACATGGACGTCTTTGGTTTCACTATATGCATACATGGGCTTGAGCTTACTTCGGGTCCAGTTCGGACTAAATTTGCTCAACCGGGTCACTCAATGTCAAATAATATTAACAATAAATAATTAAACTATTTATAATGGTCATGTCACAACTTGGCCTGGTTTTCCTAGTTAGGACATCCCTATGTCTCGGCCTTCCTTGCCAGGGCTAATACACTAGTCAAGTACGCCACTGCACTATCCGTGCCAAGGTTCCTAGTCGTCTTGTACTTCAAAACTTGTCACTACCACTTTTCTAGCTTGGGGGTACTTTGGACATTTTTCAAATTTTGGGAATTTATTTGAATTATTATGTATTATTATGATTTATTATAATTAATATGGTTTTTGGTGATTTTTAGAAGAATTGTTTTTGGGCCTATAGTGGACTTTGACTTGTGTTGATTAGAAGACTAACCTAGTTACTAATCTAGGTTATGGCCACTTAGCTAGGTTAAGTAACCTTGGTTTGACCTAATGTAATGAGGTTTAAGTCTTTGGAACTAGGTAGGGGTGATTTGGAGTTGTGTAGGCTAATATAGCTTATGACTTGATAAGTCATGATTAATGACTTAGGCTTAATAGCCCATAGGCCCACACCATAAACCAACCCTAACCCTAATCAGCCCATGGCAGCCACTATTGACCCATCACATCCTATTTAATGCCTCCCAAAGTTAGGGCTAGCCTCTCCCTTAGGAAATTATTACAAGAGAAGAAAGAGGTGAGCTCCCATCTTTAGAAATTCTTAATAAATCCATTTCTCATCCTTTTTAATCCAAACAAGATGCAATAGTTTCTAATTATTGTTTTCTTGCTGGTGGAATTATTTATTCTCAGTTTTCCAACAATTTAGAGGGGTTTCACCATCAAGAGGAGCATCTCTCTTTAGAGTTTTTAAGGGGTTTTGACACTTTGAGGTAACTTCTTGTTCTCACCATAGAATCCTGAAATTATTGCATCAATAGGGAGCCCTAGACCTACCCAAACTATAGGAATAGGAATCCCTAGATTTTTGGGTCGTTTTGTGTCCTAACAGGACACGTATCAGTGCCCTACTCTAAGTGTTTGTGATAATGCCTCACTGGGACTTATTGTGTTATTTTCATAATGTTTTTGAATGGAAAGTTGCTATTCTATGTCGCTTACACATTTCTTATGCACTGAGGTGAATTCGTGCTTGTGTCGTATCGCTACGACACTCGTGCACGCGCACTTGGACTCGCGCGCGCGCGGCTACAGGAGTCCCCTGCATCTCGGGGTCCTTTCTGGACACGACACGATTCGTCTTGACACGAATTTTTGGGAGAAGGTTAGGGCATGTTCTGTCGCCATGCTCCCTAATTTTCACTGGGTTTCATGCATTGGTTAGGGAGGTTTTCGTCATGCACTGAGTTTGCACAGTGCTGTGTACTGTCATTTTTGGCCACTGACACGCGAGTGTAACTCAGACACGGGGACACGTCGACACAAGACAGGATGACACGTGGGTAGCCTGATACCTGGCGAACCTAGGTGGGTGAACACGTGTCTTGATTTGGTCTGTGCTGTGTGCACGACACGCGTGCACACATGCACAACACAGTACACTGAAACAGTGCCTGTGTGCCCATTTCGTGTCCTGTTTTATTTAGACACGTTCGTGTCCTTTTGTTTGGACACAAACACCACACCTAGCATGTATGCATCCTATATTAGTATTACCAACCCTTTATTTTGAATCTTAGCAATTTTTCAGTAATTAAATCCCAATTTCCAGTTTTATGATACTAGGTGTTAATTTCCTATTCCAGTTTTTAGAAAATGAACTTTGACATCATTTCTCACCTATTGATTACTGTTAAATGTTGATTTTAGCCCTGGTTAGTGTTCTCCTATAGCTAACCTAGCTATGTGTTGATTTTTGGCTATTTTGGAGTTCCTTTTTGCTGTCAATGGGATGGAATGGGAAAAACTGAACTGTGGTTCAGTTTTGAGTATGTTGAGGCTGTGTTGATGAGTTTGTGGACTGAATTCATTTCCTTCCTTTTCCTGTTAGTTGCTGCTACTGTTTATTTTCCTTGTACTATGTATCACCTTATGGTATATGCACACACACACTTCTCTTTAACTGTTCTTAAATTCTGAACTGATCTCCTTATTCCATTTCCTGCACACATCACACATCACACACACTGTTGTAGCTTGTATTCCCTGCTAATTGTGGTTCCTGCACATTGCTTCATCATATATACACCATATCACCATTTTTCCTGTTGGCTAATTCCTGTACACCCTCACTACACACACAGGCCTATTTTGTCCTGCCACATTACCATTTTCCTGCACACATATTTGCCTAGCACACACACACACACACACATCTTTGTATAACTCACTCACTCACTCACTCTCATGTTCTCACACTCACACATACCATATTTCACACCACACATTGAACTCTCATGCCATATATCACACTCTTGCACACACATGTTTCCTCTCACTCACTCTCATGTTTTCACACACACACATACACATATGTTCCCTATTTTCCTGCATGTATATATAGGTATGCCTGTAGGTATGTATCATGTATATATGCACATATGTCTAAAGTATAATGTATATATGTATATATATTTGTCTTAAATATAAATATGGATAGATAATGTATGTGTGGTATTCACATAGGAGTCTAAGCTAATGTGTATTTTAGTTATCATAACATATATCAATATGAGTGAATCTTACATATTGACTTGTGTATGTGATATTAAGGATAGCCTAGATGCTATAGTGTATTCCTATATAGATTATATTAATAAAGTAATATGTGTTTGGTATTTTAGATATAATATTGTCATGTGTATAGGAGATTGGTAGGTTGTTTATGCATGGTATTGCCTAATAGCCTAAGACCTAGTCTCTTAGCCTATGGGTGTATTGTGTGTCTGCTTGACTAGTAAGCCTATATTTGACTTGTGTAGTCCTGTTAGACTTAGAATAGACTGGTTAGACTAGTATAGACTAGTTTGAGTCAGGTTTGACTTGGTTGACCTAGTTTGACTTCTAGGGTTGACCAAAGTTGACCAAGAGTTGACTTTGGCCTAGATTGACCTAGAATCATGTAGAATGCATAGTAGGACTCCATTTTGATATTCTGGACTTGTTGTGACTTGTGCTGTACTGTTTAGGAGCCAGACACCACTCCTTGGACAGTACGATTCATATCGGACACTCAGTTACAGGCGAGTACATTCTCTGATCATTTCATATCCTGCTTAGAATTATTTCCTGCAGTAGATTACTTTACTTTTACTGTCACGTTGGTCACACGGATTGGTACTATATAGATCCTTTCTTGAGATGTTATCCTTAGGGGGCATCAGGTACTACATGTTCTTTGCGTTTCACTTACATGGCGTATCACATGCTTCATTGGTTCTTTGATCACTTACGACATATACTCTTATGATCGTAGAGTCTTCCTAGAATCCTTATCCTATTTATGGGACTACTATGTATCACCTTCGGGGTCTATCACCTTAGGGGTTCATCACCTTCGGGGTCTATCACCTTCGGGGTCTGTTACATAGCATCATATAACATAACCTGGCTGGATCCTTGTGTATTGATTGGGGGTACGGGGGAGTATAAATGGACATATGAATAATACACCAGTAGTGTAGTATCAGAATCATTCCGTAGTGTAGTATCAGAATCATCCCAGGCCATTTACATGTTCATATTGTACTCTGACTCACTAGTCACATGCTAGCTCTTTATGTATAGTAGATATTTCTATTACAGTTCTCTCTCTGTTTACATACTGCACTTCTTTCAGTACTTGTATCTTACTTTACTGCATGTTTATATTTTCTAACCTGCTATGAATTGTTGAGATGTACTGTGCTCGCTCCTGTCCTGACTGGACCTGTTGAAATATTACAGAGGACGAGGAGGAGGCTTGCCTGGACACCTATTACGGGGTAGCCCTTGATGAGACCAGTGAGCTGGACCCTCAGGAGGATCCAGCAGTAGCTGAGGACCTTCCCCCGACTGCCTAGACTAGATAGTTAGGCTTTTATCTATGTAGTTGGATCATGTTTTAGTTAGACTCTATTCGGAGATCAGTTTGTATATATTCTTTTATCTGAGACTTGTACTGCTGGGATTATCTTAGACTACTGTTTTATCTATTTCATTTCCTTGAGTTCTATTCATATCGTGCTATATCTTCCTTAGTTGTGATTGAGTTTTTATTACTATGTCACCCCCATTCGGAGAGTATAAACTGTTTAGACATATATACTGTTAGATGTTGTGACCTAAGACAGCGTTCTACCGCCGACACTGCGGCGTAGGCTGGACGTGCCCACGTCTCGTGCCCTTACTCTAGGGTGCCGGTCGTGATACGTTTTTAGTGGTGGCCCATGCAGGTCTAGACTAGAAGTGTAGTGGTACTCGAACTAGAGTATCACTGCAGCCTGCTATAGGATATAGGATATAAATTTTAAAATAATCAATCACTTTAGGAAAATTTTCTTTTATTGCCATCTAAATTCTTTTGTCAGTTGATCCTTTGAATTATAATTGTCCGTCTTTGTTATTTCGCTTTTTTCTCAGAAATTGATACTCTTGTTTGTCTATCTTCAGGATGGTAGAGACTCGTTCGCAGCGTGCCGTCCATGAGGATGCTATAGAGGGGACTGCTACCTCTCAGCCAGCATGGCGAGGCCAGGGGACTGCAGCTCTTGCCACCTCAGCTCGTGTTGAGACTTCGACAGCTGCAGCAGGGGGTATGCACCCACCGACTGGGAGGCAGGACCCAGTCTATCCAGAGGATCCTTTCCAGCCACCACCGCCTCCAGGACATGTGGACGCAGCTCAGATGTTCGCATATTTTCAGCAGTTCATGGACCGACAGCAGGTTCGGCAGGATAGAGGCATGGAGTTGGCTGTCACGACAGCCGCAGCTCGACCGGTGGTGTAGCAGCAGAGGACACCAGGGATCGAGCAGTTTCAGAAGATGAGCCCCGGAGACTTCATGGGGACAGAGGGGATCCTATATGCCGACGAGTGGATCGAGCATATGGAGGAGATCTTCTGCTTGGCCAGGATCCCGGCAGACCTTCAGATCGAGGCCGCAGCTAGCCGGATGCGAGATCTTGCTCGCACCTGATATCAGTCGGACCCCAGGGTGGGGGTACCAGGGCAGACTTGGGAGCAGTTCAGGGGCTTCTTCAAGAAGAAGTTCTTCCCAGATTCAGCAGTCAGAGCCTTGGAGACCCAGTTTGAGAGCTTGGTCCAGGGGAGTCTCTCAGTTGAGGAGTATGCGGGAGAGTTTGGCCGTCTCGGCAGGTTTGTTGAGGGGTTGAGCGAGACGGCGATGGCCCAGAGGTTCCGGAAGGGTCTGGTCAAGGAGGTCAAGTCCCTGACCAAGGAGAACAGAGATGCTACGTTTGAGGAGATCTTGATGGGAGCCCTGTTAGCTGAGGATGATCTTGAGCTTAGGCTCAAGAGAGGGAGAGACCCAGTTGGAGGCAGTAGCAGCGGTGGCCAGGCCAAGAGGCCCCACTTTCAGTTTCAGTAGCCGAGGCAGTTCCAGCCTCAGCCGATCCAGCAGAGGCCAGCTCAGCACCAGCAGCAGCCGAGGCAGCACCAGCAGGGCCAGAAACAGGTTACCACTTGTGGATACTGTAGGAGGAATGGACATGCTGCCAGTGAGTACAGGAAGAGGCTGGGCCAGTGCCTAGTATGTGGCTCAGCAGATCACCAGATGAGGGAGTGCCGTATGGGACGAGCAGCTCCGGAAGGTAGAGCCAGAGCTCCAGTGGGCCAGCAGCGGGGACCAGCCCTGTCGACGCAGCAGCAGAGGTTTGTCCAGCACCAGCAGCAGGCCAGGGGAGGCCAGCAGGGGCGAGCTTTCGCCATGGCAGCTGGAGATGCAGAGGTGACTGGAGAGCTGATTACAGGTTCGATTCTTCTTGACTCCAGTCCAGCATTTGCATTGTTTGATTCCGGTGCATCGCATAGCTTTATTTCAGTATCTTTTGCGATTAGACACGGTATCATAGCTGAATCATTGCCTAGGACTTACAAGATCACGACCGGGGGTGGTATTATCCTCGTGAGTGATGTTTGTAAGGGTCGGAGAGTAGTTTTGGGAGGCCGTGAGTTGGAGGTAAGCCTGCTCGTAATGCCATTGCCGAACTACGATATAGTACTAGGCATGGATTGGTTGAGCAGGCACCACACCAGCATCGATTGCAGAGGGGGTAGAGTTCTGTTTAGAGCGCCGGGGGAGCCAGAGTTCGAGTACTCCAGACGTCAGGCGGAGCAGAGCAGCGGAGTCTTCTGTGGAGTCTCGGTCGAGGAGCAGACGATTCCACACCCCTTGATATCAGAGTATATGGATGTTTTTTCGGAGGAGTTGTCGGGACTGCCACCAGACAGGGACATAGAGTTCTCGATAGACTAGGTTCCAGGAGCGGAACCCATCTCTCAGTATGTCTATCGGGTGAACAACAGCGAGCTGGTGGAGCTGAAGATGCAAGTGGATGAGCTACAGGACAAGGGCTTCATCCGCTCGAGTTCGTCGCCTTGGGGTGCACCAGTGTTGTTCATGCCAAAGAAGGATGGATCAGTACGCATGTGTATTGACTACAGGGCACTCAACAACCTCACGATCAAGAACAAATACCCACTGCCGCGGATCGACGATCTATTTGACCAGTTGAGCGGAGCCCGGGTATTTTCCAAGATTGATCTGAGGTCGGGATATCACCAGGTGAAGGTGAAGGGGGAGGATATTCCCAAGACCGCTTTCAGGACGCGGTATGGGCAGTTCGAGTTTTTGGTTATGCCGTTTGGGCTAACCAATACACCTGCAGTGTTTATGAACCTTATGAACAAGGTGTTCCATCAGTATCTGGATCAGTTTGTGGTAGTGTCCGTAGATGATATCTTGATCTATTCCAAGACTGAGGAGGAGCACGAGGAGCATTTGAGGATAGTGTTGGAGGTTCTCAGGAAGGAGCAGCTTTATGGAAAACTCTCTAAGTGTGAGTTTTTCTTGGACCGGGTGGATTTCTTGGGGCATGTGGTGACTGGAGATGGTATCTCAGTTGACCCCAAGAAGATTATGGCAGTTGAGGCATGGACAGCACCGACTTCAGTTGCAGAGATCGGGAGCTTCCTTGGGCTGGCAGGATATTATCGGAGATTCGTGCAGGATTTCTCCCGGGTTGCAGAGCCGTTGACACGGTTGACCCGGAAGGATGCTGAGTATGTATGGTCAGAGGAGTGTCAGGCAGCTTTTGATGAGTTGAAGAAGCGGCTGACGACAGCTCCGATTCTGACGTTGCCCTCAGGATTAGGTGGATTCACTATTTATAGTGATGCTTCAGGAAAGGGGCTGGGTTGTGTGTTGCAGCAGCACGGGAAGGTAATTGCCTATGCTTCCAGGCAGTTACGCCCCCATGAGAAGAATTACCCTACCCACGACCTGGAGCTGGCAGCTGTGATTTTTGCTTTGAAGCTGTGGAAGCATTATCTGTATGGTGAGAGAGTGGAGATCTTCACAGATCACAAGAGCCTTAAGTATGTGTTCACTCAGAAGGAGTTGAACATGAGACAGCGCAGATGGTTGGAGTTGATGAAGGACTTCGACATTGCACTGCAGTATCATCCAGGGAAGGCCAACGTGGTTGCCGATGCCTTGAGTAGGTATCCGACAGCCATGTGTTTGACCATGGATCGGCATTTGCTTACCGATTTGGAGAGCCTTGGGATTGAGGTGATCGTGCCGGGAGTGCAGATGCAGCTATGGGGGATGCAGATTCAGTCAGACTTGATGGACAGGATCAAGGCGACTCAGTTCGAGGATGTGGCTTTTCAGAGTATCAGAGAGCAGATCAGTATTGGAGTGGGGGATCCTGAGTTTTCACTTGCAGAGGATGGTGCCCTGAGGCACGGTGCCAGGTTATGTGTGCCTAGCGGGGAGGTCAGAGAGCAGATTATGCAGGAGGCCCATAGATCTCAGTACTCTATACACCCGGGTGCCAACAAGATGTACCGAGATCTGCGGGAGCATGTATGGTGGTCAGGAATGAAGCGGGAGGTGTCCCAGTTCGTAGCTAGATGCTTGGTCTGTCAGCAGGTCAAGGCAGAGAGACAGAGGCCCGGTGGATTGTTGCAGCCGCTGCCCATTCCCGAGTAGAAATGGGAGCATATCACGATGGACTTCGTATCAGGATTGCCGTGTACTCCAGGAAGGAAAGACGCGATTTGGGTCATCGTGGACAGGTTGACCAAATCGGCCCACTTCTTGCCATTCAAGGTGGGTACGTCTACAGAGAGGCTGGTGGAGATGTATATGCGGCAGATAGTCAGGATCCACGGAGTTTCGGTCAGCATCGTCTCAGATCGGGATAGCCGTTTTACTTCCCATTTCTGGAGGAGTCTGCAGACCAGCTTGGACACTCAGCTCAAGTTTAGTACTGCATACCACCCCAGACGGACGGACAGTCAGAGCGGACTATTCAGACTCTTGAGGATATGCTGTGGACGTGTGTTCTAGACTTTGGAGGTTCTTGGGAGGATCATCTTCATTTAGTGGAGTTTGCCTATAACAATAGTTTACAGGCCAGCATCGAGATGTCACCTTTCGAGGCTCTGTACGGGCGTAGGTGTCGTACACCCTTATCCTGGGATGATGTTGGTGAGCGAGCTTTGCTGGGGCCAGAGATGATTGTGGATGCGGCCGAGAAGGTGAAGCTTATCAGGGACAGACTTCGCGTGGCGTAGGACAGACATCGGCACTGGGCCGATAGCCACCGGAGGCCCTTGGAGTTTGAGGTACAGATTAGCGTAGGATTAGATTTAGGTTGTTGTTTGTGATTTTTGATCATGTTTGTTATTTATTTTAATTGAGACCTTGCTTGTGATTACGTCGGAGACCAGGTTTTCTTGAGGATATCTCCGACTCGTGGTACAATACGTTTCGGTGGAGGCGGAAAGCTTAGCCCGCGCTTCATCGGCCCTTTCGTTATCAGCGGGAGAGTCGGTGACGTGGCTTACATGCTAGACTTGTCGCCTGCACTTGTGGGGGTCCACAACGTATTTCATGTATCGCAGTTGAGGCGGTACGTGGCTGACCCTAGCCATGTGCTTAATCATTCAGAGATAGAGGTTGGGCCTTCTCTCAGCTATCCAGAGCAGCCCGTGGAGATTCTGGATCGACGGGAGAAGGTTCTGAGGAACCAGGTGATACCCTTGGTACGCGTCGCATGGAGGCTTCATTCTCCAGGAGAGTCGACCTGGGAGCGGGAGGATGAGATGCGCGAGCGGTACCCTTATCTTTTTGGACCGTGAGGTATACTTTTCTATCCTTCTCAGCAGTTTAGTTTCGTCTTTAATTTCGAGGACGAAATTATATTAAGGAGGGTAGATTTGTCACTACCACTTTTCTAGCTTGGGGGTATTTTGGTCATTTTTTAAATTTTGGAAATTTATTTGAATTATTATGTATTATTATGATTTATTATAATTAATATGATTTTTGGTGATTTTTGGTGATTTTTAGGAGAATTGTTTTTGGGCCTATAGTGGACTTTGACTTGTGTTGACTAGAAGACTAACCTAGTTACTAATCTAGGTTATGGCCACTTAGCTAGGTTAAGTAACCTTGGTTTGACCTAGTGTAATGAGGTTTAAGTCTTTGGAACTAGGTAGGGGTGATTTGGAGTTGTGTAGGCTAATATGGCTTATGACTTGATAAGTCATGATTAATGACTTAGGCTTAATAGCCCATAGGCCCACACCATGAACCAACCCTAACCCTAATCAGCCCATGGCAGCCACTATTGACCCATCACATCCTATTTAATGCCTCCCAAAGTTAGGGCTAGCCTCTCCCGTAGGAAATTATTGCAAGAGAAGAAAGAGGTGAGCTCCCATCTTTAGAAATTCTTAATAAATCCATTTCTCATCCTTTTTAATCCAAACAAGTTGCAATAGTTTCTAATTATTGTTTTCTTGCTGGTGGAATTATTTGTTCTCAGTTTTCCAACAATTTAGAGGGGTTTCACCATCAAGAGGAGCATCTCTCTTTAGAGTTTTCAAGGGGTTTTGACACTTTAAGGTAACTTCTTGTTCTCACCATAGAATCCTGAAATTATTGCATCAATAGGGAGCCCTAGACCTACCCAAACTATAGGAATAGGAATCCCTAGATTTTTGGGTCGTTTCGTGTCCTAACAGGACACGTATCAGTGCCCTACTCTAAGTGTTTGTGATAATGCCTCACTGGGACTTGTTGTGTTATTTTCATAATGTTTTTGAATGGAAAGTTGCTATTCTATGTCGCTTAAACATTTCTTGTGCACTGAGATGAATTTGTGCTTGTGTCGTGTCGCTACGACACTCGTGCACGCGCACTTGGACTCGCACGCGCGCGGCTACAGGTGTCCGCTGCATCTCGGGGTCCTTTCTGGACACGACACGATTCGTCTTGACACGAATTTTTGGGAGAAGGTTAGGGCATGTTCTGTCGCCATGCTCCCCAATTTTCACTGGGTTTCATACATTGGTTAGGGAGGTTTTCGTCGTGCACTGAGTTTGCACAGTGCTGTGCACTGTCATTTTTGGCCACTGACACGCGAGTGTAACTCAGACACGGGGACACGTCGACACAAGACAGGGTGACACGTGGGTAGCCTGATACCTGGCGAACCTAGGTGGGTGAACACGTGTCTTGATTTGGTCTGTGCTGTGTGCACGACACGCGTGCACACGTGCACGACACAGTGCACTGAAATAGTGCCTGTGTGCCCATTTCGTGTCCTGTTTCATTTGGACACGTTTGTGTCCTTTTGTTTGGACACAAACACCACACCTAGCATGTATGCATCCTATATTTGTATTACCAACCCTTTATTTTGAATCTTAGCAATTTTTCAGTAATTAAATCCCAATTTCCAGTTTTATGATACTAGGTGTTAATTTCCTATTCCAGTTTTTAGAAAATGAACTTTGACATCATTTCTCACCTATTGATTACTGTTAAATGTTGATTTTAGCCCTGGTTAGTGTTCTCCTATAGCTAACCTAGCTATGTGTTGATTTTTGGCTATTTTGGAGTTCCTTTTTGCTGTCAATGGGATGGAATGGGAAAAACTGAACTGTGGTTCAGTTTTGAGTATGTTGAGGCTGTGTTGATGAGTTTGTGGACTGAATTCATTTCCTTCATTTTCCTGTTAGTTGCTGCTACTGTTTATTTTCCCTGTACTATGTATCACCTTATGGTATATGCACACACACACTTCTCTTTAACTGTTCTTAAATTCTGAACTGATCTCCTTATTCCATTTCCTGCACACATCACACATCACACACACTATTGTAGCTTGTATTCCCTGCTAATTGTGGTTCCTGCACATTGCTTCATCATATATACACCACATCACCATTTTTCCTGTTGGCTAATTCATGTACACCCTCACTACACACACAGGCCTATTTTGTCCTGCCACATTACCATTTTCCTGCACACATATTTGCCTAGCACACACACACACACATCTTTGTATAACTCACTCACTCACTCTCATGTTCTCACACTCACACATACCATGTTTCATACCACACATTGAACTCTCATGCCATATATCACACTCTTGCACACACATGTTTCCTCTCACTCACTCTCATGTTTTCACACACACACATACACATATGTTTCCTATTTTCCTGCATGTATATATAGGTATGCCTATAGGTATGTATCATGTATATATACACATATGTCTAAAGTATAATGTATATATGTATATATATTTGTCTTAAATGTAAATATGGATAGATAATGTATGTGTGGTATTCACATAGGAGTCTAAGCTAATGTGTATTTTAGTTATCATAACATATATCAATATGAGTGAATCTTACATATTGACTTGTGTATGTGATATTAAGGATAGCCTAGATGCTATAGTGTATTCCTATATAGATTATATTAATAAAGTAATATGTGTTTGGTATTTTAGATATAATATTGTCATGTGTATAGGAGATTGGTAGGTTGTTTATGCATGGTATTGCCTAATAGCCTAAGACCTAGTCTCTTAGCCTATGGGTATATTGTGTGTCTGCTTGACTAGTAAGCCTATATTTGACTTGTGTAGTCCTGTTAGACTTAGAATAGACTGGTTAGACTAGTATAGACTAGTTTGACTCAGGTTTGACTTGGTTGACCTAGTTTGACTTCTAGGGTTGACCAAAGTTGACCAAGAGTTGACTTTGGCCTAGATTGACCTAGAATCATGTAGAATGCATAGTAGGACTCCATTTTGATATTCTGGACTTGTTGTGACTTGTGCTGTACTGTTTAGGAGCCAGACACCACTCCTTGGACAGTACGATTCATATCGGACACTCAGTTACAGGCGAGTACATTCTCTGATCATTTCATATCCTGCTTAGAATTATTTCCTGCAGTAGATTACTTTACTTGTAATGTCACATTGGTCACACGGATTGGTACTATATGGATCCTTTCTTGAGATGTTATCCTTAGGGGGCATCAGGTACTACATGTTCTGTGCGTTTCACTTACATGGCGTATCACATGCTTCATTGGTTCTTTGATCACTTACGACATATACTCTTATGATCGTAGAGTCTTCCTAGAATCCTTATCCCATTTATGGGACTACTATGTATCACCTTCGGGGTCTATCACCTTCGGGGTTCATCACCTTCGGGGTCTATCACCTTCGGGGTCTGTTACATAGCATCATATAACATAACCTGGCTGGATCCTTGTGTATTGATTGGGGGTACGAGGGAGTATAAATGGACATGTGAATAATACACCAGTAGTGTAGTATCAGAATCATTCCGTAGTGTAGTATCAGAATCATCCCAGGCCATTTACATGTTCATATTGTACTCTGACTCACTAGTCACATGCTAGCTCTTTATGTATAGTAGATATTCCTATTACAGTTCTCTCTCTGTTTACATACTGCACTTCTTTCAGTACTTGTATCTTACTTTACTGCATGTTTATATTTTCTAACCTGCTATGAATTGTTGAGATGTACTGTGCTCGCTCCTGTCCTGACTGGACCTGTTGAAATATTACAGAGGATGAGGAGGAGGCTTGCCTGGACACCTATTACGGGGCAGCCCTTGATGACACCTATGAGCTGGACCCTCAAGAGGATCCAGCAGTAGCTGAGGACCTTCCCCCGACTGCCTAGACTAGATAGTTAGGCTTTTATCTATGTAGTTGGATCATGTTTTAGTTAGACTATATTCGGAGATCAGTTTGTATATATTGTTTTATCTGAGACTTGTACTGCTGGGATTATCTTAGACTACTGTTTTATCTATTTCATTTCCTTGAGTTCTATTCATATCGTGCTATATCTTCCTTAGTTGTGATTGAGTTTTTATTACTATGTCACCCCCATTCGGGGAGTATAAACTGTTTAGATATATATACTGTTAGATGTTGTGACCTAGGACAGCGTTCTACTGCCGACACTGCGGCGTAGGCTGGACGTACCTACGTCTCGTGCCCTTACTCTAGGGTGCGGGTCGTGACAAAACTCAACCATGATAAAAATCATCTACCGTAATAATTAAGTAAATAATTATTTATAATATTCTAAAATCACTATTTAAATCAAATAAATAAAATAAAAATAATTTTGAAAAAAATTCTCCGGGAAGGGAAGCTACAAATCTACCCACCTTAAAATAATTTCGTCCTCGAAATTCTAATTCATGACTACTCCTTAAAATTCAAGATCGACTATTACCCTAATCTCCTCAATTTTTATTCCTCAAAAATAAATTTATAAACTCCTCCTAATCATTTTGCAACTACGAATACTCGAGTACTTCTACCCACCTTTGGTCACACTACTCCTCCAACTATGGTCACTAAAGTCTTCTAACTAATTGCTAACAGGTCTATCAACATATATCTAGGGCGTATGGCATCTATAACCCCTCATATCTATAAACAACCAAACACTCAATAGTCTAGTAATATGTACTATAATTTAAGGATTTCTAATGAATTCTAAGCAACACGATTATTCTCCACTCCGAAATAGGGAGGGACGAGAATCAACGGTACGGAAAGCAAGGAAGTATAATAGAGAGCAAATGTGGAGTTTTCAAGGACGTAAAGAATTTTCTAGGAGAATTTTCAAGGCAGAGTGGATTGAGATTTCTAAGGTTTAGTCAAGTCGCAAGCTCGTACCGGTACAGTAACGTAACCGATACGATATTCTCTGACCTGCATGGGCCACCACAAAAACTTGTCACGACCCGCATCCGTTTTTCGGACGCGAGCTCGTGAGCAAGCCAGCTACGTATCGAGCAGACTCCAGCCTGACTCGAGTACGTATAAGCTGTCATGGTCATGGGTATCATGTCTATTCTAAACTATATCTCAATCCACATGAATCATATAAGACAAGAACGAACAATTATGGGTCATGGTCTGCAGCCCATTAGCATATTGTTCGATTAGACTCCAAGAATGATATGAGTCTATAAATAAGCAGAGTATAACATGGTACTGAATATAAAGCACGAAAGGATAATAAAGAATATCACAAGCAAGTACCTGTATCATATATCGCAATCCTCTACCATCCTGCTCTGCTAACTAACTCCATGCAGTCGCTAAACCTGAAAAGATCATCAGGTCCTCAGAGGACTAGCAAGATACATAAAACATGCCTATCTAACAGTTTAATCATGCAATAATATGACCAGGGTATAAACAGGAACTTGACATGAGACTGACAAGTGGCTACAGACAGGTAACTATGAACACGGATACGGGATCAAGTATGCATAAATAAACTGCTAGAAGAACAAGAGATCAATGGGATACCAAACCCTCGCCCCGATTGTGGACTCGCAGGTTTGAACGAATCACTAACCCTCGCCCCGATTGTGGACTCGCAGGTCAGTTTCAAGACAAGTCACCCTCGCCCCGATTGTGGACTTGCAGGTGCAAAGACAACCCTCGCCCCGTGTGTGGACTCGCAGGTTGTGAGAAAAACAAAGAATAGCAGTTCACTCATATATACTTGCAGACACGACTCAGTCAAGACACAGGTGAAGACACGACACGACCTAATCACGATACACGAGAGAACCAATCCAATATGAACTAACAAGGCTAACCATGTACAAGGATTATAACTAAACTAGCATGTATGATATACAAATCACAAATAATAACCAACTGGTAAAACTATATACTAATAGAAATATGCATGTAAATAAACTGAAGAGGGAGGCAATGTATACTTGCCTGGAGATTGCACACAGATCCAACAAAATACAGTCAACTACCAAGCCATGAAGTCCAAGTCCACACAATTATCTCTGAAAGCTGAAATAAACATCGCCAACAGTCTCAGAATAGTCAAGTTAGCTAGGATTGCCTGTCCTTAACTCCAATTCTGGACACAGGGGCAAAACGGTAATTTCGGGCAAAAACGATGTCCGCCGTTGGACCCGCTTTACACCGAAAAACGTGCCAGTGTCAATGGTCTCTAAAGTCGTCAAACTACATGTCTACAGATCCAGTTTTCCGATACGAACCCAACCGTATGTCCAAAGTTGGATTCCGGCGGGCCGTGCACAAAATCGCCCATTGAGTGGGACCGCGGGGCCCACAAAACGGTGATTTTATCCAGTCTCAGAATCGGACCAAACTTGGCATGCAGGACCAGAAAAACGATACGGTCCTATTGGCTCAAGTTTTGTCTCGATCTGCCGAGCGTGCACAAAGTAATTGGAGAATTTACAAAGTGCACGATACGGTGAATTTCGACGGATACGCATCAAATTCGTCGCGCACACGCGACCAATTTGAATTTCGTCAAAGCCCACACGACCACGAAGCCGTTACGCAGCTTTCGATGCTTTCGGTTCGCGACCAAGTCGCTCGGCTTGGCGGGACGCACGTGGTATCGGGGAAACTTCTAATTTCTGAAAACTATTTTCTAAGTCTTTTTCATGATTTTCACTTAGGGTTTTTGTACTGTATAATAAACGAAAATTCAATCTAAAAGTTGGGTTTTGATGCTGCTTATATTGTCTTTAAACATATTCAGGTGAATTTGTAACTTATTTGAAGGATCGATGATTAACCGCCTTCTAAAACACATCCCTGACTGCTGTAACAGTCATTTAACAGGGCAGTTTTTGCCAATTTTGGCGTCATATTTCTGGACAGGTCGTTGCCCGATACCCAAATACACTTGTTGGGATCTCGAGAGGGTTATATCGGATAAGAGTAAGAATTTATAGATTCTCAAACGACTGAATAATCGCAGAGAAAAACGTACCTCAAAGTGGACATGTTGCTGCGGCTGCTGTCTGCTCCAGGCCGTGCGCGTGGGGTCGGAGGCAACCTGGCCGGCCGGCGGCGCGCCCCCGGCAGCGTGCGCACGTACGCGGGGTACGCCCAGGAGTAGAGGGTGGCGGTGGTTGGAGCGTTTAGGGTTTTGGTGTTTCTTTGATATCTTCTCTCGTTCTCTCTATCATACCTATATACGTTCTGTTGGCGTAATATCGGAAGAGGCTCGGCTGGGGAAATGGTTGGACCCTAGCCAAGCGGGCTGGGGAGATTTCTGTGTGGGGCTGAGCTCACGGGCTGGGTCGAGCTCTAGCAGCCTGTAGGGAAAATCTTAGGTGCGTGGGCTGCCTAGTTGGGCTAGGCCGAGATGGGCCTGGCTTGGTTTGCCATTTGGGTTGGGGAGTTTGGGGTCAGGCCGGGCTGGGCCTCCTATGGCTTGGCTTGGGATTGTTTTTCTTTTGTTTTTCCTTTTTAATAATTATCATATATATATATATTCATATATATACATGTACACATACACGTATATCTATTTCTATACATATGTATATATATACACATACGCACGAATACATAATATATTATATATACATGTATACATACACACATATATTTAATATATATATTTATATATATACGTATATATATGCGTACATATATAATTATATATACACTTATACGCCTATACACAATATTTATATTGATATATACAACCACATTCATACGTATATATAATATATATATATATTTATATATACGTATACATACATTTATGTATATGTTTATTTACTCTATATATATATATATATATATATATATATATATATATATATATATATATATATATATATATATATATATATATATATATATATATATATATATTTATGTATATGTTTATTTACTCTCTCTATATATATATATATATATATATATATATATATATATATATATATATATATATATTTACTCTATATATATATATATATATATATATATATATATATATATATATATATATATATATATATATACATCTAGATGTACATTTACTTTAAACTCCTAATTGCCTCTCTATATTTATTTGCTAGAATATAGGGAATCAGCTGGTGATAAAATATATATATGTATACAATGTATAGCAATAATAATAATAACAAAAATAAAATACTTATTATGCAATATTTAATATTCTAATATAGAATTTACCACTAGGCTATAAAATGGACTGCCCATACGTATATATACACATCTACCTACTTACATGGACGTCTTTGGTTTCACTATATGCCTGCATGGGCTTGAGCTTACTTCGGGTCCAGTTCGGACTAAATTTGCACAACCGGGTCACTCAATGTCAAATAATATTAACAATAAATAATTAAACTATTTATAATGGTCATGTCACAACTTGGCCTGGTTTTCCTAGTTAGGACATCCCTATGTCTCGGCCTTCCTTGCCAGGGCTAATACACTAGTCAAGGCACGCCACTGCACTATCCGTGCCAAGATTCCTAGTCGTCTTGTACTTCAAAACTCAACCATGATTAAAATTATCTACCATAATAATTAAGTAAATAATTATTTATAATATTCTAAAATCACTATATAAATCAAATAAATAAAATAAAAATAATTTTGAAAAAAATACTCCGGGAAGGGAAGCTACAGGTGTCCCCTATTTGAATGTCCAAAATGCCCTCCACTAATCTATTTGATTTAAATTAGGAATGTGTTAAAGGTTGCGGTCAATTTAGTCTAGTTTTAAGTCTCTAATTAAACTAAACCTATCCATAAATAATTAGTCAAACTACTAACTAAAATTAATATCATGTGGACTAAAATTAATATCATGTGGGCCATACTTAACTATTGTGTGGGTCCCACTAGAGTCAAACTACCCCCCAGGTCCCCGTTTCAAGTCGGATTGAGTTGAAATTCGAACCCGACTCAAATAACCCAAAAACAATATCATAAATAATAAAATAAATTTTAACCCCAAAATAATATCATAAATAATAAAATAAATTTTAAAAATATTCAAAAATATAAAACGACAAAAGTACCCCTATTTCTGAAAACTGGGGGTGACAAATCTATCCACCTTAAAAAAATTTCGTCCTCGAAATTAAAATAAAGCCATCACAGGAAACACATGCAGAAAACAATCTCATTCAAATACTTTTAAAAAAAATTAGCAATAAAAAAAATCTCTGTGAGGCATATCAAATATTTGTAAATAAAAACTGATACGTGTCCGATACGGACATAAAACCATCACAAAATCACACCTATCAAAGGTCAAAATCAACAATCACCAACGCAATAAATATCAAAATAATTTAAAGAGGTCAAATGCAAAATATCCTTAGGCCAAAAATAACATTAAAATATCCTAATCACATGGTTAGGCTCTAGGTCAAACAGTCTATAGGGTTTCACTAGCAAAACATCAAAATCACAAGTCATGATTATAAATAGTTTGCAAAACATCAAAATCACAAGTCATGATTTTAAATAGTTTTAAAATGATTTAAAAATTACCAAAAATCATATCATGATTTAAATGTCAAATCAATAAATGATTAAAATTACAAAATTTCAAAATTACCCTCATTTTAGAAAACTGGGTCTTACAAGTCTACCTACCTTAGAAAAATTTTGTCCTCGAAATTAAAATATTCATACTCCCTCTAGGTCAAACCCCCACAATCAAGTCCCAGAACTTAAACAAATCATACCATCAAAAAGGACCACATACAGGATCATGGCATACGGTGGTAGTGAAAGTCTCATCTAGGTATACTAGTCATGCTAACCGAAACGGTCATAGGGTATCAAAACACACAAGCAATCTAGGGTGCTAAACTAGAAAAGTTACAGAAATAACAAATCATCAAAACTGTAAGGCAGTCTACCATCCTACATAAAAACTGGTACTCATCAAAAAAAAAAATAAAGATAACCACCAATTATCTATTAAGGGATACTATTCAAGAAAATTAAAATCAAAGTTAAAGAATGAAAGTCGATTGCATGGAATCCAATCACAATATGTATATATAGAGAGTGTGTTAGAGAGAGAAAAGCTAGCATTTTGTAAATGTTATGTGGTTCGTGTATGTATGGGTGTATGTGGACATGTTCATATGGTTAGATAGTAGGCATGTGTATAGGAGGATTTGGATTTCAAGACAATAGCTATCAAGTTACACTACTCATGGCATATTGGTTAAACAATCTACAATACACAATCCATTTGCTCATAACATGCATGGCTTACCATATATATATATAGAGGTAGAGATTTAGTTATGTATCTATATATATTATAACATGTATGCATAAACTCTATATATATCTATACAGGTATATGAACATAACATAGAGAGGAAAGGTTGGGTTTACATGGCAGTGTATACTAAGGGTGTGTGTCCTTGTACGGGGTATAGCTTAGTATTGAAAGGTTAAATCCAGTTTTAGTTTAGCATTTACATACAAAATCTGAAAATAAGCTAACATTTAAACCAGGTTAATATTAACATAATGCAGTTTCAGATTTTTAGGGATTTGAAACATCACAACTAACTCAATGCTCCTAACACATCCTAACATGATGGAGATAAAATCCTAACATACTATCCATACATTTATCTATGCAGACAGTTCAATATTACATATTAAATCTGAAATTGAACTAAACATTGGAAATCAATGTAAAAAAATGTCAACATGTATTCAGTTTTAGGATTTTGGAGAAATTCGAACTTCAACCAACCCAACGTTTATCACAACCTAACATGTAAGAATATGAAACCTAAATTTATATCCCTACTTACCACAATGTATATAGCTCAAAATATTATATTTGAAAAAAACAGCAAATTGAACTAAACATTTGGAATCCAGTATTATGGGTTAATATGCATACAGTCTCAGATTGGACAAATTCAAACACAAAACTCAATCAAATTTTTTTGAATTGAAACCCTATGTATAACATACATGTGCAGTGATGTAAACATAACTAATAACATGAAACTTATATTTAAATTACGAGTTTAAGCTGGAAAAAGCAGAGAACCAGAAATATTGTGGTTTTGACAATTTAAACATCAACAACATATTAATATATATTTAGATAGGTGGGAAAATCAAGTGTAGCATGCATACGTGTCAGGCAAAGAGTTCGTGTCCACTATATATTCTCATGTCTCAATATAAAAATCAAATTCTATATCAAGAGCAACATTTAGATTCCTACCAAGATTGCAAAGTAGATGATTGGTGTAATCAAGACAGTTTTATTATTATTATTATTATTATTATTATTATTTAATACAAGAATAATAGCTAGAAAGAAATAACGATAAAATCTGTTTGCTTATTTGTTTAAAAGAAGGAACCCTTTTGAAACCCAGAGCTAAACTAGCAAATCCAAGATAAGGTCTAGTAAAAATTATCGATTCATTATATTATGAAGAAATCCATAGCAAAAAGTTACCCAAGGTTTATAAAAATAGCTAAAGCTACTCCTAAGTTAAATAATGAGAAGCAAAACAAAACAAAACAATTAATAATTTTTTTTGAAGGACTGAAACAAAAGTAGAGAAAACATGTTCGAAAATATTTAAGGTACAATCTGATAATCATATGCGTCTGTCCAAAATCATGGTACTCTAAATTCTCGTCATACTAGTAAACAAGGCTACGATAATCGCAGAGTCCTCAACTTAGGCACATACCTCTAGAATTATGGTATTTAACATTTTTGCGATGTCGCTAGCTTGGCTGCAAAAACCTTAAATTCCCACACCCAAGAAATATATCCAAGTCAGACTATATATCCTCACCATGCTGGCTAATATGACTGTAAAAGACTAGATTCCATAACTTAGATGACCTAGCCCATATAATTTCATCTTGACAAAATTTAATTTAAATCAACAATGGATACCCAAAAATCAAATTTATCAACGAACATCAAGATTCAAAAATGAACAAAAATCTATTAAATCATATAAATATAAACTCAAATTCAACCATAATCCATCAAAATCAAATTCAACAACAGAAAGTAAAGATAAATCAAATCAAGGGAAGAAAAGTTTTTAAATCGATGTTAAAATAAGATTCTCAAGGGTCGTCCCAGGAATCTCTCAAGGGATCCTAACTGTGATTGAGTACCTTCAAAAATATATCCTAATTCTACTACAGGCTATAGTGGTACTCTAGTTCGAATACCACTACACAAACACGACCTGTATGGGCCACCACTAAAAACATGTCACGACCCGCACCCACTATGAGGGTACGAGAACGTAACAACGCCCAGCCTACGCCGCAGTGTCGGCGGTAGAACGCTGTCCTAGGTCTCATGCATCTAACAGTATAAGGCTAAGCAATTTATACTCTCCGAATGGGGGTGACATAGTAGAATGTAAACTCAATCACATCTAAGGTAGAGCATAATGGAAGATAGATAAAACATGAAATCCAAAAGAGATACAACAGATAGAAGTCTAAGTGTCTAAGATACATAAGCCCAGAAATACATCTCAAAGCTCAAATACAGTAATCCATAAATACAACTCAAGACAATTAAAAATAAACTATGAGCAAAATCCTAGCTATCTATACAACCTCTACTGTGTCTCCTCTAGGCTAGCAGGCAACCTTCAGGCTATCTGTAAAATTTATCAACAGGTCCAGTCAGGACAGGAGCGAGCACAGTACATCTCAATAAATCATAGCAGGTTAGAAAATATAATCATGAAGTAAATTAAGATACAGGATCGGAAAGAAATATAGTATGTAAACTGAGAGAGAGAACTGTAATAGAAATATCTACTATAAGTAGAGAACTAACAGTGGCTAGTGAGTCAGAGTACAATATAAACATGTGAATGACATAGGATATTCTGGAAACTATACTATAGAGTGATTCTGGGATTTACACTACTTGGATATTATTCACATGTCTACTTCTACTCCCTTGTACCCCCAATCAATACACAAGGATCCAACCAGGTTATGTTATGATTCCATGCAAAGGCCCACAAGGGGCGATACATGGATGCATGGCCCATAAATGGGTGATTCTGGGAATGCCTATAAATGGGTTATTCTGGGAATGCCCATAAATGGGATGATTCAGGGAAGACTCTGTGATCATGAGAGTATATGTCACATGTGATCGATGAATCGTGTAGCATAGTGATACACCATGTAAGTGAAATGCACAGAACATGTAGTATATGATGCTCTCTGAGGGGATAACATCTCAAGAAGGGATCCATATAGTACTAATCCGTGTTACCAATGTGACAGCATCAAGTAAAGTAATCTAAAACAGAAAAATAATTCTAAACAGGATATGAAATAATCAGAGAATGTACTCGCCTGCTATCTGTATGTCCAAAGGAAATGTACTGTCCGAGGAGAGGTGTCTGGCTCCTATTTAGAACAGCACAAGTCACAAAAAGTCTAAAATGGTAAAATAAAGCTCTACTATGCATTCTACATGATTCTAGGTCATTCTAGGTCAAAGTCAACTCTTGGTCAATTCTGGTCAACCGTACTGGTCGAACTAGGTTAACTAGGCAGTACTAGGTCTAAACCTAGACTAACAAGTCATATTAGGCCTAACCAAGCCTAGACTAACACTCACACAAAATCACAAAGCTACACAAGTTATCAAACACACATTACATTTATATTCATATATATTTTTATTACAAGCAAGGTGCATAAAGACAATGAGTGAGTGATACATGAATGTGGATATGGCAATGTGTACATAGCAGTACAATATGTTCAAGTATGAGGGGGTTATGTTAGAAGGATAACATTTAGCAATGGTTCATTGTGTCACATAGAAGAAATAACATGTAAAGCATAGGTTTAGCATGTTTGTGTGTGGGTGTTAATCATAACAAAAGGGTTTATTTATACATCAAAGGGTTTATTCATAATAGTAAGTAGGTTTTATGTGTATTCATGCTTGGGGTTACTGTCAACATGTAGAAGGGGGTTTTAACATATGAACATGGTCCTAAGTGCTAATATGGCATCATACATTCCTATCATGTTGGCATTCATAGCATACATTCATACTTGATTACGTTACTTACTTACATATGGATACTTGCATACATGTTTCAATACCTTGCATTACCCACATGCTTGCATTTCATCCATTCATTCATGCATTGCATTGCATTCATTCATTCATTCATGCACCTATACATACATATTTGAATACATTATATACTTTTCGACATTATATCATTTATGCATACTCTATATTATATTACATTCTCTTAACACATACACATATATATATACACATACATACATACATATTTGTACATACAAGGATACACAAAATGCATATGTCGTATAGTAATCTTCTACTTAAAATCAATACTGTACAAATTAAGCATTCATTAAATTCTAGGATTAAAGTATGTTATAGATCTTTGTGTTAGCTTTTCGAAACTTTAAACGGATCACATTTTCGTGTCCGGAAGCTCCCGAAATCGCAAAAACACCGAAACGCATTCGTCTTTCGTACAACTGACACTCAAATAATTTTACAGAAAGTTTTAGAATGAATTTAGCTTTTTAAAATATATATTTGGAAAGCTAACTTCGATACGGTTCTTTTAAAAAAAATGGAAGATAAATCGGAGTTTTAAGCTAAAAGTTATGACATTTCTAAGTTGCTATTGCTACTAAAAACGTGGATAAATATTATGTCGAATTTAGGTAGTTTGAGACAAAAGAAGCACAAGTATATAACATAATATATCAAAAACTAACTCTCTATAGTAATATATATATATATATATATATATATATATATATATATATATATTTTTTTTTTTTTCTACACTAATATATATATATATATATATATATATATATATATATATATATATATATATATATATATATATATATATATGAGACACTATAGAACACATCTCCAATACAAAAAATATGATATTAAACATGTAATAATTCATTCATATATAACAACAACACATAGTGTGTCCAAATTTGGGATTTTCCCACATGGACACAACCACAATACAAAGGACACTCCTATGACCTCCAAATGGACACGAAATGGACACAAATGGAGATACAACCGTGGGGGTCATTCCTATGGGTTCAAAATATTCCTATATGCATGTAGGGTTGGATTAAAGGAGAGATTATACCTTCCGGAAGAGAGATTCAAAGGAAAATCCTTCCGACACGACACCGACACGTAGAGATTCTAAAAGGACACGAACGTGCTTTGAATCCTCCCAAACTTGGCTACCACCCTCTAACCATGGAGTAGAGGAGAAATAAAGAAGATTTGGTGGAAGAAGGAGTTGATTTGGAGATGAAATCAATGGAGGTTCATCTCTAAATTAATTTGGGAAAGAACAAGAGAGAGAAAGTGGATAAAAACAAATGAATGAAGGAGTGACTCACTCCTTATCCCCCCATAGGTGGCTGCCTAAAAATGGTGAGGTGTCCCCTATTTGAATGTCCAAAATGCCCTCCACTAATCTATTTGATTTAAATTAGGAATGGGTTAAAGGTTGCGGTCAATTTAGTCTAGTTTTAAGTCTCTAATTAAACTAAACCTATCCATAAATAATTAGTCTAAATACTAACTAAAATTAATATCATCTGGACTAAAATTAATATCATGTGGGCCATGCCTAACTTGTGTGTGGGTCCCACTAGAGTCAAACTACCCCCGGGTCCCCGTTTCAAGTCGGATTGAGTTAAAATTAGAACCCGACTCAAATAACCCAAAAACAATATCATAAATAATAAAATAAATTTCAACCCCAAAATAATATCATAAATAATAAAATAAATTTTAAAAATATTCAAAAATCTAAAATGATAAAAATACCTCTATTTCTGAAAACTGGGGGTGACATGTTCTGGACTTCGTGCATCATTAGTGATATTGATGTGGTCTGGAAGAATAGATGGTTCGATGTTCGGCAAGTTAGCGTGATTGTTGTCCTCCAATGGCTGAGCATCTTTGTCATTACTTGGATCCTGGCCTTGGGGGTTAGATGTCGTGGTAGTAGCATGGTTTTGTGTGAGGGTATCTTTAGAAGTATTACGTTCCTCATTAGTTCTTCGAAGAATGGATGTGATCTTCAATCCCATCGACCCTGGCCTTGTGACCGCCACTTCACCCTCTTGTTGTTGTTGCGATTCCTGTTGTAAAACTTCTTTACCTTTATTTTTCAATTTGCAAGCAGACATCTGATGGCCTTGATGGTGGCAATGTGAGCAGTATAAGGGGATGTACTCATATTCTATGTTTTGCCAAAAACTTCTACCTCGCGATCAGTTGATCCGTATGCGTTGTTGTATAGGCTTACTCGCATCGATCTCGACAAACACCCAAGCCCTACTTGGTCGAGAAAGATCTGTCGTAGCTCTGTCAAGTTTTAGTGGTGTGCCAATCGCTGCGGTAATAGCAAACAGTGCCTCCTTAGCATAGAGATGATGAGGCAAGTCGGGTAGATCCACCCAAAATGGCATAAGCGAAGATTCAAACATTGGAGAGAAGTCCGGCTCCCATTTAAAAACACGCATCGGAGCTCGAGAGATGAACCATGTGTCTTTTGAACGAAGTCGGAGAAAATCTTCCTCAAGTGAAGGCCAAATGAGGATGTGTTTACGATCGATGACTCCCGCTTTAATGTCCCCTTTAAACTGGAAGCCAGAGAGAGATTTACGGATCACCTCGATGGAAGGCTTGCTATGGGAGAACTTTCCCACAAGGGAAAAATGGAGAGGGGACGCCAAGGTCTGTTCCTCCTCGTCAGAGAACGAGATAGCGGGTGCGCCTTTGTATAATGATACAGGTCGCGCAGCCAGGCGAGGGGGTTCCTCAACCCGACCGGCTACCGCATCGACAAAGGACTTAGCCATCCTTAGGTGACGCCGGCCCGGCCAAAGGCCTAGCCGGAGTCGGAAAGGGGCTGAAAGCTACCAAGATCTCCTGGCGCGGCGCTCTTGGGCAACGCGGCGCTCTAGGGCAACACGGCGCTCTCTCTCTCTCTCTCTCTATATATATATATATATTTAGCCCGTCGTCATGTCGCTTCGGACTATTTGTGCGGATCCTGTCCGCACTGGATTTTTCATCATTGCCCGGCACGTACGTCTCGCGCACTCCGCGCGCTCCAGAGCCTCACGTGACGGCCGACGTCTTTCGGCGCCAGCAACTCAACGCCTCGCAGCCCACGATGCCGAAGGCACCCCCGACGTCTTCACGATGCCTACGACAGCCGGTTCTGCCCAGCCACCCATTCTATGCGCACGACGTCCTTACGACGTCTTTCCGACTCCTATTGGGCACCGCACGACGGGCCGCATGGTCAGCTGTCGTTTATACCCATGGTAGAATGGTGCCGGTCCTTGACCGCCCGTGCGACGCCCTAGCCGATGAGTTTTCATGCACGGGGCACCCATTCTGTCCCACGCCAGCTCATATATATGTATAAAATATATATATTTTTATATAATATATATATATATATATGTTTTTTTTTGAGGATATATATATATATATATTTTTTGAGGATATATATATATATATATATATATAAATATATATATATATATATATATATATATATTTTATATATCCTCATATATATAAATATATATATAAATATATATATATATATATATATACCCATAAGTCTCATCCGTCCGCCCTTCCAGTGGGCAGCTCCTCCTCTCTCGCCGCTGCCGGCCGGCTTCTGCCAGTTTTGTGGAGCTCCCGCCTCCCCTCCTCCTCTTCTCCGGTGCCACCGACGCCCTCGTCGTCGCCGGCGTCGTCGAGCGCGGCGCCCTTGGGCTGCCTCGGCCCCTTCCCTTCTCGGCCCAGGCCCGGCGCACCAGTCGGCCACCTTCTCTGTCCCTGCGCCGCCTCCCCCGGCGGTCTCCGTCTCCGCGCCGTCTCCCCCCGCGAAGGCCTTCCCTCCCCCTCTCTCGCCTCCTCCCGCCTATTCTGAGCAGCCCCCCTTGGCGCCTCCTGTCCTGGCCGAGGCTTTTCACCCCCTTCCCGACTTCCGTCCAGACGCTCCCTCCGCTGAGGCAGGGGCCCCCCCTCCACTCCCCGATCCCCATCCTGCCCTAGCCCCTCCTGTGGCGGCAGCGGGCATCCCGTCGTCCCAGCCTTGCCCGGCAGCCGACCCCCCTCCTCCGCCCTCTGCCTCTGCTTCGCTTCCACCCCCGTTCACCGGGGCCTACTGGCAGGACCCCCGCTCCAGTCGGTGGTTCTGGGTCCCTGGCCGAGGAGCCCCCCGCTCCGTCAGCCAACCACCTTCCCGATCCTCTCCCCGCCTCTGCTTCTGCCCCTCCTCCCTCCTCCTCGGCCGGGGTGCCCTGGCATGATCCCTGCGCGCGGCAGCCAGGCTCGCCGCTTCGACTTCTCCGCCGCGAGGCCCATCGGCTCCCCCGTTGTCCTCCCGCCGGCTCCTCCCTGCGGCGCCCATCCCTAGCGCCCCCTCTCCTCCCTCCTCCTCCTCCCTCTCTCAGTCGCCGGAGACGAACCCCCCGGAGCTCCTGTCCACCCCGCCGGAGTCCCAGTCGTGGTGGCGCACCGCGCCCTCGGGTTGTGGCCTACCTCGGGCAGCGCGCCTGCGGGACACGCGGCTCCCCATCGGGTCTCGTGTCTCGGGGTTTGCGCGTGGACTGCGTGGGCGGCCTCGGGTCCCGTGCTGTGCGGTCAGACCCCTCGGGTCCAGCGCGTGGCCCGCCCCTTTTCGAAATTTCGATTTTTCGAAATTTCGGTTGCCGGGTTTCTCTTCTTGCGTTTGGACTGGGCCGTTGTGTTGGCCCAAAGTTTTGTTTGTATGCTCTTTTCAGCTTTCTGTTCGGTTGAATAAAATGTCCTTTTCTAAAAAAAATAAAAAAAATTATATATATATATATATATATACCCATAAGTATATAACCTAACACACACACACACACACACACACACACACATATATATATATATATATATATATATATATATATATATTTTATATATATATATATATATATATATATATATATATATATATATATATATATATATATATATCACATGAATATAGTACATACATATATACCCTCAAGCATATTCCACACAACTCATATCTATATATCACACTATATACATTTATATATATAACAGTCAAACTCACCATATATCAAACAAAACCCATACTATTCAACCTCATAGACTTGCACATAATACTGAACTCCTAGACATTATATACTAATATATATCCTGTTGATATACACACACAAATATATATGAAACCAACCTCACAGACTTAACCGACAATCTCAGAAAATCTGAGATTACTCTCAACCTCAGATACCAGGAAGTTGAAATCAAACCTAAACTCATACACCCAGGTAACATGTAATCCCAAATGAACAACCTATAACTCAACTAAGTTCAATTCAAATCAAACCCAACATTCCAAAGCATACAGTATCAGCCATACTTGTGAATATTCAAAAACCTACTGAATATATGTAATGAAACAAGGAAGAAAAGGGTGTGTGTGTGTCGAACTGGTGTCTACAGGTGGCTAAGAGTCATGTCCAGATACCAGTGTCAACCCAATATCCATGAGTCATGTCAGAGTGGTGTCAAACATGTATCAGAAACCTGGCGGAATACTGCCTCGTGCGTACGTATCGAACACTGTAGGACACAACGTGTCCACTCAAATATGTCATGCTCGTCTCAGTAGATAGGCTAGGTATAGGGTTCGTGTCAGTGTCCCTGAGTCATGTCTATAGTGCATCTTTTGTCGTGTCCAGCCACGCATCAGTGGCCCTAGTTCGCATGTGTGTATATCTGGACGTAACAGTGCAGACACGAGAACTTTGTAAATAGCAAACCAAATCGACCCAAACTTTGGGTACACCCTTTCAGACACTGCCCCCACCTCCATGTCAAATACCAAGTGTCCACATGGCATGTCCACGGAGATACAACGTTCGGGTAGCAGGACACTGCACACAGTGTGTGCAGGCTTCCCCGTATCCGATTTTGGTACGAAAACGTGTCCAAATCCAGCTCAATCATAGAGATTATTAATCTACAAATAATTAGCTACAAAAATCATGTAATTAGTTTGGAAATTTATTAACATTAATTTTTATGTGGCATTTCACCAAATACTTTACACTACACTTCGATACGCATATCAAATGGATTCAATTTGAACCCAAACTTGGCCTAGGGCTAGGGGGACCCTAAATGAATGCATCTATGGAAAGAAATTAGAACATTAATAGGTTTAGAGGTCATTACCTATTGAGAGTAGGAATTTCAATGTAAATGCACTTGAGACAAAAATCACTCTACTTCCAATGGTCAACTTTCTCCAAATCCTTGTTAGCTAGCTTCTAGAGGCTTTCTCTACACTAGGGGAGTATATTGCAATTGATTAGGCTCAATTTGGAGTTGATTTAGGTAAATGGGATGAATTTGGGGAAGAACACAAATTAGGGTTTGAAGAGTGTAATGAAAAGAGGCAAGGTGTGCTAACATGATATTATATAGGGGGTTGCCTATGGATGGCTAACTAGTGATTCTAGGGTTAGGTTGAAGTTCACATAAATTAAAGGCATCTACATGCATAATTCAAGCCTTTCTAGTAAAGGCCCAAGTAAAGATTAGGGTTTAAAGCTAAATATCTCCTTATCCATAATATCTAGATATTACTAACCTTGTTATTTAGTTGGAAGCAACTAATGAAATATCTAGGCTCATGATTAACATCTAGATTAGGGCAATGCTAGATTAAGGCCTAACATATTAATTAGCACATTATTAACGAATCAAAATTCAAATTTATCAAAGGTCACAAATGACCAAAATACCCTTAGGCTAAAAATATGGGAGTGACAAGTCTACTCTCCTTAAAATAATTTCGTTCATGAAATTAAAGATGAAATGAAATATATGAGAAGGATAGAAAATCATACCTCAAGGTCCAAAAAGATAAGGGTATCGCTCGCGCATCTCATCCTCCCTCTTCCAGGTAGACTCTCTTGAAGAATGATGCCTCCATGCGACGCGAACCAAGGGTATCATCTGGTTCCTCAGTACCTTCTTCCGTCGATCCAGAATCTCCACAAGTTGTTCTGGATAACTGAGAGTAGGACCCACCTCGATCTCGGAATGATCGAGTACATGGCTGGGATCCGCCATGTGTCATCTTAACTGTGACACGTAAAACACGTTGTGAACTCCCTCTAGTACAGGTGGCAAGTCTAGCCTGTATGCCACGGTACTGACTCTCTCGCGGATAATGAAAGGTCCGATGAAACGTAGGCTAAGCTTTCCACCTCCACCAAAGCGTATAGTGCCACATGTCGGAGGTATCCTTAAGAACACCAGATCACCAACCTAGCACAAACATGGTTTCAAACTTAATTATAACAATCACATAATCAAATAAAATCACAAAATCAAACAAATTTCTAATCCTAAATCTAAGTTGTACCTCAAACTCTAAGGGTCTCCGATGGCTATCGGCCCAATACCGCTGTCTGTCCTGCGCCACGCGAAGTCGATCCCTGATGAGCTTCACCTTCTTGGCTGCATCCACAACCATCTCAGGTCCCAATAAAGTTTGCTCTCTAATGTCATCCCAAGATAAGGGAGTACGACATCTATGCCCGTATAACGCCTTGAATGGTGACATCTCAATGCTGGCCTGAAAGATGTTGTTGTATGCAAACTCTATCAAGTGCAAATGAACCTCCTAGGAACCTCCAAAGTCCATGACACAAGTCTGTAGCATGTCCTCGACAGTCTAGGTAGTCCTCTCTGACTGTCCGTCCATCTGAGGATGGTATGCAGTACTGAACTTGAGCTGAGTGCCAAAACTAGTATACAAACTCTGCTAGAAATAGAAAATTAAGCGACTGTCCAGATCCGAGACAATGCTCACTGAAACTCCATAAAGTCTGATAATCTGCCTTACGTACATATCCAAAATACATCCACCCTTTTGGGATGTATCGATACATCTAAAATATGGACCGTTGGATGTTCATCCAACGATCCATATTAAATTCAGATTAAATAATGCAGGATACATCATTTAATGCTGATTTAGACTTTTGACCTGTTGGTAACTTGCTTTAGCAGGTCATTCTTTACTTTAATTTTTTCAATGAACACCCTAAATTAACTCATATTTAATCTCTCAAAAGTCCATCCAATTTAATCTGAACCTTAATTTTTTTTGGTTACAGGCCATGGTAGTGGTGGTGGTGGTGGTGGAAAGAGAAACGGTGATGAAGAAGGAAATAAGAATCGGTTCGGATCGCGTCGAACATCGTCGAGCCCTCCTAGAACAACGAGGAGTACCAGCTGCGCCGAGAAGAATCGGTCCGCTTCGCGTCGGACGTCGTCGAGACCTCCTCGAATAAGAAAAAGTACCAGCGGCGCCGCTCTAATTTTACTGCCCATGCCATTGTCAGAAATTTTATTTTTTATTTAACAATTTAATATTTATTAATAAAGCTACATGTCATGGTGGTGGTGGTGAACTGAGGAAACCTGCTTCTGAGGTCGGGCGGATTATTTTTTTTACTTTTCTAATGATAATATTTTTGAAGAGAATATTTTTTTGGACGGAGAATGGCCATTCTCTTTGCTTTTAACACGGAGAATGGCCATTCTCTTTGCTTTTAATACGACGAATAGACGGAGAATGGTACATTTAGGACGGAGAATGGATGAAGAATACGGGGAATGGCCATTCTCTTTGCTTTTAATACGGCGAATGAACGGTGAATACGGCGAATGGACGGAGAATGGCCATTTTCTTTGCTTTTAACATGGAGAATGGCCATTCTCTTTGCTTTTAATACGACGAATGGATGAAGAATGGTACATTTAGGACGGAGAATGGTACATTTAGGAAGCCGACAAAAGCTCGTTCTCTTAAATCTCTTCTTTGTGTAAATTAAATCCAAGGAGGACACAATTCCTAATTTTAGTTATTGCTTAGCAGAGTCTGCTTAGTTGTTGTAAAATTATGGTGTTGCTTCTGTGACACTTTTATCTTTAATCTCATATTTTCTATGAATATGTGTTCTGTTTGATTTTGATTTAGTAATCTTTCCGTAATTAGTTTTTTTTGTTTCATCTAACAATTTAATATTTTGTTATAACGCTACAGGGCATGGTGGTGGTGGTGGAAGGAGAAACGGAGATGAAGAAGAAAAGATGAAGAAGTTCCGGTTCACTGCGGACTTCGTCGAGTTCCTCAATCAAGCGGAATTAAACCTCTTATAGAGTTCCTTAATTGAAGTTGATCACGATAACCTTTTGTATTTTTCAAACGGATAGTAGAATCTTCCTCGAGCCCTCCTCAATCAAATGGCTAGTAGATTGTTTGCTAGTCTCGAAATTTATTTATCTTTCCATCTTCCTCACTTTTTGTACTTCTCTCTTGCTATATATACAATAGTTTTCTTATTTCATAGTACTATTATTCATTCTGAAATACATAGAATAGTTTTCTGAAATACAATAGTTTTCTTGTTCTCAAGAAGTCTACTCGTGTGGGGGGAAATGTAGAAAACGTAGAAGATTGGTTGACAACTCCAAATGAAACCTTCATTCCGCGTATGTTGCACAAGATTGAACAACAACTGTCAAGGATTTCAGCTGATGTTGCATCGATCAATTCTATGCTTGGTTCAATACAAATTGAACAAATGAATTTATCTCGGCGTTTGGAGAAGATTGAAGAATCTCCAGCTTTGAAGAAGGCATCTACATCTGGAGTATTTAATAATGTAAAGGTGGTTTCCATTGTATCTTCTTTCGATGAGGAGGACGTGGAGCTACAGTCTCGTAGTAAAGCATTGGACCGAATGCTCGCATTGTCCTCTACAGAAGAAACTGACTTTATTAGTTCTTCTAAAAGAATGCATGGAAATTTACATCCGGTCACACCATCGAAAAATTTAATAAGGGATTCAACCTCGAAGCCTAGCAATTGTACTAGTGGTTCTTCGAGATATTACGACTATATTTTTGCCGATGGTAGACCTGACGAGTAAGTAATATGAGTTTTGATTTAATTCCAATAGTTTTTTTCTTCTAATTTATTCGTTTCTTTTCTTAGAGAAATAATATCATCTTGCAACAAAAACTATGTGTCTCGGTTTGAGATGAAGACCTTAGCTCCTTTAGCAAAAATTAGCAATGGGGTATGTATAGATAGTATATTTCTTCTTAGATGCCATCTATGTTTACTTTGATTCCATCGCTGACATTTTTAATGATTTATTCAGATTATAGGTATTGTCTCCGCTCTTCTCACCGCGGAGTGTAGAAGCATGGAAAAGAATAAAGAAATATCCATGCAGCCAAGGATCCCCATGCGGCTCAGGGACCCATGCGGCTCAAGCGTCTATGCGGCTCAAAGAAGAGCCACGTGGTCCTCAACAGCTTTTCTTCCACTGCATTTAATGCCTTGACGGCTGACAGCTCTGACCAATGACAGAAAGATGCAATAATGACTCTGTCATAATGGCAGACTCCTAGGGATACGAAGGAGACCTCTGACACAATCCCCAGGAACCCAGAAACCTTTATGTGTCCTTGACACGTGTATCGTCGCATGCGGCTCAGACAGAGGCCACCCATGCGGCTTAGCCGAAGCTATCCCATGCGGCTCGCAAAGAATTACCTCATGCGGCTCAAGCATAGGCTATCTCCATGCGGCTCACGAGGACTATCTCTATGCGGCTCACGAAGAAAGCACCCACCATGCGATCACCTACGCTCATACGGCTCAGATCACCACCATGCGGTTCAAATGTTCAGGGGCCACTCCCAAGCAGCCTTGAGACGTGGCCAGTCTTATGCGACTCAATGGAGAGTAGTCCTCATGCGGCTCAGATTTTCTAAGTGGCTCGTAGTTAAGACACGTGGCATGATAATGGGACACGTGGCATCAAATCGACCGAAATCCATCACCAAATTCTAATAAAATATTGGGATCAAATCAGATCATTTGCAATCAATCAAATTGAACACGTGGCAGAAGATCCGAGCTTGGCATAATAAATCATGAGGATTTATGGCAATCATCATTAATTGCCCATAGAGATTTGTTGCAATCACATTAATTGCTCAAATCTATTATGAATGGCCCAGATTCATTGATCCTTAACCGCCGACTTTTGAGAATGGGTAATCATTGCAAAGCCTAATGATGCCTCCCACTCTTATAAATAGCAAGGTGCCATTCCCTTGCAACAGACACACAGAGGGAAAGGGACAGAGAGAATACACACACAGAGGAGAGATACGGAGAGACAGACAGAGACGAGCAGAAAGAGAGAGAGAGAGAGCACACCCCCCTCAGATCCAGAGAGAACAAAGAGAGCATTTCTTCATCAACGCCAAACAGTTCTTCTACAGAGTCAAGGCTGCACCCGATCGTCCAAGGAGTAAGGCAGAGCTGCTGTCGCTTTCCCGAGCCTCTATCGGCACCCTCCAGAATCTAAAATAAACAATTGTACTTAGATTGCTGTACCTAGGTTTTTGTCCCTAGGTTTTCTTTGTACAAGCGAGTTTGTATTGTGAGTCTAAGTTCAGTCCTCCGATAATTATTCTGTTCTTTTATAATCAATAGCAAACACGATGGCGACTCAGCTGGGAACAAACTTCTCCATGGCTGAGGAGTTGGTGACGTAATCGAATGTAGCCAAACTTGGCTCAACGCAACAGAAGATGGTCGTCCGCTTCGACCAACAGGCGTTTGAAGAAATGCTCTCTGAGGGGAGCGCTGGCCCGGTCCAGAAGCGAACCCGCACAAGTAAAGATCGCAGCGAGTGGAGGCCAAAATTATTTGTTCCTCTCCAAGCTCTGGACGGAGTACTCTCTGCTGCCCAAGACGGCGAAGGCGACTCTCGTACGGCCCACTTCGAGCCATAGAGGACTCTGTTGTTCCCAAGTCTGGCAGAGGAAAGCACTACGATGCTGGACTTGCAGGGGTAAAGAGCGATTCTATGTGCTCCAGGAAGAAATCAAACAAGGGTACTAGCCGTAAAACAAAGACTCATGCGGCCAAGATTGCCAGCCGCATGCATGATGACCATGTGACTGAGACTGCTAGCCAAATGCATAATACTCATGCTGCTAGGATTTCCAGCCGTATGGAGAACACTCATACGACCAGGATTTCCAGTCGCATGGAGAAGACCTACGCGGCTACGTCTGCCAGCCGCATGAAGATTATTGATGCCAGTCGCATGACGCCTACTCCACGCGGCTCTGTCTTCGACCGCCTCTCCTATGGTCCTGATCTCTTGTGCTCCCAAGAAGATATGTCCGACTCTCTTCTGCACCACTTAGGCTCTTCCTACTATGTGCCCTCATGTACTAGAGTGAAGAAGTCTAAGGCAACACGAGCTTGGCAAGCTCGGTCCGCTGGTCCGATCTCTGACCATCCGAACGTCCTATATACTGTTATGCGGGCCTCTGATGGAAAGTTGTACAGAACCACTCGAGTCCAGCCCCCGGCGACAAACGGACAGAGAGGTTCCCAAAAGGTTCCCAAAATCCAGGGAGCAAACATGGTCGATCCGGACCCATCAAACTTGCGTGAGGCCATCCTCCACAAACACAAGGAAAGAAAAGGTACCTCGGGGTGCAAAGAGTCCTCCCATGGGCGTCACTGCACCCAAATCATCGTCAACTGCTGTTGTAACAATACGACGATACGAGAAGACCGGCAGTCCATCTTCCAAAGACTGTAACAACCATGTTCAGAGGATGAGGCACCTCCCGTCGTCTCCTGCAACTCTGCTCAGAAAATCCTCGCCGATGGGAGAGAGAAGAAGACCAATGTTCCCAGCCCGAAGATTTCAACTACCATGACTAAGAGACTATCGTCTAAACGGGTGCCCACCACTGGAGTTTTCCAAGGTACCCGTTCAAAGACAAAATCTGCTAGAGTGGGAGATTCATCGTCCACACCACTGGGGGTTGCTGGGACTAGGGGTAGCACTCCTCAGAACATCCACGATAATTCGATGTTCCAAGGAGATGAGCCCAAGGAAACAACTCTCCTATCAGATACAGCAAGGGCCGACGTCCCCAAGGACGTCCATGACTCCCAAGATGAAGCAAACTCTGAAGCTGGGGGTACTATCCCTTCTGAGTCCGAACCAGAGGAGAACATTCCCACATACCCAGATGACTTCTCGTTACAGAGGTATGATTCGGAGGGCACGTCCTCCACCGTTCCTTCTATCTCTCCTCATATAAAGACGGTATTTATGACGGACAGCAACCAAGGTGGTTCCAGTGATCGCCAACACATCGACACTCTGGAGGCCATACTGTATGCCTTGGTCAGGTCTGTAGACGAGATCAAAGCAGTCCTTCCAACTCTCCAAGGAGGGGCGCCTGGCCAAACAAATACGGGTCCCGCGGTCAATGCGGACTCGAACTCAGCGGCAGCGAACCCGGGCAATAATCCTCCTGAAGTGACGGCCCCCACCGCTGTGGATGAGGCGAAGGAAGCAAGAAGAGAGGTCCAGGAGCTCTGAGCCATGTTTCACGCTCGAGAAACCTCTCAAGACCTCAGAATACGGCAACCATACCCTGCAGCATGGTGGGATGTCCCCTTCCCACCAAGATATAAGCCGTTCAATATCAATCCTTATGATGGCAAGACCTCCGCAAGTCGGTTCATAACTTACTTCGAGGTCACCACCGACCATTTGCCCCATGACGATGCTATCCTTACACGATTATTCATCGGGGCATTGGAAGGAGTCACCTTCGACTGGTATCGCAACCTGCCCGACAACTGCATCCACTCATTCACCAGCTTCAAGCGCATGTTCTTGGAGAGATTTTACGAAGTAGGACAGGACATCACGATGTCCACCCTCATGGACGTCGTCCAAGGGGAGAAATAGCTGACAAGGAACCACTACAAAAAAAACCCTCATTTGCGACAAACATTTACGACGGCTCTCGGAAAAAGTAGTATTTACGACAACGAAATTTGTTCCGTCGGAAGTATCTCGTAAAGGTCCATATTATTTTCGACTAATAATGTGCTCTCGGAAAAGATCCTTTTTTTTGTCGGAATTACTCAATAATTGGAGGGAGTTGTTGGCGCCAAAACTGGTTCCGACCAGAATGTTTTTTCTCGGAAAAGTGTGTCATTATTTACGAGGACGAATATGCCCCGTCGTAAATAGTAGCCTAATTGCGACGGCAATTATCGTTGGTCGTAAATAAGAATTTATTTATGAGAAATCCTATACATTGTCGGAAATAAATTTGTATTTACGAGGAGACTTAAATATTGTCGGTAAAGGTATATGTTTTTCCAAGGGTTTTTTATGTCATCGTAAGTCGTTGACTATTTCCTATACGAAGTAAACATTATCGAAAATAATAATAAAATAAAATTTCAAATTATTCTCCAAATAAATTAAAAAGATTTATCCAAATAATCAAAGAATTTACCAGACAAATTCAAAAAATACTAGTAAATGCACGTGCATTACACGTACAATAAATTTAAATATAAAAATTTATGATATTATTGAATGTAAAAATACAGAAACGTAGAAATGTATAAATTTATTAGAATATTTTAAATGATATTATTTAGTTACTTTTAATATAATTTAAATTTTAAAATATTTGAGGATTTAAATATGTCAAATAGTTTGGAGAATTTTAAGTTTAAAAAAAATCACCGTGAATAAGGGTATATTGAATGGAGAAGAAGAAGTCGGTTACAGATTCAAGAAAGAAATACTCGAAAATGAGAACACAAGCTACGTACATTTTTCAATCTGATTACAGTTCTTCCTAGCTCTTCTGATTTATAGATTTTGATACATGGCTCCTTGATACATGTCCGTGGGAGTTAGTCCATTGGGTATACCAGAGGGTCATGTGGGGATGTGCACGGTTTGAACGCTCCAGACATTGCTCGCCGGCCCGAAGAAAAGAAAAATTAAAAAAAAAATCAGTTGGAGACAAGTTGTGGCATATTCGTCTGAGTCGGCAAGTCGGTGAGTTGGCATACTTGTATGAACTTGCAAGTCGGTAACTGGTGAGGTAATGAACTGAACACCTATCAACATATGACGTAAATGACTTAATTTGGAGCACGTTCTAATACTAGAGATTTTCCCAAAATAATTCCAGAAATCAATCACAAATAAATCATAGAGAGTTTGAGAAATAATCAAATGATTCACCAATAAATTAAAATTATTTCTCCAATTAATCAAATAATTTAAAATATTTCTCCAAATAAGTCAAAATGGTTTATCCAAATAATCAAATAATTCAGCAAATTAAATTAAAATATTTTTCGAATTAAATTAAAAAGATTTTTGCAAATAATTAAATTATTTGCCAAATCAAAAAGATTTCTCCAACTAATCAAATAATTCATCAAATAAATCAAAAAGATTTATAATGTATATATGTTAACAAATTGAGCTTTGCTAGCTTGTCCGCTGCGGGCCAGCCCGTCCGCTAAGTGGCGTCCCCCATTGGCAGGTCAACCGAAGTGGGACCCATGCAAATAGGGGGTGGGTGGGGTAATCGGGTTCGACCACGCAGGCGGACGGGCCAGCCCGCCTGCAGACAAGTTAGCGTTTTCGTAACAAATTATCACCTAAACTTTTTTTTCAAAATTATGTGAAAAATAATTTTGGTTGAATATATTTTCTATTTTCTAATAACATTTAGTGCCCATTCTAAGCAGTATTATAATAGAAGAGATTTTTTAATTTTTTTCTTCCAAAAATCTAATATATGATAACAAATCCAGCCTCCCGCACCTATCAATATATGACATAAATGACTTATTTGGAGCCCGTTCTAAGCCGCATTATATAGTAGAGATTTTCCAAAAAAATTCCAAAAATTAAATAATTCACAAATAAATCATAAAGAGTTTGAGAAATAATCAAATGATTCACGAAAAAATTAAAAATAATTCTCAAAATAATCAAGTAATTGAAAATATTTCTCCAAATAAGTCAAAAAGATTTATCCAAATAAATTAAATAAATTCCAATTAAATTAAAAAGATTTTTCTAAATTTTTAAATAATCACCAAATCAAAAAGACTTCTCCAAATAATCAAATAATTCACCAAATAAATCAAATAGATTTATAATGAATCTATGTTAACAAATTGTCACCTAAACATTTTTTTAAAAAATTATGTAAAGAATAATTTTGGTTGACTATTTCCTTTTTTGTTTAAATAAAATTTAGAAAAGATTTTTGTGATCCCTCCCTCCTATCCGTAAACGGTTGAATAATCCCGCCTCCTGCCCCCTCAAAAATTTCGGATAATCCCGCCGACCTCTTCCATATTAGGTACCCTCCTCATTAAAACCCTCCAAGCCGTACATGGTAAAAGAAACAAATAAAATTTAGGTCTTCCTCTCCACTGCGCCTCCTCCTCAACCGCTACTGCTAGTGTGAAGGAAAATCTGGTGGTGAAGGAAGAAGCACGAATTTAGGTATTCTTCCTACCTTCTTTATTTGTGTATTTCTGTGTTGCTATTTCATCATCTTCTTCTTCTAATACGATGTAAACAAATGAAATTTATTCTTTGCAAACACCCAACCTAATTTTGCTTTTTTTTCATACAACCTGTCACCACCCGATCAATACTATATGTGAGGACAAGCTAATTTTGATTTTCTTTTATTTATTTTTTTGCTTTTTTTTTTCAGACACCCGATCCTTGTTAGCAATTCGGCAAACCAAAAAAATTCGGTAGGGCAAAAGTACAAGTCTAAATCGGCACGGTACCAATAAAATATGCTAAAAATTTCGGTCAAATATTCGTCAAACTGAAAAGGTTCGTATTAGATTTAATTCGTGTTTAGTACGTTTCTTATGAACAAATTCGACATATATATAGGACCCACCCCCACTCCTATTCCATAAACTTACATGGAAGGCCGAAGAAATGAAACAAACAACAGGCCGTATATCATGTGAATTCCTTCTACATTATCTTATATTTCTTCTTCAAGAATTTCAGAATTTGGAGATCAAATGTTATTGTGTTTGGTTAATCCGAATTTTTTTGATTATTATTATTTTCTGATTCATGCGTCCTCTTCTTTTTCTCACGATGAATTCTTCTTCGGAAGTGCATTGTGCCATGGTCAAGCAAGCAAATTGCTGATTTGACTCACAAGTGATTTTGGATACTACTAATAACTTAGAAGTTGGAACATATGAAGAAAAGGAAAGGAAAGTGGAAATTGAAAAACTTGTATGCAACAACCAATTGTTGGAAAAAAGACTAGGATCGAAAACCAAAAAAATTACTTTAATTGACGTTAGCAGCTTGCCAATTATTGTTATTTCTGTTGTGAACTTTAGGTTGGCAACTAGTAGTTGTGTCTATAGGCACAACAACTATGTTAAAGTCATATATATATTGCGCAAGTTCTACAATTCATACTTTGTTTTAAGGGGGCACATAACATGTTTGAAAAAATATCTCAAAGATCTCCATCGATATTTATGGTTTGTCTTCTTTGTTTTTTTTTGCTCTGTTATTTAATGATTGTTGGTTCATATATGACTGATATGATACCGATTCATATACGACTGGAACTGATACTGATACTCTTGTCTAGGAACTCAATTTTAGTGTATGTTGTGTCCAGTTAGTGTATGCCATATAAGATGGGATACGTGTCTCTGTTTTAGAGAAAAGACAGACAAAGTACATGTCTCTGATACTAATACTGTCTAGGAACTCAATTTATATTAAGATGGGAGTCTATTTATACTCTTGTACTGATGTATAAATACATGTCTCTGATATATAAGATGGGAGTCTATTTATACTCTTGTACTGATGGTAACTCAATTTATATTAAGAAAAAGACAGACAAAGTACATGTCTCTGATATATAAGATGTGAGTCTATTTATACTCTTGTACTGATGGGAGACATGTCTCTGATACTGGTACTATTGTCTAGGAACTCAATTTGAAAGTTTCGGATGGTATCAGACCTTCCTGAAATCTCTGATACTGATATCAGTACAGTCAAGATTTAATTATAAGGCCAATTTCTGGGTTCAATCCCCGATACTCTTGTCTAAGAACTTTGGGCCAATTTCTGGATATTTTAGGAAGTTTCTGGCACTTAAAAAATTTCGGACAGCTTCAACCAATTTGGAAAGTTCAAAATAATTTAAGCCAGTTTGGAGGAAATAGACTAGAAGTTGAGAGGAACTTTTGATATTAGCCCTATAACGTTGGTTATCAGTCGATCGATACAGACGTTTTAAGGCAAATTCAATGAATTTGGCTGATATACAACTGATACAGCCAATAGGTATCTATATTAATCAATTTACAAAGCTAGAGTAAAACATAGAAGTATTATTACTAATATCCCTTTAAAAAATAAATACACTGCCATTGCCAAAGTTCATGGTAAGCCAAAAGACTATTTCCAATATAACACAGGAATCTTGCCTTCACTGCACGCCAATGGTCAAGGCATGAACGGTGAACAAACTGTTGGGTACCCTTGCACATGCATGGAGAAAGCAACTCATCCCCTACAACAAATTGACAATAACATAATTCTAAAACAACTGGAAGAAAACTAATATTCCACTACCAGTAAAATAAATGGTTAATCATGAATTATATCAAGTATCAATTCAAACAGTCACTTGATAACATACTTAACAGGTGCAATAACATAGCCACTAAATACCTGGGGATGCAACTGATCATGAGGCGACTGGCAGACAAAAATGATGTACTCACAGATCCAAAATTGAACTAAACACTGGTGATGGTGCAGTTGCCAAAATCAATAGTGTCAAACTAGGTTGTGTATAACCTATATACTGCTCTTAATTTATTCTTTTGTTGCTATTAATATGCATTTTTCATTAACAAATTTATAGGCTGAAATTAAAATAAATTAAGGAATCCTAGGAATAATGTTCTATCCCATTTACATGAATCACACCTATCCTGCAGAGCTAAAACTTTTGAAGAAAATTGTACCCATATGCCAAGCCATAATGAGAAGCAAAGGTGTTAACATCTATTACTTATTTACTTCAGCTAGTAGTTTATACTTATAACCAATGAGTAAGTCCACAAACAAGGACAAAATATCCTAAAAAAATTTGCGTCGACAATGCCAGGTCATTCATGATGAGAGAAAGCCATTGGATACCATTCAATAATATATATAGGCACCATGGCCATATTTCAAATTAGATAATGGTGATTTCCTTCTCCGTCTTTAATTCGTTGACACAAACCCACTTTACTATTATGGGACCTCACAGAAAGTTCAATTCCATGTAGGCTGGTTTACTCAGACTTGGGCTAACATTGTGTTTCAACAGTATCGCTTCTCTAATGCCCCATTGTACTTAATTCGACCATTTGTCCATGTTAATATTACTGTGTTCAGAAGTTACAAAATATATTTTATCCGAATTTCTACAAGTTTTCTTTTAGCCAATTGATTGTTTCAAGAAGTTTCATGTAAGTAAGGGAAATGATGGAGAAGGAGAAAGCTGGAAAAGTGAGAAGGCAAAAGAAATCTATGTATGTTAGCTAACTTTTCACTCTTCATTGTGTTCTTTAAATGGATACCATACTTTGTTGATTTTGTGTATGATTGTGATATTCGATCGATATGTTATATAATATTATAGTACGTTTTATTGTGTTGTAGGAAACGATGGAAAACAAAAAAAGTACTGCTGAAGAGGAAAATCTGAATGTGAATGATTGGGACATATATAGAGAGGTGATTATACCTAGTCATGGTCGTGTACTTGGATTGGGGGTGGTTTGAAAGGTAAATATTTGTATTCATCTAGCAAAAATTGCAAGAAATGTAGATGTGTTGAACTTGAAGGAAATCATCAACAATTAAAATATGAGATGAAAGATATGAAAGGTCAATGAAGCACTCTGCAAGAACAATTTCAAATGTTGTTAAACACCATCCAAAATTCTGAACATAGTGCGAGGCAATCACCAAATGCGGTATGTACATTTCTTTACAATTTTATAAGTTGTGAGTTGAGTTTAAATCTTAATTTTATTTAAATTACATGAGTTCTTATTGGAATTTTTTTTCTTGTAACAGGATGATGTTGGAAGTAATAGTTTGGATGCTAATCTTAGCAATGACTTTGAAGAATAATTCAAGAAGCTCCAGTTTCATAATATAATTGACTTTGTTATTTGTAGGCCTAGAAATTTCTTTTAGATTTGGCATTACAAGTTTATTGTGTTGGCACATCAATTTTGATTATTGTTCACAATAACCCTTGTACGTCGTTAGTTTGTTTTTCTCTCAGGAAACAATAGAATGTCTCTCCTTTCAATGAAGTTAATCAAAGACCATGGAGCTCTGGATATCTCCTTTATCAGCTTTGCCAAAGACTATCAAGCCTGCTTAAAGTCTACATAGAAGATGGCGCTTCCTGCTCCCTTAGAGTTTGTATTCTACTAGGAATCCATGTACGTACTTTGCTAAGATGACATTTATAAAGATAGGAATGGTGAAGAAGTCATTCAGAGGAGACGGAAAATCCGACGGATTTTCGGATAAATCTGCCGGATTATCCGAACCCCTCACAGCAAGTTTGTGAGGAGAAGTTCGGATAATCCGACGGAAATCCGCAAAAATCCGACGGATCATCCGAAACCCTCACAGCAAGTATGTGAGGAGAAGTTCGGATAATCCGACGGAAATCCGCGGAAATCTGTCGGATCATCCGAAACCCTCACAGCAAGTATGTGAGGAGAAGTTCGAATAATCCGACGGAAATCCGCGGAAATCCGGCGGATCATCCGAACCCCTCACAGCAAGTTTGTGAGGCCACAGTTCGGATCATCCGCCGGACTTCCGCTGAAATCCGACGGATAATCCGCCTGACCTTTTTGCAACTTGAAATTCAAATCCAACGGCATCTGACAGATGCATTTAATGCATCCAACGGCTCTTTTTGTGACCGTTACTGTTGAACGGATAATCCGACGGATTTCCGCGGAAATCCGGCAGATAATCCGCTCGACGGCTGTATTGCCTTTATGATGTTGGATTTGTATAAAAGAGGCTTTGTCTCTCCTCTTAAAGGCTATCTCTTCCAAGCTTTAAATTTTCTCAACAACCAAAAGAGCTTCACCATTACTACTCTACCTAATCTTCAATTGTCATCCAACCCAAAGTGCTAGAGTGTCTCAAGAGCTTTTACTTTCGATCTTCAAGTGTTTAGAAGATCAAAGCATCCTTTCCTTTTCTTTGAAGTTGGCGAGCCTTCGTAAGAAAACTTGTGTGTAGAAGTTGGCGAGTTCTTCGGATCCAAACTCGTGTTGAAGTTGGCGAGTTCTTCGGATCCAAACTCGTGTGTACTATTTGCATAATAGTGGATTAAAGCCGGAGAGAGTTCCGGGACTGGATTGCCTCAAAAGAGGATACCAGGATACATCCTTGCGTTTGCGTTTGATCTTTCTACTCCTCACTCTTTATTGCATCATTTGTTATAGTTTAATTTTAATTCCCTATTCACCCCCCCCTCTAGGGTTCTACAATTGGTATCAGAGCTTCGTTCTCTTGATTTGGATTTACACCCTTGAGTGATCCATGGCCTCTAACCCTAGCATCAACACGTTTCACAATGAGGGACACTCCATAAATAGGCCTCCCCTATTTGATGGTACCAACTATAACTATTGGAAGATTAGGATGGGCATTTATCTCAAGTCCATAGATTTTGATTTATGGGATTGCGTGATAAATGGCCTCCCTACTCCTTCCAGAGCTATTGAGGATATTGCTTCTGACACCCTTCGAGAAACACTCACTGAAAATATCAAGAAGCTTGCTTGTCGAGATGCCAAGGCAATGAACGCTCTTTACTGTGCTCTCGACAGTAGTGAATTCAATCGAATCTCAACTTGCAAGACTTCCAATGAGATCTGGAAGTTACTTGAAGTCACACACGAAGGGACTTCACAAGTGAAGGAATCTAAGATCAGTAGACTCACGCAAGAATATGAGTCTTTTAAAATGAAGCATGATGAATCTATTGCTAGCATGTTTACTCGCTTTGGTGATATTATTAACCCTCTCTCTTCTCTTGGAAAGTAATATCCCACTCATGAAAAGATAAGGAAGATTCTTAGAGGATTGACGAAAGCTTGGAGTCCTAAAGCTACCGCAATCATTGAGGGGAACGATCTAACCGTCATGAACCTAGAGACCCTCATGGGTAAGCTGATGACTCACGAGCTTGACATGAAGGATCAAGAGGAATCCTCCATTCAAGAGAAGGAGAAGGAGAAGACCAAAGAAAAGGAGAAGACTCTTGCTCTCAAAGCATCAAGGTCCTACTCCAAGGATAGCTCCGACGACAATGAGTCGGACGACGATGAAGAAATAGCTCTCACAGCTAAGCACTTCAGGAAGTTCTTAAAGTTCAACAAGGCCAACCGCTCTAGACGGGACAATGAAGAAGATCCGGTATGCTATCAATGCAGAAGACCCGGACACATCAAGAGGGATTGTCCGATGGTACGAAAAGACTCAAGCAAGTACGATAAGCCAAGCAAGGGAAGCTCGTCCTCCAGAAAGTTCGCCAACACTAGCATTTGGTGTGAAAGCGACGCGAGCGACTCCGACAACGACAAGGAGTGCAAACACAATGCTAACGTTTGTCTCATGGCAACCGATGAGGTACTTGATGATTTTTCCTTAAACACTCTTACCTATGATGATTTGGAGAAAGCCATTCTTGAGTTACATGAAGAACACAAAGGTGTTCGGAATAAATACAAGAAATCTCTTAAGGAGGTTGAGGCTCTTCAACTTGAAGTAGAGAGGCTCTCAAGCATCATTAGTGATGTGAAGGGAAAATCTCCTATTTCCGACACGGATGAAATGGAGTCTTTGAGACTAAAATTTCAAGAATCTCTTGACACCATCAAGAAAAAGGATGATGAGATTCAATCCATGAGAAGCTCTTATGAATTTGCTATGCGCAAATGTCAAGATGCTAATAGAAGAGAATATTCCACTTCTATAAAGTATAATGATCTTCTTACACGGAGTAAGACTTTAAGTAATAAGAATACCACTCACATGCATGCTCCAAGACACCCCCACACTCATCACAATGCTATGCATAACCATTACATGAACACTACACACAACTCCTTTTCTAACACAAGAAAAGGACCCTTTGTTAAAAAGAAAACATCTCATCATGCATTTTACTATCATCATAACACTCATGGTAGAACATCTCACACTAGAGACTCACATATGCACAACACTCACACTTCTTCTTCTAGATCTTCTTTATTGTGCAACTATTGTGGGTTGATTGGTCATACGTCTAATTTTTGTTATACAAGAAAACAAGTTGACATGAGAGTTCTTAAATGGGTTCCTAAGACTAACACTCAAGGACCCACAAGATCATGGGTACCAAATTGTTCATCTTCAACTTATGTTGTAGGTGACGAATCCTTCTCATGCTAGAAGCAAGTGGATTCTCGATAGCGGTTGTTCACGGCACATGACCGGTGATGCTTCACTTTTTACAACGCTATCGATGAAGAAGGAAGGACACGTCTCCTTCGGTAACAATCTAAAAGGTTATATTATTGGAAATGGTAATATCGGTTCTCCTCCTTATCCTTGTATTAATAATGTTTGTCTTGTTACAAATCTCAAGCATAACCTCCTTAGTATTAGCCATCTTACCGATAATGGCTATGATATCAAGTTTGTTAAACTCAAATGCTACATTACCGATAGCTCCAATGGAACTATTGTGTATGAAGGCATTAGAGAAAACAATATTTATGTTCTTTATCTTGTTGAAGGTACTAACAATGACAGGTGCCTAGTCGCAAAGAACGATGAGAGTTGGCTTTGGCACATGAGGCTTGGACACGCCAACATGGATACTATCTCTCGCCTCGCCTCCAAGAAGCTTGTACGAGGACTTCCTAGTATCCCCTTCAAGAAGGATATGGTTTGTGAAAAATGCGAGAAAAGTAAGTTGACCAAGTCATCTTTCAAATCCATCAACTCTGTGAGTACCACAAGACCCCTTCAACTTATTCATATGGATCTTTTCGGGCCTAGTAGAGTAGCTAGCCTTGGTGGCAAACTCTATGCCTTTGTTTTAGTTGATGATTTTTCAAGATTTACTTGGGTTATTTTTCTTGCTTGCAAAAGTGATACTTTTCGTGAATTTGTTGCTTTTTGTAAACGTGTTCAAAATGAGAAAGGCTTTTCTATTAACAAAATTAGGAGTGATCATGGAGGTGAATTTGATAATGTTGATTTCAAAAGATTTTGTGAAAAGAATGGTTTTGGACATGATTTTGCTTGTCCCCGTACTCCTCAACAAAATGGTGTTGTGGAGAGAAAGAATAGAACCCTTGGCGATATGGCCCGGGTCATGTTAAACCAATATAAGCTCCCTCAATATTTTTGGGCGGAAGCCGTCAATACGGCATGTCATGTAATTAATAGGGTCTTAATTAGACCTATTACTAAGAAGACTCCTTATGAGCTTTGGTTTAACAAAATTCCTTCTATTGAATATTTCAAGGTTTTTGGTTGCAATTGTTTTATTTTGAATACCAAGGATAACCTAGGCAAGTTTGAAGAAAAAGCCTATGAAGGAATATTCCTTGGATACTCTACTCATAGCAAAGGTTTTCGTATTTTTAATAAAAGAAGTCTTGTTGTCGAAGAGTCAATCAATGTCTCTTTTAATGAACTTAACTCTTCTACATTCTCCTCCTCCGAGGATATTGATGACATCTCGTTTGGATTGGAGAACTCCTCTATTGAGGATCGTCCTTCTTCATCTAACAATGAAGTTGTGACCCCATCAAAAGAGTCTTCTCCTCTCGAGCCTCCTCCAAAGGATCTCCCAAGAGAATGGAGATTTGTCACCAATCATCCTAAGGAGCTCATCATTGGGGATCCTTCCTCAAGTGTTAGCACAAGATCCGCCACTCGTGATCTTTGTGCCAATGTGGCTTTTATCTCTCAAGTAGAGCCTAAAAATGTTAATGATACTTTTCTCGATGAATTTTGGATGATAGCTATGCAAGAGGAGCTTAATCAATTTGAGCGAAGCAAGGTTTGGGAACTTGTCCCAAAACCTAGCAATCATCCCATTATTGGAACTAAATGGGTGTTTCGCAACAAGCTAAATGAAGATGGGTTAGTGACTCGTAACAAAGCCCGATTGGTTGCCCAAGGCTATAACCAAGAGGAAGGCATTGACTACGACGAAACCTATGCTCCGGTTGTACGTCTTGAATCCATTCGTATGCTTTGTGCCTTTGCTTGTTTTAATGACTTTAAGCTATTTCAAATGGATGTTAAGAGTGCTTTTTTTAATGGTATTATTAAGGAGGAAGTTTATGTTAAACAACCTCCCGGTTTTGAAGATTTTCAATTTCCTAACCACGTTTTCAAACTTCATAAAGCCCTTTATGGCCTCAAACAAGCTCCACGTGCTTGGTATGAGCGTCTTAGCTCTTTTCTTGTTTCTCACAATTTTTCAAAGGGAAATGTTGACACCACACTTTTTATTAAATCCCATGATGGGACTCTCTTATTGGTTCAAATTTATGTTGATGATATTATTTTTGGTTCTACTAACAACACACTTTGTGTAGAATTTGCCAAAGTTATGCAGGAAGAGTTTGAAATGAGTATGATGGGAGAGCTCTCCTTCTTCTTGGGGTTACAAATCAAGCAAGGACCTAAAGGAACCTTCATCAATCAAGCAAAATATACAAGGGACCTCCTCAAGCGTTTCGACCTTGACTCATCCAAATCAATGAGAACCCCTATGGCTACAACGACCAAGCTTGACAATGATGAAGATGGGACATCGGTCGACATTCGTAAGTATAGAGGTATGATCGGTAGCTTACTTTATTTAACTGCTAGCCGTCCGGATATCATGTTTAGTGTTTGCTTGTGTGCACGATATCAAGCTAATCCAAAGGAATCACATTTGACTGCCGTTAAGCGCATTTTTCGTTATCTCAAAGGCACCATTAACATGGGTCTTTGGTATCCGAAATCCTCATCCTTTGAGCTTCACGGCTTTTCGGATGCGGATTTTGCCGGATGCAAGCTTGACCGAAAAAGCACTAGTGGCACATGTCAATTCCTCGGGAAGTCCTTGGTATCGTGGTTTAGTAAGAAGCAAAACTCTGTCGCTCTTTCAACCACTGAAGCTGAGTACATAGCGGCAGGGTGTTGTTGTGCACAAATTCTTTGGATGACACAAACACTAGTAGATTATGGTATTTCTTCTCATTGCATTCCTATTAAATGTGATAATACTAGCTCCATTAATCTCACGAAGAATCCTATTTGCCACTCTCGCACTAAACACATTGAGATAAGACATCACTTTCTACGGGATCATCAACTGAAGGGTGACATTTGTCTTGAATTCATTGACACCTCTCATCAACTTGCTGATATTTTTACCAAACCTCTCTCTGAAGATCGTTTCACTTTTATTTGTCGAGAAATCGGACTCCTCGATTTCTCTATTTGAAACTTTTCTGACCTTCTCGGATTTTCCGGAGGATTTCCGATCAAATCCGCCGGATTTTCCGTTCATTTCCAGCAGCTTTTCTTGAACGAGTTCGGAAAATCCGACGGATTTCAGCGGAAATCCGGCAGATTTTCCGCATTTATTGTTCTCCGCCAAACCCGGCCGCGAACGGCTATGGCATTAATTAGACATGACCCTTCACCTACCCGCATTGAATTCGTTCTTATCTTCATCCGGATTTTCTGCCGGATTTCCGTATAAATCTGTCGGATTTTTCGGTTGCGTGGTACAGGCGCAGAAAACGAAGCGTCGGCTGCTTTCTCTTCCCCTCCCTTCCTCTTTATCCGATCCCATTCCTCTCTATCCGTTCCCAACCATTACACCCCTTCATTTACACCTCTCCACCCATTATAAACTTCATCCCCTCACCTTCCTTTCCTCCATTCTTCTCCAAACATCACTAACTCACTCTCTCTTCCTCAATGGCTTCTCACACCAAACGACAACGCCATGACGGGAGCTCCTCCTCCACTCAGCCTCCTACCCTTGCTATGTTTGTGCCTCCTCCCACGCAAGGCCACAACCCTCTCATCTTCAAATCTGCTTCCCACTCCCAGGAATGGTTTTCGTTCTACCACAAAGCTTCTGTTTGCTCCGGGAAACCTATTTCCTGGCTCAACTTCAAGGACCACCGCGACTACTTCCGCTTCTCCCGCATCGACGCCCTCCTTGAGCGTCAGGTCGACTTCTATCCACATGCTATCCGCATGTTCTACTGCAATCTCGTTCCCGCCAAGGAAGGTCCGGAGTTCGAGACGAAGGTTGGTGGCGTAAAGATCACTATCACAGCCGCCTCCTTGGCCACCATCCTTGGTCTCGATGAACGCAAGGTCCATCGCTCCCTTCCCGGCACCATCGACCACATCTCCTTCTCTCCCGACATGAGTTATGAAGAGTTCCTTTTTAACATCTGTGGCGGATCCCTCGTTCAACGACCGGAGGACAAGGATCTGAGTCACTTCTTCCATGACATGCATCGTATCCTGTGCCATACGCTCACCCCGAAATCTGGGAATATGGACAGCCTGACGGCTGAGGAGCTTATTTGCATGTATTATCTGGTGGCACGCCAACCCTTTTCACTATCCAAGTCCATCATCTATACCATGATGCTTATTAGGGAATCCCCTCATCGTTCCCTACTCTTCGGTATGTACATCACCATGATCCTTGAAGCAAATGGTATCGACTTGACTCATTGTCCGGTTGGCGATCCTCGTCCCACCCCTCTTGTAAAATCCAAGGGACGTGGTCGTGCGGCTCCTGCTGTTGCCCCTACTCCTGCTCCTGCTGCTGTTGCTGGCGGCCCTACATCTCCTCCGGCGACTATCCTCACTCCTGACGTGCGCCGCTACATTGATCGCAAGTTTGCCGATCTCTCTCTCTCTACCCATGAGCGTCTTCAGGCCAACACTAGGGGACTTGGCACTCTTATCCACCATGGCTTCATGGACCAGGCTTACTACATACAACGTATGTTTGAGGAACACACTCCCTTTCTCAACCCTAATACTCCTCATCCAGACTTTCCGGGGCCTCGCTTCACTGATCCGAACGTGTATGGCTTCATGTACCCGGATGGCGTCGATCCTTATGGCGCCTTCACCTCTGCTACCGGGGATGATGAGGATCAGGAGGCCGGCCCGTCTCAGGCGCCTGACAGTTGATGATGCCTTGCTTTTTAGTGTTGTCTTGTGTGGTCCTTCGGGGACTTTTAATTTGTGTTTTGTGTGGTCCTACGGGGCTTTTGGAAATCTGTCTTTTAGTTATGTGCTAGTTTGGGCTTTTAAAGCCTCGGTTGTACCCCTGGTTCTTCTCTTATGAAATAAAGTTTTCGTATGTTTTTCTGTTCTATTACATATTTTATTCTGTTCTTCTCTCCATCTTTGATTAACTGACAAAGGGGGAGAAATCATATTGAGTTATTGAGGGGGAGATTCCTTTATTACGGGGGAGCCATTTACATTCTTATTATTTGTCAATTATCAAAATGAGGGAGTTTGTTGGCACATCGATTTTGATTATTGTTCACAATAACCCTTGTACGTCGTTAGTTTGTTTTTCTCTCAGGAAACAGTAGAATGTCTCTCCTTTCAATGAAGTTAATCAAAGACCATGGAGCTCTGGATATCTCCTTTATCAGCTTTGCCAAAGACTATGAAGCCTGCTTAAAGTCTACATAGAAGATGGCGCTTCCTGCTCCCTTAGAGTTTGTATTCTACTAGGAATCCATGTACGTACTTTGCTAAGATGACATTTATAAAGATAGAAATGGTGAAGAAGTCATTCAGAGGAGACGGAAAATCCGACGGATTTCCGGATAAATCCGCCAGATTATCCGAACCCCTCACAGTAAGTTTGTGAGGAGAAGTTCGGATAATCCGACGGAAATCCGCGAAAATCCGACGGATCATCCGAAACCCTCACAGCAAGTATGTGAGGAGAAGTTCGGATAATCCGACGGAAATCCGCGGAAATCCGTCGGATCATCCGAAACCCTCACAGCAAGTATGTGAGGAGAAGTTCGGATAATCCGACGGAAATCCGCGAAAATCCGGCGGATCATCCGAACCCCTCACAGCAAGTTTGTGAGACCACAGTTCGGATCATCCGCCGGACTTCCGCTGAAATCCGACGGATAATCCGCCTGACCTTTTTGCAACTTGAAATTCAAATCCAACGGCATCTGACAGATGCATTTAATGCATCCAACGGCTCTTTTTGTGACCGTTACTGTTGAACGGATAATCCGACGGATTTCCGCAGAAATCCGGCGGATAATCCGCTCGACGGCTGTATTGCCTTTATGATGTTGGATTTGTATAAAAGAGGCTTTGTCTCTCCTCTTAAAGGCTATCTCTTCCAAGCTTTAAATTTTCTCAACAACCAAAAGAGCTTCACCATTACTACTCTACCTAATCTTCAATTGTCATCCAACCCAAAGTGCTAGAGTGTCTCAAGAGCTTTTACTTTCGATCTTCAAGTGTTTAGAAGATCAAAGCATCCTTTCCTTTTCTTTGAAATTGGCGAGCCTTCGTAACAAAACGCGTGTGTAGAAGTTGGCGAGTTCTTCGGATCCAAACTCGTGTTGAAGTTGGCGAGTTCTTCGGATCCAAACTCGTGTGTACTATTTACATAATAGTAGATTAAAGCCGGAGAGAGTTCCGGGACTGGATTGCCTCAAAAGAGGATACCAGGATACATCCTTGCGTTTGCGTTTGATCTTTCTACTCCTTACTCTTTATTGCATCATTTGTTATAGTTTAATTTTAATTCCCTATTCACCCCCCCTCTAGGGTTCTACATATTGTACTTAATATACATTGTTTCTTTATGTCACGTTTTTTTATATCAATAGATGATTACAACATTATCTTTTACTTTAATTGTTAATGTATTCGAGTTTTATTATTAATTTCACATCTTATGAGAAAAGTGATTCTATTTTACGATAATGAATTCTATCAGAATTAGTAATTATCATGACATACATCATTTTCAATGTCATTTTTTTAATTTTTTTCCAATTGCTATGGTGGTCGAAAAAACATGATTCCGACTACACAAATTTTAATTTTCGACTGCTTTAGCAATCGCAAACAAACTTTTTCGAGGATCTCTCTTATCGGAAATAAACTTGCAATTTTTTTTACGAGAAGTTTAATTCTTTTTTTGAGTGTACCTTTATTGTCGAAAATTTGTATTACCGATAAACAAAATGTGGTCGCAAATAAATCGTCTATCGTAAATAGTATTTCCGAGAAACACTTATCGTCGAAAACACATTGTCGAAAAATAAATTGTTTATCATGTTTGTAAATAGTTGTGACCACCAATTCATTATTTGCGACGACACACTATCATCACAAATATCATCTTCTTATATTCATAAAGCTTATTTACGACAATAAAAAAACAAATATGAGGGTCATCTCCTCTCACAAATACTCACATTTCCGACAGTTGGTCGAAAAAATACTTTTTCCGACGCTAGCATTTACGAGGGCATACGACGGCCTTTTACCCTCGGAAAAGACTATTCCCGACGGCAAATGGCCACTTCCGAAAAATCATTGCCTTCGAAAATAAAGGTTTTTTTTGTAGTGAACTATATTGAGTGGTTTCGCTAAACTGCAATGAAGCTGCCGTCTGGTAACCCGGATTCATCTTTAATTAAAATTTGCCAAAAGAGACTGCTTCCAATAATCAGCCTTTGGATGGGCGAAAGTCAATTTAAGGACTGGAAGACGTTTATCATCAGTGCCACAAGCGTCGAAGAACGATTGAAGAAGGCTCGCCAACTGGGATTGCACATCTCAGAGGGAGAAGACAAGGACAGGCGTCCCAATGCCAATACCAACAATGGGGATAGCTCCGCCAACAATCGAGACAACAAGGGCAAGCAGACTACGGTGGCCGACACAGCGCAGAAACCTGAGTCAAAACCGGCAGACAAGCAATGGCCACAAATGACCTACTCCTTCGAAGACGGCCACGTCAATCCCATCTTAGACATGCTCATACAAGGAGACAGAATTCAGCTTCCCCCACCAAGATGGGAACCTCGGCCGGCAGAAATGGAGAACCCAAAGTACTGCCATTACCACCGCTACATCCACCATGCTACACACGACTGCTACCAACTAAAACGGTACATCCAAGATCTCATCGATTCGAACGCTCTGGCCATCAATTTCGAAGAGGTAACCGTGGCAGCCAATATGGTGTCAGTACAATTTGGCAGCTTTCCTCCAACAGAAACTCAAGACGGTGTGGTCCCCATCCCTCTGGCTACAATGGAGATTGCTAATCTTCCACCTCCTCGGGATCAGGCTGCTGGCCTAGTGCCCCTCACCAAATTACGAGGGGAGGTCATGTGGGTCCATCTAGACTTTGTAACTGAAGTGACTCAGTCCACACCATCTTCTATTCACAAGAAGAAGAGTAAAAAAGTCAGATCCTGCCGCACGATCTCGACAGATATCGAAGAAGTCACAACCGTCGTCACTCGGTCTGGGGCACAATCCCAACTTGTGGCTGACAACTCAGCTGAAGATCATCAGCCCGCTACAACTAACGCTCCGGGACCTTTTCAGCCTCCGACGACCGACAAACCTAGGCCGAAGGAGACTCGCTTTGACAAATCCCTCCGAAAAGAGGCACCGCAGGGGCTGGAGAAGCCCTACAACTTCGACATCTTGGCACAATTAGCCAACACACCGGCCAAGTTGTCACTATACGAGCTTCTAAGACTCTCAAAGGATGTTCGTGCAGCTTTGAGCGATGCACTCCAAAATGTCGACGCGTACCTAGCTCAGGTCAACCTCATGGGAGAGAACCCGCCTGCAGATATCCAAGACAGCGCTTGCACGGGAGCGATACCCAATATTGTCTTCACTCTGCAGGATATGCTCATCAAAACCAACCTGCACGATCGCCCGTTATATTACACTGGATACATCGACGACGTAAAGGTGGATCGGATGCACATTGATCCTGGCTCTTCCATAAGCATTATCCCGAAGGGTCTGTTACATCATCTCCGTATCCCTATGCATCGCCTGACGCTAACAAGCACCGCCATCAGCGGTTTCAATTCGGGCAGGAGCTACCCACTTGGGAAGATTCGTCTGAAGTGCCAAATTGGCGATCTCCAGTCAGAAGTCACCTGTTACGTCATAGATGCAGACACTTATTACAACATCCTCCTGGGGCGCCCTTGGATACACGATTATATGTTCGTGCCTTCCACGCTGTACCAATACTTCAAGTATGTCGACAAATACGGCTTCGTGAGGACAGAATTTGCCGACATCGATCCCTTTAAAGGGGTTGAATCCTACTACTCAGACTCCTGCCTGTACAAAAAGTCGAAGAGGTACCTTGATGAAGGAGATGTGCAAGCTCGTACCGAGACAACCACAGGATCAGAAGAACCCCTAACAATCCACCTTCAAGCTCGCAAACCTGGCAAGTCCGTACCCCTTACAGCCACTCTACGTAAGGAAACAATCAGCCTCTCGGCACAAGAAGGGCAAATGATAATCCGGCTGCCAAGGTCCGGCCAAGTGCCAAGACCCACAACGGAGCCATTGACAATCAGGCTGTCGAGAGGCGGCCAGCCACAAGCAAAGAAGCTCAATCCCTGTGATAAGCCAATGACAATACGTCTTCCTAAGAAGAATCGTTACCCCGATGCAAGGTCTGGAGTTTCTAGCGAGCCAACAACTCCCCGTCCAGCGTCAGGTACCAAGCTGGGGGTCGCTAGTTTGTCAACAACTCCACGCTTGGCTCCACCTGCTGAACCATTGACGATCAAGCTGTCCAGATCGTCCTCTCAGTCTTCATTTATATAAGGGGTAGCCGAAGAAGAACCGGAGCTAGCCAAGTATGTGGCTGCCCACACTGATGTTCCTTCCGCAGATGATGTAATCCCGCTAGAAAAGATACCTTACTTCATCAATAAAGGGCTATCTTTGAACTACCTCGAGCTTAATAAGCTTTATACAATGTATGCTATGGAACACGGTATAGGCATTCACCTACACACAGGTGACGAATGTTTACACCGCAAACCAGCTTACCCCAGTGGAAGACGCTTACCGTATAATCGAGGGAAGGGACCATCCAATCATCTTCGGCCGAAAGGATGATCTACAGCCCTTCACCATAAAGAAGGTCGATCTAGAATCAGATGCCGGAAGACTACCTCTGTATCTTTATAGCCCCCAATCCAAATACCTCATGCAAAAACAGGGGTATGATTTGGAGACTACACCAGGCTTGAACTACGGCACTGGTCGACGATTACCTTTGAAGCCACCGGTCCCGGCTGCCAAACCACGGTACTACTATAGCAAGACTCGATGTAGAATATGGTATGCTACGCCCACAGCGACCCCTGAAAGCTCAGACGAGGAATGCGACTGGCATTCACATTCAACCGAGTCACCAACTTCTGATTCAGATACCAGCATCGGAGACGTATTCAGACAAGTCCTGTCAGTCAACATGGCATTCGTCGACGCTTACGAAGAAGATAAAGACATTCCTGAAATCCTCGAGTCAGAGCCGTGGGCCCAACAGTTGGATACACAATGGAAAAAACGATTTGAACAGAGAGAACCTCCTACTGAAGATGAGGTCATATAAGTGGATCTCGGCGGCGAATCTTCTCCGAAACCAATCTTCGTCAGTAAAAGCCTAACAAACGAAGAGAGAGAATCGCTGCTGGAACTTGTCAAAGAATATGTTGATGTGTTCGCCTGGAGCTATGAAGACATGTCAGGACTAAACCTCGAGGTTGCTCTTCACAAACTCAACATTCGACCAGATGCAAAACCAGTCAAGCAACAACAACGACACTTCCGTCCAGGCATCATGGATGCTATCGAAGCCGAAGTCAACAAACTGATAGCCAGTGGCTTCATACGCGAGTAGCAACATCCAGATTGGGTCGCCAACATAGTACCAGTCCTTAAGAAGAATAGAAAGATTCAAATCTGCATCGACTTCCGCAATCTAAACGATGCATGTCCCAAAGATAAATTCCCCCTCCCTATTACCGACATCATGATTGACAACACCTGCGGCTTCGAACGTATGTCATTCATGGATGGCTTCTCGGGGTACAACCAAATCAAAATATCTCCTAACGACAAAAGGCATATATCATTCCGAACACCAATTGGCACATACTGCTACACAGTCATGCCTTTCGGTTCAAAGAATGCTGGCGCCATATATCAAAGAGCCATGAGTATCATCTTCAGAGACCACTTATGTAAGACGATGGAGTGCTATCTTGATGACATTTCCGTCAAGAGTCGCTGTAAGGGAGACCATCTCCAGGATCTGAGGACGGTATTCGACCTGATGCGAGCACACAACCTGAAGATGAATCCCACAAAATCTTTCTTGGGCGTATCCAGCGGAAAGTTCTTGGATTTCATCATCACCGCCCAGGGTATCTACGTAGACCCCGAGAAGACAAAGGCAATCATGGAGATGGGTCCCCCGAGAAATCTCCGAGAACTTCGAGGCCTCCAAGGGAGGCTAGCTTACATTAGGAGGTTCATTTCCATCCTCTTCGGACGATGTCGGCCATTCACCCATCTCATGAAGAAAGGTGTCTCATTTGTATGGGATGAAGAATGCCAGCGTGCCTTCGACAACATTAAAGAGTATTTGTCGAACCTGCCAGTCCTGGTGGCCCCGGTTACTGGAAAACCATTTCTGCTCTATGTACGAGCAATAGAGCATTGTTTCGGCACTCTGCTAGCACAAAACAATGATGCAGGCCATGAACAAGCCATATACTACCTCAGCCGAATGATGATTGGGCTAGAGCACCGATACACTGCCGTAGAGAAAGAATCCCTTGTCCTGGTGTTCGCCATCCAGAAGACGCGGTACTATGTCATAGGACAAACCATACATGTCATCTCACGAGTCAACCCTCTCAGGGTCCTCATGACCAAACCAGGGGCACTCAGCTCTCACCTCGCTACATGGGCAATATTGCTGTCCCCATATCATATGATCTTCGTCCCGCAAAAGGCTGTTAAAGGTCAAGCCCTGGCAGACTTTTTAGCAGCCCACCCGGGCTCGGAGTCGTCCAGAATATATAAAGAAATCCCATATGAGGTCGTCGACTCGCATACAACCTCTCACGATGATATATGGCGAATGTTCTTCGATGGCGCCTCAAGGACCGGACCTAAGGGCAACATAGTCGTCGGAGTCGGGGTGGTGCTCGTTTCTCCTTCCGGATTGGTGATCAATCGTGCTTACTCCCTCACAAAACCCTGCTCTAACAATGTGGCCGAGTATAATGATTTAGTCATTGGTCTCCAACTTACAAGAGAGCTGGGGGTAGAATATCTTGAAGCATACGGCGATTCGCAGTTAATCGTCAATCAGATCCGGGGTTCATACGAAGTCCGCCATAAAGACATGATCCCCTATCACCAAATAGCGATCGACATCATCTCATCATTTGAAGGGTTCTTTATCGAACATGTCTCCAGACACCGAAATATTGAATCCGATGCCCTAGCTGGCCTTGCCGCTTCCCTAGCAGTTCTGAACTATGCTCGCCAATCAGTGGATGTGATAGGCCATGAACTGGTCTGTCCCAAGAACAACGTTCAATTCGTGGCGAGTTATTTCGCTCAGACGATCGACGAAGTCCCGGACTGGAGACAACCATTCATTGACTTCGTAGTCTACGACATCCTACCCGAGAACCCAAAGGAATCCACTTCCATCAGAAGGCGTTCTTTCAGATTCTTCTACGATACAGAGACAAAAATGCTGTATCGGCGATCCTACGATGGGCTATTGCTTCGGTGTCTGTCAAACGCAGAAGCCAAAGAAGCCGTACGCGAAGCTCATGATGGTGTCTGTGGGGCCCATCAGCCTGGCCCTAAACTGCAAGATCGTCTTTGCCGAATCGGCTACTACTGGCCCACGATGGTAGCAGATGCGATAGACTATGCAAGGAAGTACAAAGCCTGCCAAGTCCACGCGGACTTCATTCACCAACCATCCAAATTTCTACACCCGACAGTGGCGTCCTGGCCATTCGAAGCATGGGAGATGGATATCATTGGTCCAATCACTCCACCTTCTTTCCGAGGATATCGCTTCATACTCGCGATCACAGATTACTTCTCCAAATGGGCGGAAGCTGTTCCACTTGCAGAAGTAAAGACTTCAAACGTGATCAGCTTCCTCAAGCATCACGTTATCTATCGCTTTGGACTGCCCCGAAGGATCATCCACGATAATGGTCCGCAGTTTGCAAGCCACACCTTCTATCGGTTTTGTGACAAGCACCGCATCCAGAATATTGCTTCAACGCCATGCAATCCAGCGACGAATGGGTTGGCAGAAGCATTCAACAAAACTATCATCAAACTTCTCAAGAAGTTTGTATTGTCTAACAAACTTGTAAAACCCCTAAAATTTCTACTATTTTTTTTATTAAATTTAGTACTGATTTAAAATTTTTATAATACACGTCGCGTAGTCGTATTATACGTCGCGCACGACTTTTATTTCTTTTTCAAAATTGCTCGACGAGTGTGATTATGTGCGAGCGTACATATTTTAAAAATATTATTTTTCTATTTTTGTAGTTTCAAAATAATATACATAATAATTATTTTGTTATCGTTCCAAAAAATTTCCAAGTTTGTTATTTTGTTTATAAAGCCTTACATTTTCACAATTATTAATAATTGATAATATTTTTATTTGTATGCTAGAAAAGCATAATTATAAGAACATCATTTGTACCTACATACATATTTAGTAATTATTTAATAGTTTATTTTAAATAATAATGTAATTTTTGAAATTAATATTATTAGTATTTTTGGAAAGCATATTTTTTATTTATTGTGGAGATTTAAATATTGATTTGAATTTATGTATTTATTTAAGTAGTTAATATTGGGATTTGATTTATTGATTTGATTTTAAACTAAGGGAATTAAAGTAGATTTAATTGGATTTGGATTTAGATTTGATTTCATTGATTTAATTTAATAGATTGATTTATCTAATTTGGGTTTAAATAATCCTAATCATTATCTAATTGGGAATTCCTACATTATATAAATAGGCAGGTACTCCTCCAACTTTTTATTATTTTCTCCACAGATCTACGTGCATCGTGTCGGTGTCCCCCTTCCCATCCACTAAATTTTTCTGTTACAAATACATAGATCTCCTCCGTATCCGACATTCCCGGACACCCAACCTTGTCGCGTCGGTCATCCCCGGCACGACGCATCCAAAATTTCTAACCCAAACCCGACTCCACCAGGCCACCATCTCCACCGTCAGTCACCACTGTCATCACCACTCGCCAACTCCGGCCTTCTTCACCATACGGCCACCACCCATCGCAGCCACCACCACCAGCGCAGTCATCCCCATGACCAAATCCGACCGAACCCTTCACAACCACCAAGCAACCAGCACTCTGTTCTCCCACCAAACCACCAACAACATCCCTCACCACCACCACCGCGGCTACTGCCGCGGCAGTCCCATCACCCATACGATCACCACCACCGTAGTCGACCCTCGGCAAACCCCAAAAAATCGAGGAAAATAGAAATAAACAAGCAAACTCACTACCACCGCCAAGATCACCGCCACCGCGAGCGCAACCTCCCCCGGCCGTCCTCGTGCGCCGGGCTAGGCGCCTAGATCTGGAACTCCGGAGAAGCGTCCCATCCGCCGACCCTTGCCGCAGCGCCCCGCCTTGGCGTCGCCGCGAGACCGCCAGCGCCTCCACACCCGTCCGCCGTCAGAAACCCTAGCTGCCACCTTGTCGCCGCTCCTTCGCCTGAACCTTCGCTGCCCCGTTCTCCAAAAACCCATCGCCAACCCCTCTGGCCACAGGCCGAGTCCTCCGCACCCTAAAATTTCCCGCGCCTCGCCGCCACACTGCCTCTGCCTTCAGGACGGCTGCCCTCCGCCGGCGCCGCCGCGCCAGCGCCTCACTTCCTCCGCCTTGCCGAGCCCTAGCCCCGTCTCCCCTTCTTCCAGCTGCTCCGCCGACCTCCCTCTCTCCTCTACTCCGTCGGTTGGATTCCCCCAAAACCCCTTCCCGATCTCCTCCCTCTGCCCGAGCCGACCATTCTACGCCGCGACCCAAGTATCTCCGCTGGCCCTCCGTCTCCCCTTCTCCCAGCCTATCCGCTTCACCCCTACGCCTCCGCCGCTCCAAATAGCCGACGCCGCCTCGGAAAACCCGACCACGCTGAGCCCATTCTCTCTTCCTCCCTCTCTCAAATTTTCTTTCTCCCTCTTCTTTCTTTGTTTCGTTTTCTTGAAATATCAAAACTCAGTACTGTTGTACTCAGTACAGTAGTACTCTCGAAAGAGAGAACAGTATGTGTGGTTCTCGGAAAAAAAAAATGAGGACAGCAGTTTTTGGTTTTGATTATTTTTTTGTTGTGTTTTGTATTTAATTTTTTTTTCTTTTATCTTCTTCTTTTTGTACATACTATCATAGTTTATTATTTGTATTATTATTATTATTATTATTATTATTATTTCTGCTGTTATTTATTCTTTTAACTAAAATATACTGCTGGAAGTATAGGTATGGTTTATAACTAATATTTATTATTATTATTATTATTATTATTATTATTATTATTATTATTATTATTATTATTATTATTATTGTTATTTATGTTAACCCTATGAAGTATAAATATGTATATATGTTGTTATAATAATTATGTTACTATTATTAATTGATATTCTTAGCAACTATTTTGTTATTTTACTATATGAAATAAAATATTTATATAATATTTTCCAAAAATTGTATTATAGCAAAATATTGTAGTAGGGTTGGCCAATATTTATTTTCAAATTACGTCTCAAAACCCTAAAATAATATTGGTACACTGTTTTATGGTATTTTGAATATATGACTCTTGACATACAAATATTATTTTTTGTATTTTCTAAATTATAGTATTAACCATAAAATGATTTTTCTATATTTTAAATACTTATTTAAAATATTTTTTTAACTAGTAAATAAAAGTTTTCCAAGTATTATATATTTATTTTTGAAATATGAAATACTTTTCCAAAATCATATATATTATTTATCGAATTCTTTTAATTATCCTTCTGTCTGAGACCAATTCCATCCTTCCTATTCCCTCACCAATTCTGCACTTCTGTATGTCCACCCTAACCAATTTGACCGTTCTGGACCCAATGGAACTGTCTGTGCCATAAACAGAGGTTCCCTTGTATAGTTGTTGCACCGAAGTCGCAGTTCGTGCCTCCCTGATCATTGCAGCACACCAGGCGTCCTACCAGGCAAGACACCTTGCCATTCGCTGTTTATTTATTTTAGCTCATATTTCATGCATGATTTATTTTCCTTATGCAAAATAAACTGTGATACATGGCATACCTGTTAGAGCTTACTGTTCATTTATATTTCCTGCTGTGTATTATTTTCTTACAAATTAAACCTAGATTTAAGGGACCTCCTTGTGTGTTGCATTCATTGGCCTTGACACGTTGTAACACGAGGTTGTGTGTCGCATATAGAATACGAAAGTGCGTGATTGGCTGGCCACCAGTACGTATAAGCTGTGCGATAGGAATAACCGCTAATAGAGATTGCATGCTAGTTTGACTTAGCGGTTATAGTGGTTTGTGTTGTGGATGCAACACAGTAGGCATTGGGCGGGGAGGATAATTCTTTAGCGTATGGGCTTCGATATACTTTCCCTTTTGTAACCCGTGAGCTCCGCCAGAGACGCAGGATAGATTACCCATGATTACTGACGGCCACTGACGATTCTGCAGAACGTCATGCTCTTACTGATGGGGCCTCTGGTGCCCAAGAGGGGACTACGCCGATCATATTTAGCCAGGGCCCATGCGTAGGAAGGATTGTTCTTAACTACATTCACTTAGAACGGTTAGGTACCTTATCCGTTAGGTACGAGTACTTTTGGTTTGGGTACTTGTATCTGACCGTGGCTTGGAACAATAATTTGTCGCAAATTAGTTCGTCACATCTTGTCCTTGTTTGGTTGTAGGTGTGACTTACTACTTCGATGAGAAGGTATTGAACCATGTTGGGGTCCTGATACCATATTGGATTCATAGCATGGGAAGATACGTTACCGTGAATTAGTTTACCATCTCCTGTCCTTGTTTGGTTGGGGGGATGGTACGCTCGTTCAGTAGGTGCGTATTGGAACATATTATAATTCGATTTACTTATTTATTTGGGCAATATTTATTCAGTTTATTTGGCATGATATTATGTGTCTTGTTACGTCCCTCTGAGGACCTGGTTATCTCTCCAGGTGTGTGCTATTGTCTTTCGCAGGTGCTCTAGCTCTAGCTGTGATCCGCTCTATTTCTTCGAGGATGATTGCATTTTGGATCGTCTTCGCTTCGTACGCCAAATTCATATCTTTTCTTATGTATTTTTTCTTTACTTGTTGGTAGTGGATTTGTCTCCGCCCAACATATTGTATCAAGACAAATTCATTCTCATTATATGATCTTTTATTTATTTATTCTATGTGGATGAGATTAGTTATGGTTCAACTGTATTTTACAGCTTATGTATTTATACGAGGTTTCCATATATTGGAGTATACTTCGTATGAATACAGCTGACATAGATACATACCTAGTCCTATGTATTTTGGGACTGGGGCATTACAAAATGCGATTGGAACGAGAAGCTTGGTGAATGCTTATGGGCGTACCGTACCACAGTCCGAACGGCCACAGGGAACACACCATTCTCTCTGGTATACGAGAGTGAGGCAGTTCTCCCATTGGAGACTCAAATACCCTCGCTCCGTGTCGCCCTTACTTACCAATTGACGACGGATGATAACTATCGTCGTCGACTACAAGAGTTGGAGGCCTTAGATGAAAAGCGTCTCCTGGTTCAGCAACGAATCGAGCTATACCAAGCGCGCATCTCCGGAGCCTTCAACAAAAAAGTTAAAATCAGAACATTCCAAGTGGACGATCTCGTTCTGGCAGTCCGGAGGCTGATGGTCATGACTCACAAGACCGCCGGCAAGTTCCAGCCAAAATGGGAAGGTCCATTTATCATTGAGGCTGTATTCTCCAACAGTACTTACCGCCTCGTAAAATAAAATGGAGACTTGCTCTTATTGCCCGTCAACGGCAAGTTCCTGAAAAAATACTATGTCTAAACAACATATTCCAGATTACTGAGTCATGTACCCGCTAGTGCCGCTGAACTCACATCCACAACATTCCGGATTACTGAGTTATGTATCCGCTGGTGCCGCTGAACTCACATCCATAACATTCCAGATTATTGAGTTATGTACCCGCTGGTACCGCTGAACTCACATCCATAATACCCCAGATTATCGAGTCATGTACCTGCAGGTGCCTCTGAACTCACATTCCGGTCACTCTTTCAGATAGTAAGTCAAGTATGACCATACCTCTGAACTTTCTTCCTGAAAGAGATCCTCCTTCATGATCCACTACACGCACTCCCAGTGCATAAAAAGGGTAACAGATCCACAAATTTCCAAAATGGCCATGTCCTCATTACCTCTGAGTCATTTTACTTCCGCCAAAAACAAATCACCCCTTTACATAGAACCTCCATGTCCTCATTACCTCTGAGTCGTTCTATGTACCCTTCTTCATTGAGCCCACTCCTGCCATGTCCTCATTATCTCTGAGTGGAAAGGCTCCGTCGAAGAAACCCTCATATTTACCATGTCCTCATTACCTCTGAGTAAATATGTTGGTCCTTCCTCGACTTATTATCCGTACCAAAAAAAACCCCAGGGTACGCCAAGGATAATAGGTCCACAAATATCATCCATTGAGTTCACTTCTGCCATGTCCTCATTACCTCTAAGTAGGAAGACCCCCACGGTAAAACCTTCGTACTTGCCATGTCCTCATTACCTCTGAGTAAGTATGTTGGTTCTCTCTCGTTTTATTATCCGTACCCTGAACCAGGGTACGCCAAGGATAATAGGCCCACAAATGTCCTCTGTTGATCACAAATATCCCCCGTTGAGTCCACTCCTGCCATGTCCTCATTACCTCTGAGTAGGAAGACTCCACGGTAAAACCCTCAACTTACCATGTCCTCATTACCTCTGAGTAAGTATATTGGTTCCCTTTTTTATCCTGTTATCCATATCCTAAGACAGGGTACGCCAACGATAATAGGCCCACAAATGTCCTTTGCTAAGTCTCTTACTACAGGCCCATCATTTCTCATCATGTCCCGGGAGCCCAGCTGCTCCATGGCATTCTCTCTCCCGATAACCGGAACATCCATAATCACCTCGCCGTGGAATTATTCTAGGTATACCCATCAAACTTGTTATCCGTACCTAAACCAAGGTATGCCAAGGGTAACAGGTCCACAAACAAGTCCCCCATTCGGGGCAAACGCCACCATAACACCACAACCACAACATGCAGTACAAATAAAGGATGGAATAAAATATACTCTTTGATTTGGAAGCCAAAAAAGCAATACATGTTTTGGGACCACGTCCTTCTCAAAAAGAAAAAAAAGGTGAACATAAACAAAAGGAGAAAAAGGCCGACTATAGTTCGGCATTACACAACTCCAGGTGGCGGTTTCTCACTAAGGTGGTCCCCCGCTCAAGCCGCTGTCTAGCTCGGCGTTCAGCCTCCTGGGACAACCGCTCCCCATTATCCAAGTCCATGAGTGCCCGCCAGTCGTCTTCCAACTTCTTCAGGGCAATTTCCAGGTCAGCCAAAGCTTGATTAACTCTGTCAGCCTCCTGGATAATTAGCCCCCTGTCGATACGGGCAGCCTCGAGCTCAGAGTCAAAGAAAGCTAACTTCTTCTGAAGCTCAAGGATCTGCTCCCGCATGTCAGTGATCCCGCAGGAGGCAGTCGCTTCCCGAGCCGTAATATCTTCACTCTCGTGGCTCAATTGATCATATCGATCAGACAGATCGCGGAGGTCCTTCAGTATGGCCGACCTGGTTTTATCCCGAGTGGCCCTTGCCTTCTCTACAGCAGCTGTGAGGGAACCGTGCTCCTGATCTATAGCAGTATGCAGATCAGCCTGCCACAATGCCTGAAGCTGGGCCACCAGCTGATCAGTCTCCAGTAATTTTACCTCCAGAAGTGCAGCCACCCCAGCCCCACCGGGAAGGGCCTTAAGGATATCAATTTGACCCTGGGCGCATTGCCGGGCCAAGACGAAAGAGGTCCCTCTTTCCACAGCAGCCTCTATCTCCCTTTTCAAATGACGTTAAAAGCTGTCGACCATATCCTGTAACGCTTCGTCCAGGACCTCTGTAGAAGACAGCGTCAGAGGAAGCGTGGTCGGCAACATCGAAGGAGTTGTGCTAGAACTTGCCACCAAGGGGACAAATTCCGAGCAGAACGATGTGCGGATAGCGGCTAATTCTTCCTCTGCCACCCGAAGAGCCTAGACACTTGGCAGGGCGAAGAGATCGACTTTCGGAGCCGCCCAAGCAGAGGAAGATGCAAGGACCAGCGTCCCCTGCCCCGGCTGTTCCATCACCTGACTTGCCGGACTCGAGCCCGCGGGAGGCCCATCAAGACGAGCCGGAAGGGGAGGGGGTACGCTACTCTCCGCCAGCGCCCCTTCGGCAGAGTCTTTCTCAACAATGGCCATCATCGGCACTGAAGAGACAGGACCTGTATGTCCATGACAACAGTCAATCTACGTGACCCGAAGGATGTGATGATAGAGCAGATCGGCCTCCTCGCAATTTAAGATTCGGTTTATTTTACCATGGGAGGAGCATGGAGCTTGCAGCTCGCTCACAGCTGGCATGGTCTCCTCACCCGTAATCTCCAAGTTAAATTCGGCTGGCTCCTCTGTCCCAGCCATCTCGAAGGGAGAGGCAACTCGATCAGCATCATCTTGATAGAATTCAGCAATTTTAGGGGCTGGCTCACCGGAGCCCCCGTCATCCCGAATCACGACCTCGGCGACTTGTGATTCCTCTTCTTCTGACACCTACAAGAGGGAAGAAAGGTGATAAAAATCAAAGCTAGAAGAAAGGAAGAAACGGTAGCGACTTGTTTACCTCTGATGTGGGGTCAACTTCCTCGCCTCTTTTCCTGATAGTTAACTTGCGGTGTCTGGCCACAGCCAGTTTCCGGGAGCGAAGAATACCGCCAACAGTAGAAATTTGCCTGCTACACTTTCGTACAGGGCCTGGTGCAACGGGTGGCTGATCTGCCGCCATCTCATCTGGCAAAACAGGCGGCTGATCCGCCCCAACATCTTCCAATAGAAGGAAAGAATCATCTGCATCATGCTCGTCGCCCTCATCATTCGCAGTAGTGGAGTCCGAATTTGGCAGTTCGACTCTATTTTTCTTCTTCCTCGTCTTGGCCCCCTGGGACCTCTCCTCCAGACCGGTACCGACAATAAAACTGGCACCCGAGTTAAAACCGACATGGGATTTGTTTGCCATGATATGGTACAGAGCTGCCATATACAAGATCTCTACCGGTACCTTAATATCAGGGACGGAGAAAATGGTACGGGTATGGAATATATCATAGTAGTGCCAGGCCATGATGCCGTCAAGAAGGCTACCTTCAAAACCCAGACAAGAGCTGGGACTGTCTAGAAAAAGCTGGCTATATCCAAATTGTCGGGCAAACCTGCTAGGCAGATAAGGCTCCAGAAAGACAGTATTGCGGTTGCGATACACCAAATGATCAGGGCGGATGTTACACAGCCACAGGAGCATCTGGCCGTCCAGAAGCTGAGGGGGCCCAATACCATCGAGATGTACAGCCGCTATTTCCTCAGCAGTAAAACGAGAGACAAATACGAAAACGTTGTACATATCTGCCCTCGCCATCGCCATTTAGCAAGCACGCATGGTCTCGCACTCCCAAGACTCATTACGATAATGGAAGATAAAAGCGTCGTTGTCAATTATGCCGTCTTCAGAGCTCGGTCTCATCAAAGTCGGATAATGCATCAGCAGCCACCCCATCAGATATTGATAGGGCAGCTCAGTCCCTTCAAAATCTTTTGTCACATCGTGGGCGATGACTTTGGACGTAAAAGTGTGAAGGCCACAGTGTATACTGCACACCATGGCCGGGAGAGGAGCTAGCTTGATTCGCGAAACTAACTTCACAGCCGGAAGGATGAAATTACGACTGATCTTTTCAATAGAACCAGCTCCTCCCGAGACTACATAATTTTGCAGCTATACCATCAAGAATCCCGCCAGGAGCGCCTTCTCTGATAGTTATTGGGTATCCTGATAAAAATAACCAAAAGAGTCAGTTTTACTCCCGAATATGTCACTAGTGGTGGCCACTCTCTTGGCTGACTACACCAAAGTTTGAACCGCCTCCCGGGATTGAGGACGTCGGGAAGTAACTCGACCTGAGGCACCCGTCGTGAAGAGATAGCGCACCCAGTCCTTGGTGTGGGGAGCATTCCCTTCCGAGCTGCTGTCCTTTTTGGCTATCTGCTGACATGTGCTATAGTGGCACAATATCTCTTGATAAATAGCCACGAAGCCTGGATACCGTTCCTCCAACTCTTCGAACTCCTCATTCGTGGGAGTGTATGCCTCAAAAGCTTCGTCCCCCCAAGGAAGCTTGGAGACCGCATGCATTTTGTGGAGCGCAAGCCCCATTTCCCCTACGGGTGTATAGAAGGTTCCCGTACGGCGGTTATACATCTCCAGCAGAGATATGAATAATCTCTTGTTTATGGGCAAGCCATGGCTGGTGCCCCGAATAGCATGATAAAGACCAATCTCACACAGGAAGGCCTTATACTTTTGCAAGATCCACGTAGACAGATTGGTCCATGAGGGAATGGGGTGTATCCAACAGGGAAGCGCCAACCGGCCAATGGGATAGGAGCTTTCCGAGCAAGTTGGTTCATAAAAGTGTCGGCTGCAGAAAACATGAAATTGGGACCTGGCACATTAAAGAAAGTACCTGGGGCCAATCCCATTACAGAACGGCTGGTGTGCACCTTGCCCGCACACATTGACTTCATACTGTTGTTATAATGGATGTCTCCCACAAACATCCCACTTCGGGTAGGAGTTAAAGACTCCTCCATCTTCCGGTCCAATAGGAGCATATAGAACCAAGATAGTGGGAAGTGACGCTCCATTTGGGGGATGCGGATCGCCATTGCCTTAAAAACAAAACTCCAGTTCTCTGACACATCCAGAACCTGACTGTTCTTCACAATCAAGGCATCTCCGAAGAAGAACGCAGGCTTCAAGTATTCTCCTTCTAATTTCCCCGAGTTCATCATAGCATTGAGAAAATAGAAAGGCTGGTTCTTGAGGGCATTCAATCTCGCCGGAGGCTCGTCACCAGGAAACTGGTCTGCCACATGCCTAACTATATGGTCGTACCTATAGCCTAGAGCAGCTTGGGCACGACCTACCAGGAGTTCTCCAGCAGCATTAACCGACAAATTCACTGAAAAGAAGATAGAAAAATAAGTTAAAAAGACGAACAAAAAGAACTGACGGGTGTTTTTCGAGCTTATGCGGCTCCAACTTAACGAAGCCTCATGCGACTCAAGCTCAGAAGAACACTTATGCGGCTCCAACTTGATGAAGTCTCATGCGGCTCAAGCTCAGAAGAACACTTATGCGACTTCGTTCAGTGAGGGTTCATGCGGCAGTTCTCTCATAGGGCCCTCAGAGTTCGGATAAGTTCGTGCGGACCACGTGACAGACAAATTTGTGCGAATCTATAAGGCTCAGCGTAGCTTATACGGCTTCGTTGGAGAAGCGCATATGCGGTCAAAGTGGCGATTCTTATGCGGCTTACGGCTCGGCCATAGGACGAACATGTGGCTTACGTGAAGATAAAGGCTCGCGCATAAAGCATGCTACGTAGCCATAGTAGTTTGGGTTAACTCACATAACGTCCTTACCAGCAATAGGGGGATGGACGTCAGGGTGAACAGCGGGCACGTCGGTCGGCGGAGAAGCGGCCGCAGTCGAAGTAGAAGCAGCCTTCTTGCCCTTCGCCGTCGTAGTCGACGAGGACGCCGCCTTCCTATCCTTCGTCGCGACGGTCTTCTTGGGAGCCATTGATGATCGAAGAAGAAGAGGATAACAATCGGGGTAGGGAAAGTTCGAAGCAGAGGAGAAAGTAAAGAAGTTTTCTCTCTTAGAATCCTTTTATTTATATGAGGACAAAAAAGGGGGGACACGTAGACTAATAATCGCCTCGAGAAAGATGAAACCGACCCCTCGGATTTCGTCCCCTCTTTCATAAAGGAGATTCATCCAGGGCATAAAATCCAAAGATTTAATGAGCCGACCCTTAGGATTTCCCCTAAAGACGGCACTAAAATGAATTAAAGGTAATTAAAGATAAGCACACGTGGCAAGAAGCTATGCAGCCATAAAGTCCCTGCGTCTAACTGACCAATGCGGCTGAGGAGGCTATGCGGCTGGGACATCCATGCGGCCAGGACATCATATAGGGATAGAAGAATTTATACACAACCATGCTTCTTATTCAAAGTATTTCAATTTTGTAAATTGACAACTTTGAAGGGGGTCTTGTAGAAGCATGGAAAAGAATAAAGAAAGATCCATGCGGCCAAGGATCCCCATGCGGCTCAGAGAGCTCATGCGGCCTAAGGACCCATGCGGCTCAAGCGTTTATGCAGCTCAAAGAGGAGCCACGTGGTCCTCAACAGCTCTTCCCTTTGTCTTTTACTGTATTTAATGCCTTGACGGCTGATAGCTCTGACCAATGACAGAAAGATGCAAAATGACTCTGTCATAATGGCAGACTCCTAGGAAAATAAAAGAGATCTCTGACACAATCCCCAGGAACCCAGAAACCTTCATGTGTCCTTGATACGTGTATCGTCGTATACGATTCAGACAGAGGCCACCCATGCGTCTTAGGCCGAAGCTATCCCATGCGGCTCACAAAGAACTACTCCATGCGTCTCAAGCAGAGGCTATCTCCATGCGGCTCACGAGGACTATCTCCATGCGGCTCACGAAGAAAGCTCCCACCACGCGATCACCTACGTTCATGCGGCTCAGATCACCACCATACGGTTCAAATGTTCAGGGGTCACTCCCAAGCAGCCTTGACACGTGGCCAGTCTTATGCGACTCAATGGGGAGTAGTCCTCATGCGGCTCAGATTTTCTAAGTGGATCGCAGTTAAGACACGTGGTATGATAATGGGACACGTGGCATAAAATCGACCGAAATCCATCAACAAATCTCGATAAAATATTGGGATCAAATCAGATCATTTGTAATCAATCAAATTGAACACGTGGCAGAAGATCCGAGCTTGGCATAATAAATCCTGAGGATTTATGGCAATCATCATTAATTACCTACAGAGATTTGATGCAATCACATTAATTTCTCAAATTTATTATGAATGGCCCAGATTCATTGATCCTTAACTGCCGACTTTTGAGAATGGGTAATCATTGCAAACCCTAATGATGCCCCCTACTCTTATAAATAGCAAGGTGCCATTCCCGTGCAACAGACACACAGAGGGAAAGGAACAGAGAGAATACACACACAGAGGAGAGATACGGAGAGACAGACAGAGACGAGCAGAGAGAGAGAGAGCACACCCCCCTCGGATCCAGAGAGCACAAAGAGAGCATTTCTTCATCAATGCCAAGCAGTTCTTCTACAGAGTCAAGGCTGCACCCGATCGTCCAAGGAGAAAGGCAGAGCTGCTGTCGCTTTCCCGAGACTCTATCGTCACTTTCCAGAATCTAAAATAAATAATTGTACTTAGATTGCTGTACCTAGGTTTTCGTCCCTAGGTTTTCTTTGTACAAGCGAGTTTGTATTGTGAGTCTAAGTTCAGTCCTCCGATAATTGTTCTGTTCTTTTACAATCAATGGCAAACATGGAGGAACGGAAAAGAACCTCCAATAAAGCTAATGTATGGTGTTTACCAATAAGGATATCGGTGAGTGAGCATTTTATTCTTTAATACATATGCATTAACAATTTTCTCGTTTGTTTGTCCTTCGTAATATATTAGTTGATGTGTATGTAGAAAGGAACGTTACCTCTATTCGACAAAAAGCCTCATCAAATATGGAAGAAGTACAAATATTTTCAGGATTACATGGGATCTTTAAGCACTTGTAACGAGGTATTAATGTATTTCTGTTTAAATATTAATCCTAATTTTCTGAAAATTTACTAATTTGTTTTACCTAATTAATCCTGATTCAGATATACATACCCATTCATTTGGGCTGTAAAACCCCTAAATTTATACTATTTATTTTTATTAAATTTGGTACCGATTTAAAATTTTGTATTGTACGTCGCGCAGTCGTATTGTACGTTGCGCAAGAAATTATTTTTTTGCTCGTCGAGTGCGAATATGTGCGAGCGTACATATTTTTGAAAAATATTATTTTTAGTATTTTAATTATTCTAGCTATTATTTTCAAGTTATGACTTTTATGAAAAGCCTTTCATTTATATGGTTATAATAATAAATTTTTCCTATGGAATGGTAAATTAGAAAAGATATCTATGTAAATATTAATCGTACAAACATATATTTTCATAATTATTTATTTGTTTATTTTAAATAATAAAATTTTCAAAATTACTATTTACAGTATTTTTGAGAAAATATATTTCAAAATTATTGTGGAGATTTAAATCTTGATTTGAATCTATGTATTTATTTAACTAGTTAATATTGAAATTTGATTTATTGATTTAATTTTAAACTAAGTGATTTAATTAGATTTAATTAGATTTGGATTGGATTTGATTTGATTTGATTGATTTTAATTAAATAGATGATTTACCTACTTGGGTTTTAAATAGATCCTAATCCTATCCTAATGGGAATTTCCACATCCTATAAATAGGCAGGTACTCCTCCACATTATTCATCCACAAATTTTCCACAATCTAAAGGTGCATCGTGTCCATGTTCCCTCTCCCCGTTCACTATATTATTTTTCTATACAAGTACATTTATCCTCACCGTGTCCGACACACCAGACACCATTCCTATCAATTCTTCGTGTCTCGCAGGACACACCCGTCATACCCGACATGATTCAGACCAAAATCCTAACCTATCCTAGCTATCGCCATCTTCTTCTCCGACCAGCGTAACTCCGCGGTAACCACCTCGGACCCGCAACTGTCACCAAATCCCCGGCCAGTCCGACCCGTCCAATCGACCACCACCGTCACCGGCGCCAACGCCGACGACCAAAAGGAAACCCCAACTCCTCTTTCGACAGACCAACCCCGACCCCCATGCCAGACCGGACACCACCGTCGCCATCCTGCCGTCATCCGCCATCTTCCGTCGCCACCAGCATCCCCGACCTCCGGCCAAACCCCAGCCCACCGCCACCAGAACTGACCCCTGCTGCCTACGCCGCCACCGGACCTCCTCGACACCACCCGCTGTAACTACCATCGCCACGACCATCGACAACCCAGCACCACCACCCAAATCACAACCACCACCACACAATGAGGAGAAAAAGGAAACCCATACCTCGCCGCGGCCGCCGCTCCCATGCGCCAAGCATCGCCGTACGACCCCACCACTGGCCGTACGTCCTCGCATCGACGAGCGTGACCCGTCGCCGATCCAGCGCTTCTTCGCATCGCGCCGCCACCCTCTTCCTCTCCGCAGCGCGCCGTCATCCCCGAGTGGTCGTCCCCCGCCTTCTGCGAGCCGACCCTCTCCGCCAGATCCTCCGGCCGACTTCCACTTCGCCGAGCTCGCCGTCCGCCTACTCGACCTGACCCGTCCACCCCTCCGATCAAACCCTCGTGCTCGCCTCCTTCACCTCTGCCCTCCGCCTGAGCGCCGGATTGCCACCCCCTCTCGTTCGCCTTTCTCTCTCTCCCTCTTAGCTTCTCTCTTTCGATTCCCCGGCTCCATCCTCTCTCTCTCTCCGTCTTTCTTTTTGGGTGAGTCTTCCTTAGGAAGACAGTAACAGGGATTTGATTGAGTTGGGTAATTATTTTTGTTTATTAATTTTTGTTTATTATTATTATTATTATTATTATACGATTATCATTGTTATTATTATTATTATTATTATTATTATTATTATTATTATTATTATTATTAGTTTTATGTTATCAATATGATTGTTATTTTCAAAAAATATGTATTATAGTGTATAGGTAGAATAAGTATTGTTATGTATAATTACTATTAGTAGTTCTGTTCTCATTAATTATTATTTATAAATATTTATAAATAAATATATAGTATTGATCTTGAGCTCTATATTGATTCTCAAATTTGGTTTCTAACTAGCAGTATAGAGTAGTTTTCATAACAAGAATATTTATACGTATTTTTCTAAAAATGTTTAATCTTGACTTTATTTCTATGTATATAAAATTTTTAAAAAATGGATTTTAAGTATAGTTGAAAATATTATAAATAAATTTTATGTCTCCATAATATTTAGTTAAAAAGTACTTTCATATGTTTCCAAAATTTCATATCTACTTTCAAGTAATTATATAAAATATTTTTGTAAGTTACAGTTTTGACTTAAAACGATTTACTACTTATTAAATATTTTGGGATATAGTTTTACAAAGATTATAAATGATTTTTCTAAAAACGTATATATTTTAATTATCTAATTTTTTCTCGACTATCATCCCGTCCATGACTAAAGCCTATTATTCATGTTTCCTCACCAATTCAAGCCTACCTTATGTCCACCCTAACCAAATTGACCGTCCCGGACCCAATGGAACTGTCTGTGCCACCACCCGAGGCCACCATGTATAGTTGTTGCACCAAAGTCACGGTTTATGCCAGCTTGATTATCGCAGCACATCAGGCGTCCTACCAGGCAAGACACCTTGCCATTTGCTGTTTAATTATTTTAGCTTATATTTCATGCATGTTTATTATTTTCTTTATGTAAAATAAACTGTGATACATGGCATAACTGTTAGAACTTATTGTTCATTTATTTTTCCTGCTATGTATTATTTTTCTCACATTAAACCTAGATTTAAGGGACCACCTTGTGTGTTGCATTCATTGGCCTTGACACGTTGTAACACGAGGTTGTATGTCTCATTAGAATACGGAAGTGCGTAATTGGCTGGCCACCAGTACGTATAAGCCGTGCGATAGGAATAACCGCTAATAGAGATTGCATGCTAGTTTGACTTAGCGGTTATAGTGGTTTGTGTTGTGGATGCAACACAGTAGGCATTGGGCGGGGAGGACAATTCCTTAGCGTATGGGCTTCGATGCAATTCCCTTGTGACCCGGACTCTCCGCTGGAGATACGGGGTTGATGACCCATGATTACTGACGGCCACTGACGAATCTGCGAAACGTCATGCTCTTACTGATGGGGCCTCTGGTCCCCAAGGGGGACTATGCCGATCCTATTCAGCCAGGGTCCATGCGTGGGAAGGATTTTTCTTAACTATATATCACTTAGAACGGTATGCTACCCTATCTGTTAGGTACGAGTACTTTTGGTTTGGGTACTTGTATCTGACCGTGACTTGGAATAATAACTTGTCGCGGATTAGTTCGTCACATCTTGTCCTTGTTTGGTTGTAGGTGTGACTTACTACTTCGATGAGAAGGTATTGAACCTTTTTGGGGTCCGGATACCATATTGGATTCATAGCATAGGAAGATACGTTACCGTGAATTAGTTTACCATCTCCTGTCCTTGTTTGGTTGGGGGGATGGTAAGCTCGTTCAATAGGTGTGTATTGGACCATGTTATAAATTCAATTGACTTATTTATTTGAGCAATATTTATTCAGTTTATATGGCATAATATTATGTGTCTTGTTACGTCCCTCTGAGGACCTGGTTATCTTCCCAGGTGTGTGCTATTGTCTTTCGCAGGTGCTCTAGCTCTAGCCGTGATCCGCTTTATTTCTTCGAGGATGATTGCTGTTTGGTCGTCTTCGCTTTGCTCGCCAAAAATTATTTTTTTCTCATGTATTTTTTTTCCTTTACTTGTTGGTAGTGGATTTGTCTCTGCCCAACATATTGTATCAAGATAATTCATTATCTTTATATAATATCTTTTATTCATTTATTCTGTGTGGATGAGATTAGTTATGGTTCTACTGCATTTTACAGCTTATGTATTTATACGAGGCTTCCATATATTGGAGTATACTTCGTATGAATACAGCTGGCATGTCTACGTTCCTAGTCCTACGTATTTTGGGACTGGGGCGTTACATATTTTTGTGGTGGCCCATGCAGGTCAAGATAAATTGTTTGGTTACTTTACCGTACCAAGCAAGCCTGCGTATAGGATTAGAAGTCTAGGATCTCATCCACATACTTGACCTCTTTCCTTGATTTTATCTACCGTTCGACTCATAAATTGCATCTTGCTTCCTTCCTTCCATCCCTATTCCTATCTTCTCTTCGTGCTTGCTAGAGATTGACCCTACTAGTTAGTCGTCCCAAAACACCATTAGTTTAATTCTTTAAGTTGGGTAGAATACCTTATGAACTAGCAACCCTTTTGACCTAGTGACCTATATTAGCAAGCTTATTTAGATCCTAGAATCCAGAGGACCTAACACGTCTAGCCGACCAAGGACTTGGACAAGAAGACTATAGGACGACTGTATGACTTAGAATCATTCTGCCTTTTTTTTCTTAATCTCTCGTGCCTATGTAGTTACCATTTTGACTAATGATGCTAATGTAGCCTAGTTTTTGCAAGCTTATTCCTTAACGAGCTTGTTCAAGACATATGTTAATTGGGTCGCTCCCACTAACATATTGTCTAATCATAACTGGTACATGATGGTCTGATCAATCGAGTGCACTTTGGTTCGCCTTTGTCTATTATTCTACGTGGACTGAACATAATTAAACTTGTCCTCAAAAATTCCATCCACGACTGCCTTGACGATTCTTTTGAAATCTATACGAACGCCTTTGAATCACGTATTCGTATTCGATAACGTCTCCTGAACTCTATATTGCTTTCGCCTTCACCTATTTTAGAAGAATGAAGGCGTTATACTAGAACCTTCTATCTACTATGACCATTCTCACTCGATGTTGTTATATCTTCATCCTAAACTACTCGACTCTATCAAGACCCTCCAATCGCTTAATTAAATCGAATATATTTCGTTCTCTTAATCGTGACCCTCATTCATTCCGACCGTACTGTATTATTTTTCTATAATCTAGATCGCAATTCTTACGGCATGATTTTGTTATCGATTGTTCCTCATCGATACCCCTTGTGTCTTCTCATCCCCTACTAATTCTTAATTTCGAGGAAGAAATTCTTTTAAGTTGGGTAGGAGGTAAAACCCCTAAATTTCCACTATTTATTTTTATTAAATTTGGTACCGATTTAAAATTTTGTATTGTACGTCGCGCACGAAATTATTTTTTTGCTCGTCGAGTGCGAATATGTGCGAGCGTACATATTTTTGAAAAACATTATTTTTAGTATTTTAATTATTCTAGCTATTATTTTTAAGTTATGACTTTTATGAAAAGCCTTTCATTTATATAGTTATAATAATAAATTTTTCCTATAAAATGGTAAATTAGAAAAGTATATCTATGTAAATATTAATTGTACAAACATATATTTTTGTAATTATTTATTTGTTTATTTTAAATAATGAAATTTTCGAAATTACTATTTATAGTATTTTTAAGAAAATATATTTCAAAATTATTGTGGAGATTTAAATCTTGATTTGAGTCTATGTATTTATTTAAATAGTTAATATTAAAATTTGATTTATTGATTTAATTTTAAACTAAGTGATTTAATTAGATTTAATTGGATTTGGATTGGATTTGATTTGATTTGATTGATTTTAATTAAATAGATGATTTATCTACTTGGGTTTTAAATAGATCCTAATCCTATCCTAATGAGAATTCCCACATCCTATAAATAGGCAGGTACTCCTCCACATTATTCATCCACAAATTTTCTACAACCCAAAGGTGCATCATGTCCATGTTCCCTCTTCTCGTTCACTATATCATTTTTCTATACAAGTACATTTATCCTCACCGTGTCCGACACACCAGACACCATTCCTATCAATTCTTCGTGTCTCATAGGACACACCCGTCATACCCGACATGATTCAGACCAAAATCCTAACCTATCCTAGCTATCGCCATCTTCTTCTCCGACCAGCGTAACTCCGCGGAAACCACCTCGGACCCACAATTGTCACCAAATCCCCGGCCAGCCCGACCCGTCCAATCGACCACCACCGTCACCGGCGCCAACGCCAGCGACCAAAATGAAACCCCAACTCCTCTTTCGACAGACCAACCCCGACCCCCATGCCAGACCGGACACCACCGTCACCATCCCGCCGTCATCCGCCATCTTCCATCGCCACCAGCATCCCCGACCTCCGGCCAAACCCCAGTCCACCGCCACCAGAACTGACCCCTGCTGCCTACGCTACCACCGGACCTCTCCGACACCACCCGCTGCAACCACCATCGCCACGACCATCGACAGCCCAGCACCACCACCCAAATCACAACCACCACCACACAAGGAGAAGAAAAAGGAAACCCATACCTCGCCGTGGCCGCCGCTCCCATGCGCCAAGCGCTGCCGTACGACCCCACCACTGGCCGCGCGTCCTCGCGTCGACGAGCGCGACCCACCGCCGATCCAGTACTTCTCCGCAGCGTGCTGCCACCCTCTTCGTCTCCGTAGCGCGCCGCCGTCCCCGAGTGGTCGTCCCCCGCTCGCCGGCCGCCTTCTGCGAGCCGACCCTCTCCGCCAGATCCTCCGGCCGACTTCCACTTCGCCGGGCTCGTCGTCCGCCTACTCGACCTGACCAGTCCACCCCTCCGATCAAACCCCCGCGCTCGCCTCCTTCTCCACTGCCCTCCGACTGAGCGACGGATCGCCACCCCCTCTCGTTCGCCTTTCTCTCTCTCCCTCTTAGCTTCTCTCTCTCGATTCCCCGGCTCCATCCTCTCTCTCTCTCTCCGTCTTTCTTTTTGGGTGAGTCTTCCTTAGGAAGATAGTAACAGGGATTTGATTGAGTTTGGTAATTGTTTTTGTTTATTATTATTATTATTATACCATTATCATTATCATTATTATTATTATTATTATTATTTGTTTTATGTTATCATTATGATTGTTATTTTCAAACAGTATGTATTATAGTGTATAGGTAGAATAAGTATTGTTATGTATAATTACTATTAGTAGTTCTGTTCTAATTAATTATTATTTATAAATATTTATAAATAAATATATAGTATTGAGCTTGAGCTCTATATTGATTCTCAAATTTGGTTTCTAACTAGCAGTATAGAGTAGTTTTCATAACAGGAATATTTATACGTATTTTTCTAAAAATGTTTAATCTTGACTTTATTTCTATGTATATAAAATTTTTAAAAAAATGGATTTTAAGTATAGTTGAAAATATTATAAATAAATTTTATGTCTCCATAATATTTAGTTAAAAAGTATTTTCATATGGTTTCCAAAATTTCATATCTACTTTCAAGTAATTATATAAAATATTTTTGTAAGTTGCAGTTTTGACTTAAAATGATTTACTACTTATTAAATATTTTGGGATATAGTTTTGCAAAGATTATAAATGATTTTTCTAAAAATGTATATATTTTAATTATCTAATTTTTCCTCGACTATCATCCCGTCCATGACTAAAGCCTATTATTCATGTTTCCTCACCAATTCAAGCCTACCTTATGTCCACCCTAACCAAATTGACCGTCCCGGACCCAATGGAACTGTCCGTGCCACCACCCGAGGCCACCATGTATAGTTGTTGCACCAAAGTCGTGGTTCATGCCAGCTTGATTATTGCAGCACACCAGGCGTTCTACCAGGCAAGACACCTTGCCATTTGCTGTTTAATTATTTAGCTTATATTTCATGCATGTTCATTATTTTCTTTATGCAAAATAAACTGTGATACATGGCATAACTGTTAGAACTTATTGTTTATTTATTTTTCCTGCTATGTATTATTTTTCTCACATTAAACCTAGATTTAAGGGACCACCTTGTGTGTTGCATTCATTGGCCTTGACACATTGTAACACGAGGTTGTGTGTCGCATGTAAAACACGGAAGTGCGTGATTGGCTGGCCACCAGTACGTACAAGCCGTGCGATAGGAATAACTGCTAATAGAGATTGCATGCTAGTTTGACTTAGCGGTTATAGTGGTTTGTGTTGTGGATGCAACACAGTAGGCATTGGACGGGGAGGACAATTCCTTAGCGTATGGGCTTCGATGCACTTCCCTTGTGACCCGAACTCTCCGCTGGAGATACGGGGTTGATGACCCATGATTACTGACGGCCACTGACGATTCTGCGGAACGTCATGCTCTTACTGATGGGGCCTCTGGTGCCCAAGGGGGACTATGCCGATCCTATTCAGCCAGGGTCTATGCGTAGGAAGGATTGTTCTTAACTACATATCACTTAGAACGGTAGGCTACCCTATCCGTTAGGTACGAGTACTTTTGGTTTGGGTACTTGTATCTGACCGTGACTTGGAACAATAACTTGTCGTGGATTAGTTCATCACATCTTGTCCTTGTTTGGTTGTAGGTGTGACTTACTACTTCGATGAGAAGGTATTGAACCTTGTTGGGGTCCGGATACCATATTGGATTCATAACATGGGAAGATACGTTATCGTGAATTAGTTTACCATCTCATGTCCTTGTTTGGTTGGGGGGATGGTAAGCTCGTTCAATTGGTGTGTATTGGACCATGTTATAAATTCAATTGACTTATTTATTTGAGCAATATTTATTCAGTTTATATGGCATGATATTATGTGTCTTGTTACGTCCCTCTGAGGACCTGGTTATCTTCCCAGGTGTGTGCTATTATCTTTCGCAGGTGCTCTAGCTCTAGCCGTGATCCGCTTTATTTCTTCGAGGATGATTGCTGTTTGGTCGTCTTCGCTTCGCTCGCCAAAAATTATTTTTTTTCTCATGTATTTTTTTTCTTTACTTGTTGGTAGTGGATTTGTCTCCGCCCAACATATTGTAACAAGACAATTCATTATCTTTATATAATATATTTTATTTATTTATTCTGTGTGGATGAGATTAGTTATGGTTCTACTGTATTTTACAGCTTATGTGGAGGCTTCTATATATTGGAGTATACTTCGTATGAATACAGCTGGCATGTCTACGTTCCAAGTCCTTCGTATTTTGGGACTGGGGCGTTACATGGGCGAACACTATACTCTTGCAAGAGTTCTGGTTAAAAAAAGGACTGTTGAAATTTGGGACTCACTTGCATCTAAAGATGATCCGATTCAAAACAAAACAGTCATAAAAGAAATAGTAAGCTCATATTCATCAATTTTTATGAATTGGGTACAAGATACGCGGTATACTAATACATATTGTATTCTGGTAATTGTAGCTTTCAAATTTGGATCTCTTTCTCCAAGAAGATATTTTGAAGTTGAGTGATGCTAGGTTCAGCTTTTCTACTTTTGCAATAAAACGTCCTTCTTATGTTCCCCGCCAAGGCAATTCTATTGATTATGGGATTTTTGTAATTGCATTCATGAAAGACCGATGTAGTCTAAACTACCGTTCTCTCGATGTAAGTCTGAAAATATGTCGTCAAAAACTTCAACTTTTTAGAGCAATATTTTTGATGTTATGTTTGTTATATGCAGTTTGATGCGGGAATGGAAAGACGCAAAGCTGCTGAATGGATTACAACTTCAGAGCACAATGAAGATCTAAAAGAAGTCCAATCTGAAATGATTGAATATGGAAGACGATGATTTTTTTCTCCTTTTTTATATCTAATGTATGGAAACCCCTAATATATTATGTTCATTTGTTTTGTTGAGTTGTAATGACATTTTTGCCAAACGGCTTCGATTCTTTTTGATTAAGCAGAATAATTTTTGCCCTTCAAATTAATATAATTAAGCAGAAATGAGTCTTTTGCCCTTCCATCGAATGATATTTTTGCCCTTTTAATTAATTCAAAAAAACCCCGAACCCTTTTATTACAAAAAAAAGGAAAAAAGAAAACCGTTTCGATTCTTCCTCTTCTTCCATACTCCACTCTGTACTCAAACCTAGGTCATTCTCCTCCAAAATCTTCAAACCTTCCTCCCCATTCGCAATCTTCACACCATGTCGGCATCAGCGGCAGAATCATCATCGACAGCATCACCAATTAGAGAAGATGCACTAGTTACAGAAAATCCAAAAGCGATAGACGGAGAACAACCGAAACCCTATTCTAAAAAAGTTGCACAAAAGAAAAAGGAAAAAGTTGCTAAACAAAAATAAGTGCAAGAAGAAGTACAAACAGAAGGTATAACTTTGATTTTATGTTCACAAATTCTGTATATATTACAAGAAAAATGACATTCTCCGTAATAAAATGCATTTGAATGTTAAATTCTATTCGTCGTTTAATTTGGAACGGAGAATGGAATTCTCCGTCTAACTTGTAACGTAGAATAACATTCCCAGTTTTAAAACACATTAGAATGTTCATTCTCCGTTTTATTTTATACGGAGAATGACACTCTCCGTGTCATTTGAAACGAAGAATGACATTCTCCGTGTTAGTATACATGGAGAATGCCGTTCCCAGTGTTCAAATCCATAAGAATGGCTATTATCCGACCTAATTTTTTATTTTTTTGTTTTGTAGAAAAAAATCTGTCAGGAATAAGGATTCAAGACTTTTCCGTTCTACCTTCAAGCCAATGCTAAATCTTATGGAGGAGGTCAATAAAGATGTTGCCCGTTTACTTAGCCAGTTATTGGTTCCTTGAAGAATACCGGTTTCTAGAATTTTGTCGAGATTTTCTACCAAAACAGAGTCCACGTCTCCGAGTAACGGAAGGGCTTGAGAATTTAATTGCAAGTTACACAGAAGAAGAAGATGGCATCGGGTGCTTTGAATTGAGCACCACTGTTAAAATCGTGCCAAGCGTCGAGGATATGGCAGTCATATTCGGTCTACCGCTGAATGAAGAAAGCAATGATGATGTTTCTTACAGAAGATTGATAAAAGAAAAAGAACAGCAGCCCACACCACCAGCATTATTGAGCCTGTGTAGAAATCACTTCACAAGATTGCTGGCTAATACCAAGGGCAAACACTCAGAAGTCACGAATAAGGAAGTGAGAGACAAGTTCTTTGAATTGTTACGACGGCTTCGTGGCGGAGATAACGCTGTTAATCCAGATGATTTGGCCAAGCTAATAATCTTCCACTTGTGCCAAACAGTATTTTTCACAAAGTCTGGCGGTTCAAATTTGCCATACAGATTCTTGGCCTTGGTAGACAGTGTGGACATCATCAACAGTATATGCTGGCCAAGGTTAATCCTGGCATACCTAGTAGATAGCATAAAGAGGAGTAGAAGCAAAACTGAACAGGGAGATTACTCAATGACTTTTCATAAATTGGAAGGTTGCACAATATACTTCCTCTATTGGTTTGCAGAACATAGCTAATTTGTGGAAAGGAAGTTCGCCCCAATTCCTGATTACCCAAGATTTTTTACATAGAATGAGTATGAAATCTCAAACTTCCTCAAGGTCGAATATCACAACAAAATGAGTTCGAAGATGATATTTGAAGATCTAGTTATACCTGTTGGGGAAGAAGAAGGGCACAAAAAAGATGAGCCACCTATAGAAGAAGTTGAAAAAGAGGGAGAGGAAGAACACCAAGAAGCAGGTGGGGATAATTTTGATAAACAACGAATTCCACAGCATCATGAAATGGGCGTTGTGATGGACGACTCAGCAAAGGAATTGGAGAATTTAAGAAGACATCATTCTGATATTCTTGCGCAGAATAAAGAACTCAAAGAAAAGTTAAAAAAAGATGGAAGCACAAGGAGCGCAGTTACGTGCAGCCAACTTTGAGAATGCCATACTCAAAGAAAATCTAAAAGAGCTCGAGGAAGAAGAAGCACAACAACGTGCAGTCAACATTAAGATGGAGGGCTCTGTGCATGAACTGGAGGATTTGAGAAGACATCATTCTGATATTCTTGCGCAGAATGAAGAACTCAAAGAAAAGTTAAAAGAGATGGAGGCACAAGGAGCGCAGTTACGTACAGCCAACCTTGAGAACGAGAAACTCAAAGAAAAGCTGAAAGAGCTCGAGGCACAAGAAGCACAATAACGTGCAGTCAACGTTGTGATGGAGGGCTCTGTGTATGAACTGGCGGATTTGAGAAAGCAGAAATCTGTTCTTAAATCAGAGCTACATGTACCAGGTAAAATCTTTTCTATTTCAAATTTTTGATTTGTAATCTTCCAGAAGAATGACTATTCTCCGTGTATTATAACACAGAGAATGGCATTATCCGTGTTATTTGAAACAAATAATTGCTATTCTCTATCATTTCGATACTGGAAAGGTTATTCTCCGTGTAATTCCAAACGGAGAATGCTATTCTCCGTATTATATTACACGGAGAATGTCATTCTCCGTGTTAGGTACATATCATACATTTCATTGTTGTTTGTTTTATTTGAGTGCGAACAACCGAGCAACTCAGAGAAACAAATGAAAGGCTCGTTGAGAAGAAAATGGAGCTTCAAAATAAAGTTGAATCATTTAATATTGAAGCCGATAAAAAGGATGGGAAAATTGTTGATCTCTAAGCCATGGTTGTAGCATTTCAGCGTGAGGAGATTCAAGCAGCTGCTGAACTTGCTGCTCGAAAAGAAGCCAAAAGAAGAGGAGGATCGGGGAGAAAGAGGTTAATAAAAAGCAATACAGTTGGAGAGGCTAATAAAAAGCGGAAGATTAATGCAACTCCGAAATCCGGAGGAGACGCCAAAATTGATAAATTAAAGAAGAACCGTGTCATACTAAGGGAATGCGATGAACTCTTACTTTGGAAATATACGGATGAAGAGCTGAAGAAGCAATACATCGACATCGTAATTCCCAAAAAGAAGTGTACAGAGTATGTATTCTGAACCCTTTTTTTCTTTTATTTTTTCTAGGCATTTTTCACAATTATGTAATGAGAATCTATCTTTATTAATTTAATCTAAACTAAATTTATGTGCAGGGATATTGTATACACATTTTATCCGGAAAAGGGTGAAAATGGAGTTTCAGTCCAGTTGTCGGCAGTAGACATGCAAGACATACTCAACTATGACGACATGGAGGTTGGCATACTGGACATAACAATAAGTAAGCTGAGAGAAATTCAAGGCAGTAAAAGGTGTGCCCCGTCTAGTTCAAAGGACGTGCCATTGATCCAGAAGCAAAAGCCGGCGCCCCAATCACATAAGTGGTCTGCATTCATGATGGCCCACACATTAGTAAGAATTCAAACAAAAAAATCCATATTCATGTGTACACCGATGAAAAACGACAGAAAAAATTACTCATAATATTGTGTTTTGTTTTTGGGAAACAGACCATCGTTGAACGTACCAATGCACGAGATACAAAAGCCGGCGCCCTTCAAGACATCCAAACAGAGGTAGTAGACTTCGTCATGGGTTTGGAGGACGACATAGAGTTGTTATTCAACCCACTCTTTAATTCATCCATCAAATACTATACTCTGCTCACATTCAACTTTATCTCCTATGACTGGACACACTACAACTCCTTGAGGCAAAACACGTACGATAGGTGCAAGGTGGATGCAGAATTAATGAAGAACACATTAGAGCCTATCGTTAGGAGAAAAGTTAATAAGATGAGGGAGGGATGCTCGACGAAGATGGAGTATGAGAGCAAAGTGCTGAATTGTTCTCCAAATTGCCCACAACAACGGGCACCCAACTGCCTCTTGTACACGGCGTATTATATGAATATGTTGACGACTACTCCCTTCGAAATATCGGAAGGAAATGACAATGAAACTCACCAGAAGATGACAACGATAAGGTTGGCATAGGCTAAGGAGTTGCTTTCAAGCAAATATGTAACACGAACCAAGCAATGACATTGTAAAACAACAATGTAATTGTGATGTTATTGGGCAATGAACTTCTGTCTTTTATAAGCTCTGTTTTTATAATAAAATCAATTTTGAATTACATTTACATTGTCAAAACCACAAAAAGTTTGACTTTTATTTACATATGAAATAACTCGAACTCATGCGCCAAGTTGCAGTCATTTCTATAATATGCTCTCCCAACTTCTGCCATTTATTGGCAAAATTTAACAACTCGAACTCATGCGCCAAGTGGCAGTCACTTTTATTGTCATTAATATCAATGAATCTGCAATTTATATGCCATTAATACCAATGAATTCTTCCATTTATTCCTAATGAATCTGCCCCTTCGGATTATATTCTCCATTTTATTTGGAACGGAGAATGGTGTAACGCCCCAGTCCCAAAATACGTAGGACTAGGAACGTAGACATGCCAGCTGTATTCATACGAAGTATACTCCAATATATGGAAGCCTCGTATAAATACATAAGATGTAAAATGCAGTAGAACCATAACTAATCTCATCCACACAAAATGAATAAAAGATATATAATAAAAATGAATTTGTCTTGATATAATATGTTGGGCGGAGACAAATCCACTACCAACAAAATAAGGAAAAGTACATAGAAAAATGAAATGAGTGGCGAGCGAAGCGAAGACGATCCAAGTACAATCATCCTCGAAGAAATAGCGAAGATCACGGCTAGAGCTACAACACCTGCGAAAGACAATAGCACACACCTGGCAAGACAACCAGGTCCTCAGAGGGACGTAACAAGACACATAATAGCATGCCATATAAACTGAATAAATATTGCTCAAGTAAATAAGTAAATCGAATTATAACATGTTCCAATACGCACCTACTGAATGAGCGTACCATCCCCCCAACCAAACAAGGACAGGAGATGGTAAACTAATTCACGGTAACTTATCTTCCCATGCTATGAATCCGATATGGTATCCGGACCCCAACAAGGTTCAATACCTTCTCATCGAAGTAGTAAGTCACACCTACAACCAAACAAGGACAAGATGTGACGAACTAATCAGCGACAAGTTATTGTCCCAAGCCACGGTCAGATACAAGTACCCAAACCAAAAGTACTCGTACCTAATGGATAGGGTAGCCTACTGTTCTAAGTGAAATGTAGTTAAGAACAATCCTTCCTACGCATGGACCCTGGCTAAATAGGATCGGCGTAGTCCCCCTTTGGGCACCAGAGGCCCCAGCAGGAAGAGCATGGGTCATCAACCCCGTATCTCCAGCGGAGAGTCCAGGTCACAAGGGAAGTGCATCGAAGCCCATACGCTAAGGAATTGTCCTCCCCACCCAATGCCTACTGTGTTGCATCCACAACACAAACCACTATAACCACTAAGTCAAACTAGCATGCAACTTCTATTAGCGGTTATTCCTATCGCACGGCGTGTACGTACTGGTGGCCAGCCAATCACGCACTTCTACGTTCTACATGCGACACACAACCTCGTGTTATAACGTGTCAAGGCCGATGAATGCAACACACAAGGTGGTCCCTTAAATCTAGGTTTAATATGAGAAAAATAATACATAGCAGGAAAAATAAATGAATAGTAAGTTCTAACAGTTATGCCATGTATCATAGTTTATTTTGCATAAAGAAAATAACGAACATGCATGAAATATGAGCTAAAATAATTAAACAGCAAATGCAAGGTGTCTTGCCTCGTAGAGCACCTGGTGTGCTGCGATGCTGAAGGTGGCACGATCTGCAGCTTTGGTGCAATAACTGCACAAGGGGACCTCTGATGGTGGCACGGGTCGAGTCATTGAGTCCGGAAGGGTCAAATTAGTTAGGGTGGACATAAGGTAGGCTTGAATTTGAGAGAGAACATGAATAATGGGATTGGTTATTGGAAGGAGGAGATTCAAAAGAAAAGAATAATAATTATATGATTTTAGAAAATAATTTATAATACTTGAAATATAATATTTATTAGTCAAAATATGCTTACAAATAAATACCCAAAAATCAAAAGTCTATTTAAGGCAAACTGTAAGTTTTGTCAAATAATATTTTAGGCTAAAGCCTATATCTTATAAATCAAAAAATATTTTAAGCGAAACAAAATAATATTAGAAAATTATTTAAGGTGAGGAACCATATTTTGTAAAAATAGCATCTTGATAACAATCTATACTCTATTGACTATTCACAGTTAAAAATATTTATAACTGTTTAAAACTAAAATTTTCTTGTAGAAAATACTACAGCCATATAATAAATTAAAATTTTAAACACGATTTGAAATTATATGCAAGGCAAAGCCCAATACTATATATTTATCACAATATAGTTTTTTTTGAAAATATTTAATATATAGTTCTATATATTATCATTAAGAGCAAATAGCGATAATAAAAAATAATAATACCAAATAATAAATTCCATAAAATATTACCTAGTGCTAATATTAAGGTATTGTATAATTGCTTCAATTGTAAAAAATATAATAATAATAATAATAATAATATTAATAATAATAATAATAATAATAATAATAATAAAAATAATAAAAATAATAATAAAAATTTAACTAAAGAAAATAAAAAAGTTAACAACAGAAAAAAAAGTAATACAGAACAATGCTGTCCTCTCTTTTAGAGAGGAGGGGTTTTCCTTTCAACGAAAGAAAGAAAAAAAAAGTAAAGGAATCAAAAGGAACAGAGAGAGAGAGAGAGGACTGGTGATAACAGAGGAAAGGGGAAGAGATAGGTCGAGAGAGAGACGAAGAGTGAGGGAGGAGCAGAGAAGTCGGGGGAGAGAATGAGAGGAGCGGGTGGCGGAGATCTCAAGGCGGCGGAGGATGATGGGCGCTCGGCGGAGGGAAGGTCGGTGAGGCGGATCTGGAGAGAGGGCGGTAGGCGGTGGCAGTCGGCCGGTCGGGCTTGGCAAGCGGCGGACACGACGGATCAATCGGACGGTGGGGCTCACCGCTGGGCTCGCGGCGAGGTGGAGAGTTCAGTTGAAGCGGCGGTTAGGGCTGGGGCGTGCGGCCAGGCGACGACCGGAGGGGTGAGGCGAGGGGTTCGACGGCTAGTCGGGGCTCGAGCACGGAGGTCAGCGCACGGGGAAGGGCTGGAGGCTAGGTCGGGCTCGTCGGAGGTAAGTTTAGGTTTAGGGTTTCTATTTTTCTGGTGGTTTTGGGGATTTTTGGTCGATTTCTGGGGTTTTTCCAGCCAGTGGCCGAGGAGGAGAAAGGGGTGGTGTCGGTGACGACGATTGTGGTGACGGTGATGGTTTTGGTGTTCTGGCGTCGGTGGTGAGGTGCTGGCCAGGACGGGTCATGGTGCTGGTCGCGGTTGGGGTGACGACATGGTGGTGCTGGTGATGATACTGGTGGTTGTGGTGTTGGTTCGGTCGGTGGCGTACCGCCACGGGCGGTGGTGATGGCTTTGTAGTAGGTGGTCGTGTCGATAGGTTGGAGAAAAGAAGGAGGACACGAGCGGGGATGGGGTCGGAGTAGGAGACGGCCTGGTGGTGGTGGTGGATCTTGGGTTAGCTGGCCGGGACTGTCCATGGCTGTGGTGGCGACGTCGGCAGCGGGTGAAGGTGGACGGGTTAGAGAGATAGGGATAGGGTTAGGATTTTTGTTGGTGTCGGGATGTGTCCGACACGGGAAAGATAATGTAATTGTACATATGGAATAAGATGGGATGGGCACAGACACGAGGCACTTGATTGGCTATGGAATTTATTTTTGGAGAATTCATGAAAGATGAATAATGTGGAGGAGTACCTGCCTATATTTATAGGATGTAGGAATTCCCACTTTGGATAGAATTAGGAATAGATTAAACCCAATTTGGATATTTCCATATTTAGTTTAAAAGCAATCAAATCAATTCCAAATCTAATTAAAATCAAATTAAATACTTTTAGTTTAAAATCAAATCAATTTAAAATATTGATAGTTTACTATTTAAATGTATCCATGGAATCAAATCAAAATTTAAACTGCCACAAATATTTCAAAAATATGTTTTCCAAAAATACTATAATAAATAAATTTCAAAAATAATAAATCTTTTTAAATAATAAATCTTTTTGAATAATAAAATATTAATATTAAATAATTTCAAAAATACATTATTATTTAAAATAAATAAATATTTATGAAATAAATATTTTTGCATGAAGAATTTTATTATTAATAACTGCTAAAAACAATAGACTTTTTATGGCAAGAATAATAATTCTATATAATATTTTGAAAGTGTAAGAAAATAAAAATAATTGTTTTTCTAAAATATGTACGCTCGCACATATTCGCACTCGTCGAGCAAATTCGAAAAAGAAATAAAATGTCGTGCGCGACGTATAATACGACTACGCGACGTACAATACAAAAATTTAAATCGGTACTAATTTATTATAAAAAAAATAGTAGAAATTTAGGGGTTTTACAAATGGAATTCTCTGTTTACTTGAAACGGAGAATAACTTTCCCGTTTAAATTAAATTGTTTGAGAATTCTATTCACCGTTTATTTCGGAACGGATAATAACATTCTCTGTCTGTCTTAAAACGAAGAATAACATTCCCAGTGGTAAAACACATTAAAATGTTCATTTGCCATTTTTATTTAAACGAAGAATGACGTTCTCCGTGTCTTTCAAAACGTAGAATGTTATTATCCGTTTAGTTTAAAAAGGAGAATAAAGTTGAGCAAGATGAGTTTGATGAGAATATGACGAGGTTGGTATGGGCTAAGAAGACTACAATGATGAGGTTGGTATGGGCTAAGAATTTGCTTTCAAGAGAACTTCTGTGTTTTATAATGTCTGCTCTGCTCTGTCTTTATAATAAAATCATTTGTGAGTTACATTTACATTGTGAAAACCATGAAAAGTTTGACTTTTATTTACAATAGAACTCCCTGAACAAAGGAATTCCTTGAGGCAAATCACTTTATCGTGCATCGTCAGAGTAATGGAACTCCCTGAACAAAGGAACTCCGTGTATAGTCAGAGCAATAGAACTCCGTGAACAAAGGAACTCCGTGCATAGTCAGAGCGAATCAAAGTACGAGCACTTCGACAGAGTGTAGGTTGGCAATAAATCCAAACCTAGGCACATCTTAGTCTTCTGAAGGACTTCACCACCAAAGCTTCCTCAAGGAATTCAATTGAAAGCTTCGACTGTAAAGGAGGAGTGTTGTTCTCCGTCGTCTTTCAGTTCGTGTCCACGTGGTAGATGTTTGGATCTCAGGAAGTATCGAAAGAACCTGTACGAAGTGGCCTTCTGCAGAGCCAAGGAGTTCTATTGCTCTGACGATGCACAATGAAGTGTTGGATGACATCCAAAGGTTCCTTGAGGCAAGTCACTTCATCGTGCATCGTCAGAGCATATGAACCGTTGGATGACTCCTTGAGGCAAGTCACTTCATCGTGCATTGTCCGAGCAAAGAAACTCACTGAGGCAAAGGAATTCCTTGAGGCAGAGCACCGTGCAAAGGCATCCTTCTTCATCATGGAGATGCACTCTACCGATCTTCCACCTTGGTAAGACTCTTTCCTTGAGGCAAAGGACCTGTAAAGGAATTTACTTCATATTGCATTCTTTCGAGCAATGGAATGCCCTGAGGAAAAGGAATTCCTTGAGGCAAATCACTTCGTCGTGCATCATCGGACCAATGGAACACGTCGAAGAAATGAACTTCGTGCGGCAAAGGAACACCGTGCATAGTTCGAGCCAATCAACGTGAGGGCGCTTCGACAGAGCGTGGAACGATAATAATCTAAACCTAGGCACATCTAAGTCTTCTGAAGGACTTCACCACCGTGCATCGTCGGACCAATAGAACACGTCGAAGAAATGAACTCCTTGCGGCAAAGGAACACCGTACATAGTCTGAGCCAATCAACGTGCGGGCGCTTCGACAGAGTGTGGGTTGGCAATAAATCCAAACCTAGGCACATCTCAGTCTTCTGAAGGACTTCACCACCAAAGCTTCTGCGAACGAGGAGATCGACAACCAAGAGGAAAGCGTCTTGCCAAGGCGGGGGATCGGTAGAGTCCATCTCCACAAGAAAAGCTAAGTGAGACGTGAAAAAACTCTCCCTACACTACTGCCATTTATACGTATGGAACAACTCGGACTCATGCGCCAAGTGACAGCCACTTCGAATTCAATTTAATTCATTTCCATCAATACCAATGCATCTGTCCCTTCTCAAGTAAAGCTAAGTAAGACTAGAACAAACTCTCCCAACTACTGCCATTTATATGCCATTAATACCAATGAATCTGTCCCTTCGAATTCTGCCAACTTTGATACCCCCTACTGTATCAAAGATTTTTTTTTTCTTGATACAGTAGGGGGTATCAAAGTTTTGATACCCCCTATGTATGACATATGGGACCTTCCTGATTTATAAAATGTGTACACACATATATATATACACATAATATTTGAGAGGGCCACTTGTCATACATAGGGGGTATCAAAACTTTGATACCCCCTACTGTATCAAAGTTTTGATACCTCCTATGTATGACATGTGGGCCCCTCCTGCTTTGTAAAACGTGTAAACATATATATACACATAAATCTTGAGATGGCCCACATGTCATACATAGGGGGTACCAAAACTTTGATACCCCATACTGTATCAAAGTTTCTCTCCTGTATCAAAGTTTTTTCCCTTTTAAATAGGCCCCATACATAACTTACAAAAAAAGTATAAATAAAACAAAATTTTGTTATAGTCAAGATTTGAACCAATGACCTCTTAAATACAAGTCTAGCATTGTAACCACGACACCACAATAGCATTCTTCGTGTTTTATTAAACGGAGAATAGAATTCTCCGTTTTGAATTACACGGAGAATAGCATTTCCAGTGTTAAAAACACATTAGAATGTTCATTCTTCGTTTTAATTTGAAACGGAGAATGATATTCTCCGTTTTGAACTGCACGGAGAATGCCATTCCCAGTATTAAAACGATTGAGGATTCTATTTGTCGTTTAATTTTGAACGGAGAACGGCATTCTCTGTTTAATTTGAAACGGAGAATAAGATTCCCAGTGTTAAAAACACATTAGAATGTTCATTCTCCGTTTTAATTTGAAACGGAGAATGATATTCTCTGTGTCATTTGAAACGGAGAATGATATTCTCCGTTTTGAACTGCACGGAGAACATATTTTCTACATTTTTGATATACTCTGTTTTGAACATGGAATTTGATATTCACCATTTTTATCTAATTGTCTTCTCAAACTTTTGCATTGGAGAACATATTTTTTACCTAATTGTCTCGTGTGAATGACATCTTGCCACATAAGAAAGACATTGTCTTAGGTCAACGACGTTTCATTTTATTCCATTTGCTCTTTGTCGCTATTTCGCTTTCGTACTTTACAATTACGAAAATCGTGACCCGATTTTTTACAAACTCTACATACTCTAGGCTTCGGGATAGGCTGATTTTCTGTAGGCTGGCTTGATTTCCCTTGAGAAGGCCTTCCTTTTGTTGCTACCGAATTTGGCTCTTTTAAAGCTTTATGCACTCCATGAACTACATCAGCTACCATTTGTTCTTCTTCACCAATATCGGTCACCATTTCTTTCAACTCCATCAGAACAGACGACACCAACTACGTTCCCCTTTCTTGAAATTTGTTTGATTTTTTACAATAGTATATAAACAGATTAACTTGTTCATTAATACCACCATACCTTCTGCTCTCAATACTGTCTGGGTGGATGAATCTTCTTTCTGAACCAGGTCCGGAGAGATAACTCTCTTTGCAATTTTTGAGCCAACGAGATTTTATCAAGTTCTTTGGAATATCTCCAATTTGCAATCTCTTTATTGCTGAAAAAATATGCCTACAAGGAATCCCCTTGGTCTCCATCCACAAGCATTCACAATTTATGATGTTGTCGGCTGGATCAAATGTAACCTTCCGGTTGATACTGTTTGGCGACATATACTTTTGGACAGTGCAAACTTCTGCCTCTCTTATGATGTGATAATGGAGAACAGTATATGCATCAGAACGTGTGATTTCCTTCCTTACATCTATAAACACCATTTTAGTGTAAATTGCGACAAATTTACCTTCTATTACGGCCATGCTAGTTTGATTCACAAATAATGTTGAGAGTTTATCTGTGACATGGTTATCCATCTGGCCGTAACGTTAGGCCGCCAAATCGTAGTCACAATTTTGAAGGGCCTTCCATAGTGGCAGCTTCTTATTCAAAAACCTTTTCAAAAATGCGCTCATAGATTCACATCTATTTGTTGCAGTAGAATCGCCAAAATAATTTCTACGTAGGAATGTGTCCGCCTATCGCTCCCTCGTTCTGTACAATGCAGTGGTCCACTCATTGTTCTCTACATTATAATCTGTAAGCATCTGCTGCCAACGGTTTTCAAATTCTTCGACTGAATAGTACTTGTTTAGAAAACATGGACAGTAACTAAAGTTGTGATATTGTAACAACAACATACTTCAAAGTAAAGTAGCAAGTGTGCGATGTACCTTTTAATCAGAAGACTCAGTTTATTGTAAAAACCCTCCCGGTGTACATGTTTGGCAGCATTGTTTAGGATATGCCATGAGCACGTTCGATGATCTACGCTGGGCATTAAATTCTCAATTGCTTTATTCATGGATCTGCAACAATCTGTGAGAACTGTCACTGGTTATTTGCCATTCATACACTCTAGGAATTTTTTTAGAACCCAAGAATATGTCTCTACAGTCTCATTATGGATCATTGCAAACCCAAACACACAAGTTATCGCATGATTGTTTGTACCCACTAGAACCACCAACGGCATTTGACTTCTATTTGTTTTATATGTAGAATCGAATGCTAGTGAATCTTCAAATAATTCATAATCGAATCGACATGCACCGTCAACCCAAAAGAGATGGATCAATCTGGAATCTTCGTCTACCTTGTACGCATAGAAGAAATCTGGGTCATTTCCCTCCTTAGATTGAAGAAATATAAGTGTTGTCGTAGCATGAACATCGTCTAGTGCTCTACTATCTTGAGCTAGAGCGTTGTATAAATCCTTTCTCGTCCATCCAATCTTATCCCAGCCACCTTTCTTCTGGACAATTAAATTCCATATCTGTAGAGTCCCCATCCCTGATTGCTTCATAAGCTTAATTTCTTCCAACTCTGCGGGTGATATCGTACGATGGGATCTCAAAAAAACTGTTTCATAATCATTCGCCAGGATATGGTTGTGATGTACATGAAATTTTTTGACGAACCACATCTTTGTTTTATCGGTGTACCCAATACAAAAAATTGCTTTACAACCACTTCTGCTTTCACTTCTTGGCTCAAGAACCCTGTTAGGAGCTTCCTTGTATTTCTTGTGTCTGAATCCCGCATTCGAACAACACCAACAACGGACCATCACCATCCCAGATTTGTTTTTCTTTACCTCGTTCTTTCTAATACTGAAACCATATGCTTTTGAATATATCCGGTAGAATGTCTCTACTTCTTCAATAGAGTTGAACTGTAGGCCAACAATATCTTCTTCTAAGAGATGTTTTGGATCTTTGTTAATGTTGGCAGACTGCAATATTTTTTCATCGTCGCTGCATCGAAATTCAATGGAGATTCACCGTCGTCCCTAAGAACAGAATAAAACAAAATAAAATGAGAAATAGATGTAAAAATATAATGTATTTCCTAAATCCATTAGAAAGGGTGATGCGAAATAACATTTTGTTGTTTGCGTTGATGTCGTCGTCATTATGATGCATTCTTCCATTGTTTTCTTCATCTTGTTCTTTACTGTCTCCTAAGTTAACATCTTCTAAACTTTGCTCATCATCCAAATCATCTGACACTCCTCTTAAAAGAAAGCTTTCTTCATCGACTAAATCTTCCACACGACGATCACTTTCTCCATGTGACGTCGACATTGAAGAAAATAGAGTGTGTTAGAAACCAGCAGAAGAAACGAAGGACAAGAAACAATACAAGAAGAAAGAGTAATGCTATATTCGTACCTCCAAATTGTCCCTCTAATATATAGCCCTCCCATCTGATGTGGCATGTTAAATAATAGTGTGTGTCATCTGACATGACTGATGACATGACAAATTTTAATCCAAAAAGTTAACTAACCAATTTTCTCCATAATAATTTAACGTTAATATCAATGTTAATTTAATATTAATATTAATTTATGTTAATATTAATATTAAGGTTAATGTTAATATTAATATTAATATTATTGTTAATGTTAACGATGATATTAATATTAATGTTAATGTTAATATTAACTTTAATGTTAATTTTTATTTTTAGTTTTATTTAAAAAAATTGCCACGTCAGCTGTCAGATCAACATATCACGTCAGCTGCCACGTAAGGATGGACAGTTTGAAAGTGCAATTTGGAGGTACAAAAAGTATTATTCAGGAAGAAACAACTTCCAGCAAGGCAACAACACAACCTTTTCGTCTTCCTTGTAACTCCGCCACGTGGCCCTCTTTTGATGGCTCATGAAAAATCTTGAGTGATTCTAGGAACAAGCATAATTTTAAGGAAACAACTTCCAACAACACAACTTTCTCGTCTTTTGAGTACATGTATTATTAAATTATGTAGCTAATAACGCATGAGGAAGCATGCAACAGCAATCTCCACGTGGCCCTCTTTTGTAGGATAACGCATGCAGCAACATTTAATGCTACGAAACCCTATTGTCTTGTTATGTGTTGTGTATCCTATGTGGCATGAGGCTGAAGACAATAACTTGTATAGGCGGCTATATTCACAAATGACAATAAGTTTAAAAAGTCATCTCCAATGTAAAAAAGTATTGAGAAGACAATACAAAGTAATTTTTTACAACTTCCAAGACAGCTTTTACTCTTCTAATGATATGGTATCAGTGTTTATTATTAAATTGTGTAGGATAACGCATGCAGAACATTTAATGCTACGGGATCTATTGTGTAAGGAACACAACCTGTGAGAGAGAACTCGAGAGAGAGAGACAGAGAAAGAGAGAGTGTGGGAGATGGGATAAAGAGGAAGGATCGAGCTCGGCTAGATTTTAAACTTAAAATTCAATTTTTTGTTATTATTACTAATAACTAGTTCGCACGTACGAGTTTAGACGAACACTAACCGAGCCCCGAGCAACGTGACATCAGCTAGCTAGGTTTCTAATACCGTGGCATTCCTGTTAATTTAAAATTTACAATATTATTGAAACTAATATTAATACTAAAATTTAAAATAGTTTTTGATTTAACATTTACTTCAAACTAGTTAAAGTTAAAATTGTATTCTTTTTTATTTAAAATATAATTGGAACTATAATTAATATTAATATTCGCTTGTCCCGTAGTTTAAGTCGTATTTTACTGCTTCTTGCTTAAGTCTATGCACCCAAAGAACTTGATTGTTCAAGTCGAACGCGTACACAGCACGTTCCCTCGATGCAAGGCTTGACGTAGCCCTTGCTTGTCAAGTCGTTGTACGAACACATTAGAAAAGAGTTTTGTTGGGCTATCGAAGTATAGCAAGCACCGTCCTGTGTCACGTGAATTTTTTAAGCAGTGAAAGGGTGTGAAGGCCACTGGCAATGTCAAGCCATCACAAACTATAGCTTGGTTAGACGACGACCCTTTTGCTGCGGGCCGAATCGGTCCCTTGGCCTAGGAATGGATTGGTTGAAGGAGCAATACACAAGAACAGACTGCCATATTGGCATGATTATTTTTGGTATTCCCGGTGAGGCATAGTTTTCATTTTCCGGCGAGGCAGAGTTTTCACCATCGACTTGATACCAGGGATGGCACTAGGATCAGAAAGAGTCTACAGGATGGCACCTTCAAAGTTGGAAATCTTGTACAAGATGATTGAAGAACTCAGAACCAAAGGATTCATTCATGCTAGTGGATCTCCTAGGGGAGCACCGATGCTTCTTGTGAAGAAGAAGGATGGTACGTCAAGATTACGTGTTGATTATCATACATTGATGACTTATTTGATCAGCTCAAGGGAACGGCTGTATTCTCGAATATTGACTTGCGATCATGAGGGTACCATCAGATCAGAGTCAGAGAAAGTCATCCAAAAGACATCATTCAGATCGAGGTATGGATATTGGAATTTCCTTGTTATGTTATTTGGAGCGACCAGTGTGCCAGCCGTATTTATGGACCCCATGAATCGTATCTTCATGTACTATTTGGATCAGTTTGTGATAGTGTTCATAGACGACATCTTAGTTTATAGCTGTAGTGCCCCGTCCCAATATTGTGCCCCGTACTCCGTCCACGGGGTGCGCTAGAAAGGAACACTGTCGCTATCGATTCGGTCGGGACCGGTAGGTCAGGATCGATTGACTCGATCGAACGGGAACGGTTGAATTAAGATCCATTCTCTCGCCTGAAGTAAACTCAAGGTGAGTAGCTGACCCTCCTCTTCTCGACCTCCTTCCTAGGTAAATCGATAATGTTGTTGCGAATGAAAGGATAAATGCAAGGGCACAAACACGGAAAAGGGATTGAGTTTTCAGAGATAATGTAGGCTATATCTTAATAACTAAAAGAAAAATATATCTTCGTACGGCTATGGACAACTTATCGACAAGGCGGTAGTTTCCTCGATCAGCAACCCGGGGCCACGGGACCGTTTCGACCTAAGAGGAAACAGGGTATAGTCGTACATAAGGTTTCAGCACAGGTTAAGCGGCGACTTGCATCGGAGCTAGCTACTTGCATTGAAAGGACCCCGATTAACAAAGCTATACGTCCAGGATGGCTTGTGATGCTAGTGACATCGAAGAGGGGCGAGGCGAAGGAGGTCAGCCACTCGCCTTAGACTTGCTTCAAGCGAGCGACTGGTTGGCTGCGCTGACGTCGCCTACGCGATCACCTGCAACCCGCTGAATATGGGACTTGGTTCCAGAGAAGCCATTCCATAACATGGAATGGATCTTAATTCAACCGTTCCTGTTCGATCGACCCGGCCGATTCCGACCTATCGGTCCCAACCGAATCGGTAGCGATATTGTTCTTTTCTCGCGTACCCTATCACGACTCGCACCCAGAATAAGGGCATGAGTACGTGACAGCGTCCCAGCCTACACCGCAGAAATGACGTAAAACACTGTCTAGTTCTACTATCTAACAATAGTTATAATATCAAAACCTGTCGAGAACGGTCAACTCCGAATGGAGGACAAGCAATGTCAATATAATATACTCAATAAGCTATGATATTGTTCCGACCGTCCAGTGTTGGTATTTATGTATGGTATTTATGGTGCACATCATCTTAATTCAACCGAGTAGTTCAAAGGAGGGAATTATGTATGGTATTTATGCTGCACATCATTAGGACAGGTTGCGACCGTCCAGTGTTGTGATAAGCTATGATATCAGTAAGTTTGGGATCCTTCGGATATTGGGCTAGCAACCCGTATCGAAGCGATCATAGTCTTACACATAAGGATGCCAAAGATGCATTACGGTACGAAACATCGTGACCTTCATATAGATAGGCCGGTGGGCTGAGATTAGCTCTGGGTGCAACCGCAGGGCCTGCCACCCTTATGCATATGTTTAAGTTTATGGTTGGTTGGTTGAGTGAAATGATATGATTTCTTATGTAAAGTTTTAACCTTGCAGGCTAGACGAAATGGGACATAGATGAGCACGATCACTATGTTTATGTTAAGATTACGTCTAACTGTATCTGTCGCAGGGACACGGTAGTGGACAAGTTCAGGATACGTTCGGCTCGAGACGGGGCTCGGCTTGGACGTGTCGAGGCATGGAGTCCTTAGCGTTCAAGAGGAGCTACCACATTGGCGTTCGGACTTGCGATATAGAGATGTTCAGTCGAAGACTACTTGTTGGCTATAAAGAGGCATAATGTATGGAACAATATACTCCTTTGTGAGCTAGAGAGATCATGAGCGTTGTAGCCAATTGGCATGTTATGTTGGGCTATTCAGAGCCATTGTAACCTTCAGTTTATTATCAATAAAAGAGATTCTTGTTGTATACTACGTTTTCCTTCCGCTGCTTATGTTATCAATTTGAGCTATAAACACTATTGTAAATATGTTATCTTGCCTTGCACGAGCGCAACTCCAGGCTCGTGCGGCATCACGCCCTAGCGATGACGATGATTCGGGTGAAAACTTGATAATGATGAAGACGGTAACTCGGTCGACAATCGTAATTATCGAGGTATGATCGAAAAAATTTAACAGTAGCATTAATATTAAATCTACATTGGCTTTTCTGTTAATTTAAAATTTACAATATAATTAAAACTAATATTAAAAAAATGCTATTTGCTCCTAAAAAATTTGGGTGATACCATCTTCCATTATGTGGCATATGACATGGTTGCTAACATGACAGCTGACATGGCAAAATTTAACAATAAAATTAATATTAAAATTAATATTAATAGTAAATAAATAATTTAATATTAAATTAACATTAATTAATATTAAGATTAACATTAATATTAACATTAATATTAATATTAACATTAACATTAACATTAGCATTAGCATTAACATTAACATTAACATTAATATTAATATTTACATTAACATTAAGGTAATTAATTTTTGGGGTTAAAATTTGCCATGTCAGCTGTTATGTCATATGCCATGTCAGATGCCACATAATGGAAGATGGCATCACCCAAATATGTTGGGAGCCCAAACGACTAATTGCTAATATTAATACAGTGACATTACCGTTATTTTCTAATAGATTCGTGCCTTGTTCGGTCACACCCCTCCACGAGCGGGTTACACCTCCCTAAACGAGGGGTTAAATAGCCTTTTCTAAAGAAGAGAACCCATCCGACTAGAGAGAAACAAAGGAGAGAAGAAGAAGAACAGTCGCAATGGAGAGGAGCAAGATCAACTGCAGCGGATGGGCCGTCATCCCTACCGAGATTCTCTCGATGATACTGGTACTGTCGGGGATGTCGACGGACGAGGTAATGTGCAACGTGGCCCCAGTTTGCCGTTCGTAGTGGAAGGCGCTCAACGGTCCCTTAGACTATTGGTCTAACGTCGACTTGGTACAGTGGTGCCGGAGGACCCAGCAAACCGCTAAGATTAGTTTGACCGTAATGAAGCTCGTGGCTAGTAGTGGAGGATATCTAGGGTCCTTCTCCGCGTACAAGCTCGACGAAGCAGCCTTCTCTTTTGCATGTTTAAGGCCAGTGCACAATTTTATTTGGTCTTATTCTAATACTTTATTTTTTCTATTAAAAAATTTTACATATACTTTTGTTAATTTCTATTGATGTTTTCCCATTTTATAATACAGTGGGAAATTTCTAAGGGTGCTGCGCATTCCGAAGTGCGACGTGAGTGATAAAACTTTCGTGAGACACTTGGAGTTTCTCCCTGTGCTAGAAGAACTCGACATTAGCTATTGCCTCTATATCACGTCGACTGGAATATTTTCCATCGGAAAGTATTGCCACCGTCTGGTCAAGCTGAGTAGGAACATGTCCCCTCCAGATTTCATGCTCAGGAACATGTTCGTGTTGGATACGAAAAACAAGACGGAGGAAAAGGCCGTGGCTGATTCGATGTCGCATCTCGAGCACCTACATATGGGATTCGTCATGTTCAATGGAGACACGCTGTGATCTATCATATGCAACTGCAAGGGTCTTCGCGTGCTCGACATACGTGGGTGCTTCAACGTGCAGTTCGACGATGAACTCTGGAAAATTTGTTATTCAATACAGACGTTTAAAAAACCCTTTGATAATATAATCCCAGTACCAGGGGAACCTGTATACGAGATGTATAATGATTTAGATATCATCAATCATTTCTGGGGTGAATGGTGAAAACATTAGCATGCATGCATGCATGCATGCATTTCTTTATATTTTTCAATAGTCTACAAACAAGATATTTTTTATGAGTTCGATTATCCATTTTGACAAAATTTTACTTTTGTCAATACTAATTTTTTACATGATTAATTTTTTTTATAAATAAAATGGACTGTGATATAATGACGCCTATGACGGCTCACTTCTGAGATTTCGACATTTTCCAACACAGATTTTGCCATTAATACAACATCTCAGTGTAATCATATCCAAGAGATTTTGCCATTTCCCAACACAGATTTTACCTTATTCAAAATGAATTCTGGCGGTGCAAATTCCACTCATATTAGTGGTATCAGTGTCATTTACCATAATTAATAGTGATCGATATGAAAACATTGGTTTCTTTTTCACAACCCTTTAAAATCTATTTATACAGCCAAACAGCCAAACTAATTCATCTTCACGAGCCTTCAAAACCAATTTATATAGATTCAAAACAAAACTAAACAGCCAAACTATTTAAAATTCACAACCCTACAGAACAGTCCTAAATGTACCATTCTCAGTCTTATATGTACCATTCTCCGTCCTACATGTATTATTCTCCGTCTTACCTCCGTCCTAAATGTACCATTCTCCGTCCTAAATGTACCATTCTTCGTCCTATATGTACCATTCTCCGTCCTTAATATATCATTCTCCGTCCTACATTTACCATTCTCCGTCCTAAATGTACCATTCACCGTCCTAAATGTACAATTCTCCGTCCTAAATGTACCATTCTTCGTGTTAGAGGAACGGAGAAAGGCCATTAACAGTCCTAAAAATTGTTCCATACTAAGTTAAAAGCATATAATTGCATCCAAAAAATGTTAACAATAGAAAAATTCTACAGAACCCAAACACCAGACTCGAACCTAGGCCTTCTATGTAAAAGACAAACAACACAACCAACTAAGCTTGGAATAAGACATCAATAATGCTAAGTCTACTACCAAATGCTTATAACACTCTTACAACCTTCATCCATTGGTGACATGTGGGCCATGGCCCACATGTCAGCAATGGGTGAAGGTTGTAAGAGTGTTGTAAGCATTTGGTTGTAACTGTAGCATTATATCCCCAACTTCCAATAAGGAATAAGAAGAGTCGTTTAGGAACGTGTATATATATACATAGGGGTCCCCATTCATCTGTGTAGGTTGCACATTTAACATAGCTCCAAAAAGATCATCTGGTTGGGAACCATTGCCAGAGTCTTCTTTCAGTCATCGCCGAGCCTCTCCGCATGGAGCACCCTCTGTGCCGCCTCCGGCCCATGACTGGCTGGCAGCGGGTGCGGACTTCCTGACCTCCTGGGGGTTGTCACTGGAGGTCATTGCTCGACCTCTTCATCCGGCGCCCAACTTTGACCTGTTGCCGATCACTCCGGAGGAACGGGATTCACTGGAGAAGAGGGAAGCGTTTCGCCGCCTGTGCCATAGGGCGGGTGTGCGCACCCTGCAGGAATTTACGAAGATCCTCCGCGAGGTCAGTGAGGGCTAGACCTTCTTTTTTTTCATTTTTTACAGTTTTTTGTCCTCCTCTTGTATACTTCACCGGAGAATGTTCCGGCGACGAAGCTGGGATTTAATGAAATATAATATTTTGTTAACTCAATTTGGTTTCGGCTACAATCAAACTTTTACAACCTTCTTACAACTTACACCCATTTGCTAACTATATCATTGCTCTTTATAATTAACAAATCTTGTTACGTCAAATCCATATATCAGCGACGATATTCCCATCAATGACTTGTTACGTCATAGAATTGATTATGCTGCCAGCGTCAATCTTGTCGTCAAATCTATTTTAAATATGATTACAAAGTAAAATAGAGGACAAATTTGAGTGTTTCAATTTTACTCTTTTCAAGTACATATTCTTATTTTCAAAAATTTAAACAAATATTCGAAAAATGGAAATATTGAGATTAAACTTCACATTCTTAAATATGTTGTCAAATTTTTTTAAATAAACATGTTTCCACCATGTTTTTTCTGCCAAAATTTTCAATAATTTATACGGAACACGTGGATATATACTAGTAATAATAGTAATAAATTTAATTTTGGAAAGTAGTTTTTAAAATTAGGGTCTCAAAATCCCAAAGGATTATGTAGTAATTTCACATGGATATATACTAGTAATAATAGTAATAAATTTAATTTTGGAAAGTAGTTTTTTAAATTTAATAGTAATAAATTCGACCGTCTTATACTAGTAATAATAGTAATAAATTTAATTTAAGACTCAAAACTATTCTAATTTTTTTCCACTTTCCAAGGTCATATAAGACGGTCGAATTTTCCCTCTTGTTCTCTCAAACCCTCTTCCTTCTCCCAAACCCTCTTCTAATCAAAATGCCGCCGAAGAAACAACGATCGTCGTCGAAGGGGAAGAATCCACAAAGGGATGCGATACAGCCCCGAAGGGTAGAACTTGCAAGGGCGGCGAAAACTAAGATTATGGTCGCTAGGGCAGAGGCCGAAAGGGCAGCGGCGGAAGCAGCGACGGCAGTAGCGACGATGAAAGCAGAGGCGGCAGCCAAGCCACGTGCAAAAAAGGCTAAAAAACTTATTGTTCGACAAAAATCGAAAAATCTATCTTCGATACAGAGTCGTCAGAAGACTCAACTTATGAAGATCGAAGGCGTACTCAAGCGAAGGCTGAGGTGGCAACGGATACAGAGTCATCAGCGTACTCTATGGATTTTGAATCCTCATCAGAAGAGGAAAATGAAGAGGAAGAGCAATTTAAATGGATGATGTCGAAGATGAAGCTTTCCTAGATATATTAAAATTCTATCAATTGGAGAAACTGAACAAATCGTGTCTTGAGAAAATCTTCCAAACAATAGTAAGAGAATTTTACTCAAATCTTCCGGCTGAAATTAAAGAAAAAAGAAGAGGATCAACAACTGGTGTTTCCGAGAGGGAAACTGATTAGGGTAAATGCTGCTGTCATCAACGAATTTTATGGATTTGATCCAGTTCCTGAGTTTGATATGAAAGATATTGATAATGTTTCCATGATGGATGCAATTTATGAGATTACAAGTGTTTCAATGGGTGCTAAGACCCCTCAAAATGTATACAAAGATCAATTAAAAATATTGTATAAATTGTTGCATGCCTACGTATCTCAAACACTCAACCCTACTGGACATGAGTTTTCCATCCATCCCGAGAGAGTAAAATTTCTTTATTATATGGGGAAGAAAAAAAGGATGGATATAGGTCCTATACGTTTAGTAGAATGATGCATCTCGTGAGAAAACCAACTACAAGGACAGCTCTCCCTTTCGGAGGATTTGTATGCTCGATGGTTAATAAACATTCTGTCCCAAGCTTAGCAGGGGATGTTTATATTAAAAACAAAGGCCCCATGAGAAAACTAACCTTCACTCGAATGTTTGGAAAACAGCAGCAGCTGCAAGAAAACCATCAACTTATGGAATCAAAAACACTAAGGACAGGGTTGATGATTTATACAATTTTGTTGCTGCAAACTTTGAGAATGTCTTCAAAGAGATGAAGACTATATCCGACAACCAGAAATTGATTCTGGATAAGATTAACCAGATAGAGGTTGAATTTGCTGACCAAGAATAAGATTTTCCTTTCCTCGTGAAGAAGGTAAATGGGGTAGCCCAAACTCTTATGTAAAAATACACACTGTGCACATTGACACTTTAATGCTAGCCATCACTTTGATACTTCTATTTATGTTTCTGGATATTATTTCTACATATACAGTGAGTCCATACTGACTATAATTTTTCTTAATCCGTCCCTCAAGGAGTAGGTGAAGGATATTTTGAGAAAGAAGAAGAAGAAGAAAAAAAAAGAAACAAGAAGAAGAAGATTGAGATGGCTATGAAGATTCATCTTTTGAGTTTTGAATCTTTTATTTCAATTTGGAAGTAATATTTGACTTGTAATATGGTTCTGAATATTTGTTGGTTATTTTTGTGTTTGAAATATTGTAAGACTAAACTTTTCGCTTGTACTAAGTGCATAGTTCGTAATTTGTTTTAAAAATGTAATATGGTCTTGAATTTAGAGTATGTCACTACCACATTTCTAGTTTGAGGGTAAATTTATCATTTTTGGGGTAAATAAAATTTATTAGTGTTAATTAGAATTTTTGGGAATTTTTAGAATTTATTTTGGATTTATTTGGACTAGTTTGATTTTTTGGCCAGTTTTGACCCATGTAGACCAACCTAGGAACTAACCATGGTTAGTTGGGCTTGGTTAGGTCAAGTGACCCTAGTCTAACCTAGTGTGACTCAAGTTAGTGGTTAGTGATTCATAGAACTAGAATTAGAAATTTAGAAATCATTTGATTTGGTGAATGGCTTGTGGTTTCACAAGTCATTATGTGACTTAGCTAGATTGGACTCAAACCTAGCTCAACCCTAACCCAAAGCCAAGTGGTCAGCCATCCCTAGCTGAACCTAGGGAATCCTACCCTATAAAATCCCTCTCAAAACTAGGGTTGCCTCTTTTAGGAAGAGCCCTATTTTCAAGGAGGTGAGTTCTTACATAGAAAAATCCATTATAATTCTAATATAGGTCCTAAATTCCTCAAACTTGTTGCAATAGTTCCTAATGATGATTTTCTTGCTGTTGTGAATGTTTGGTTCAGTTTGGATTTAATTTGGAGGACTTGGGATACCTAGAGAGGAGCTCTCAAGGAGGTTTCTTTTTCATTGATCTTCCCATAGAGGTATATCTCTCATTTCTCTATTAAATCTCCTGTAGTCTTCATCAATAGGAACCCTAAGTGATCCCCCTAGGGTTTGATTAAGTTTCGAGCTTGGTGTCGTAGGTTTCGTATCCTTTTTGGACACGTATCAGTGCCAATGGCACTGTGTTCGACGAAATGCCTCAAAGGGTATTTCGATCGGTTTGTTTGATTTCTTTTGAATAGGAAGTTTAGTTTAGTAGTGGTCTATTGTTTCCTGAGGTCGTGTCCTGTTGTCGTGTCGTTTTGGTGTCGTTTTTATGGATTGGACACGTGCGCGCACACGGCGTGCGGCTACAGTGTTCTCCCCTGCATCTCGGGGTCCACTGTGGACACGACACGTTTTGCCTTGATACCATTTTTTGAGAGGTTGTTGGGGCATGTGCTGGCACCATGTTCCCCAATTTTTGTTGGATTTTATGCTTTGGTTTGGGATATATTCGTCGTGCACTGGGTTGCACTGATTCTGTGCACGAGTGTGGGTGGTCACTGATACGGCTTTGTATCTCTGGACACGACACGCTAGGACACTGTTCAGGGGTGTGGACACTTAGCTGGACACTAGGTGTACCTACTGCTATGAGCACGAGACTTGGTTTGCATCCTGCTGTGCACACGAGCCTCGTGCACACGTGCACGAGACTGTCCTCATTGGACTGTGTCCCATTTGCTGTTTTGTGTGTTTTTCCAGTTTGGACACTTTGTGTCCACTTGGGTGGACACAAATAGCTTGTATAACTTGTACACAATGCATGATTACATCACCAACACGTTTTGTGGCATTTTAGCTTGATTTTATATTAATTCTCAGTTTCCTTAAATTTATGAATCCTGAAGTGTAATCAGTCACTGTTCCTATATTTTTCCAGATTTTCCAATTGATATTTGAGCATCTTTTTAACTCATTCTAATACTGTTAATACTTAGTTTAGTCCCTAATCATGAACTCTTATATGTTATCTAACTGTGGGTTGAAAGTGGGATTTATTTGGTTGTATGTTGATTTCAAAATGGGGATTTTATAACCTGGAACATGGGGACTGAACTGAGTTTTTGAAATGTTGCACTGTTTTCCTTTCCTAGTTGCAATGTCCAGATAATGAGTAATCTGAGTTTGTTTTGTATTCCATTGTTTTACAATGTAGGATAAACCTGAGATTGGTCCTGTTTAATATTGTTGATTCACTGACTTCTTCCTTCACTGTTTTCTAGTCCTAAGTAACCTATAACCCCTATTTTCTGCTACAGGAACCACCATGGTATGGTTCACTTGTTGCACTGTATTTTCCTGCACTCTAGCACACACACATAGCCCTTTGTATTGTCCTGAACACACACACACTCTTCTTCTCTTCACTGGTTTACTGTCACTTTGTATTTTCCTGCACCATAAATTCATTCACACACACACTCTCTTATTGTTGCCTTCCTAATGTATAGATAGGTAATTATGTGTCTAATGTATAGGTTATACTATATATATATCTAAATGTCTTATATATGTGAGTGTGTGTATACCATGTTTTATATATAAATATATATGTGTGGTTTACATATAGATAGCCTATGTGTATGCATATATGTATATTGTGATGCCATGTTTAGGCCTAAAGGTATGTGTGTGATAGTTGGTCTAGGATTGTATAGCTTGGTAGACTAGTATAGGCTTGTATAGTCTAGATTGGACTAGTTTAGCCTTAGTTGACCTAGTTTAGCCTTAGTTGACCTAGTTTAGCCTTAGTTGACCTAGTTTGACTTCTAGGGTTGACCAGAGTTGACCAAGAGTTGACTTTGGTCTAGATTGACCTAGAATCATGTAGAATGCATAGTAGGACTCCATTTTGATATTCTGGACTTGTTGTGACTTGTGCTGTTCTGATTAGGAGCCAGACACCACTCCTTGGACAGTACGTTTCATACCGGACACTCAGTTACAGGCGAGTACATTCTCTGATCATTTTATATCCTGCTTAGAATTATTACCTGCAGTAGATTACTTTACTTGTACTGTCACGTTGGTCACACGGATTGGTACTATATGGATCTCTACATGCGATGTTATCCCCCTCGGGAGCATCGGGTACATTGTGCTTGTGCGTTTCACTTACATCATGTACTCCTGTGCTTCTATTTTACATGTGCACTCCTGTGAATCTTGTACTCTCATGTTCACGGAGCCCCTATATATACTATCATATGTACCCTATATGGGCCCCCATGTGATATCCTGTGCAATAACATAACCTGTTTAGATCCTTGTGTATTGATTGGGGATACGGGGGAGTGCTAGTAGTCGTGTGAACATTTCCATTGTAGTGTAGATTCATGTGCAACCTCAACATCCTGTGCAAATCTGTCATGTTCACATGTGCTATCTCGTACTCTGATTCACTAGTCACTGCTAGTTCTCTATGTATAGTAGATATTTACATTACAGTTCTTTTCCTGTTTACATACAGCATTCTTTCAGTACTTGTATCTTACTTTACTGCATGTTCATATTTTCTAACCTGCTATGAATTGTTGAGATGTACTGTGCTCGCTCCTGTCCTGACTGGACCTGTTGAAAATATTACAGAGGACGAGGAGGAGGCTTGCCTGGACACCTATTACGGGGCAGCCCTTGATGACACCTGTGAGTTGGACCCTCTGGAGGATCCAGCAGTAGCTGAGGACCTTCCCCCGACTGTTTAGACTAGTTTAGATAGTTTATTATCTTTTGTAGTCTGGAGACTTGTTTAGTTAGACTCTTTTGGATTCAGTTGTATATATTCTTTTATCTGAGACCTTGTATTATGGATTGCTGGGATTATCTTAGACTGCTACTATCTATTCAGTTCTTTGAGTTCTATTTCATATCGTGCTATCTCTTCCTTAGCTGTGATTGAGTTATTATTACTATGATACCCCGTTCGGGGAATATAAACTGTTTTGATATAAACTGTTAGATGTTGAGACCTAGGACAGCGTTCTACCGCCGACACTGCGGCGTAAGCTGGACGTATTCACGTCTCGTGCCCTTACTCTAGGGTGCGGGTCGTGACAGAGTAGGTCTGATATTTATTTGGATTATTGTATTATGAATTATGTAGGTTCTATGTTGAATTACTAACGTGGATTAGGCAGATTACTGTAACGTGAATTATGCAGTTTATTGGATTTGGAATAAAGTATACTTAATTTGACTATGATTTTTTGGTTGAAGCGTTTATTTGGTTGGCAGTTGGCCTTCATAGATGATATTGATATTTTCGTGTATTCCTTTGATTTGCAGATGCCCATCACAGATTTCATGAGTCCTGGGTGCATTCCTAGGGTTTACAGGTGGTCTCATTACGGATGCATTCCTGGGATCACTAAAACTTTATTTGATTGTAATGTGTTTTGCTTTCTATAAAAAATCACTACATCGATGCCATCAGTATGAATTCGATGCCAGTGCCTGTTTATCCCTTGTTATTGCTGAAGCAAAATTGTAATCCTGCATGTTCATCCCTTGTTATTGCTGAAGCATAATTGTAATCCTGCCTGTTCATCCTTTGTTATTTCCATCAGTACATCGATGCCATCAGTATGAAGTCGATGCCAGTGTAATGCATAATGTAATGTAAGAAAAATTCTTTTTGATAGTAGGTTAATTATATTTAAACACTCGAAAAATTTTTTGTGCAGCCACACAGTTGGAGCCTGATAAAATGATATTCGGATTTTCTTAAAAATGATTTAATATTAAATGAATGTACTATGGTAAATGATATTAAAAATACTGTAAATATTTGGTAAAAAAATATGAGATACTTGAACATTTTCAGTCCTAAATGTACCATACTTTGTTAAAAGCACAGAGAGTGTCCATTCTCCATTTTCAAAGAACGGAGAATGGCCATTCTCCATGGTAAAGGAACGGAGAATGGCCATTCTCCGTGTTAAAAGTAAAGAGAATGGCCATTCTCCGTCCATTTGCCGTGTTAACAGCAAAGAGAATGGCCATTCTCCGTCCATTCGCCATGTTAAAAGCAAAGAGAATGGCCATTCTCCGTGTTAAAAGCAAAGAGAATGGCCATTCACCGTCCAAAAAAAATATTCACTTCGAAAATATTATCATTAGAAAAGTAAAAAATATTTCGTCCGATCAATACAGATTTTTTTAAATATGTGAGCAGATGATCCGCCCGACCTCAGAAGCATCTTTCCTCAGTTCACCACCACCACCATGACATGTAGCTTTATTAACAAAATATTAAATTATTAGATGAAAAATAAGATTTCTGACAATGGCATGGACAGTAAAATTAGAGCGGCGTCGCTGGTACTTCTTCTTGTTCGAGGAGGTTTCGACGACGTCCGACGCGAACCGGACCGATTCTTCTCGGTGCAGCTGGTACTCCTCGTTGTTCTAGGAGGGCTCGACGACGTTCGATGCGATCCGGACCGTTTCTTATTTCCTTCTTCATCTCCATTTCTCTTTCCACCACAACCACCAACACCACCACCACGACGGCCTGTAACCAAAAAAAATTATGAAATATTAAATTGGATGGACGAAAGAGAGAGTAAATATAAGTTAATTTAGGGTATTCATTGAAAAAATTAAAGTGAAGAATGACCTGCTAAAGCAAGTTACCAACAGGTCAAAAGTCTAAATCAGCATTAAATGAAGTTTCTACACTATTATTCAATCCGAACCATTGGATCAACATCCAACGGTCCAAATTTCGGATTTATCGATACATCCTTTTCCAGCGGATGTATTGTAGAACGACCCATATATATATATATATATTTTTTTTTTTTGACCCATATATATATATATATATATATATATATATATATATATATATACCCATAAGTATATAACCTAACACACACATATATAGAACTAGTATATATCCTGTTCATATACAACATATATATATATATCTCACATGAATATAGTATATACATATATACTCTCAAGCATATCCCACACAACTCATATCTATATATCATACTATATATACATTTATATATATAAAGTCAAACTTACCATATATCAAAGAAAACCTATACTACTCAACCTCACAGACTTGCACATAATACTGAACTCCTAGACATTATATACTAATATATATCCTGTTGATATACACACACAAATATATATGAAACCAACCTCACAGACTTAACCGACAATCTCAGAAAATCTGAGATTACTCTCAACCTCAGATACCAGGAAGTTGAACTCAAACCTGAACTCATATACCCAGGTAACAGGTAATCCCAAATGAACAACCTATAACTCAACTAAGTTCAATTCAAATCAAACCCAACATTCCAAAGCACACAGTATCAGCCATACTTGTGAATATTCAAAAACCTACTGAATACATGTAATGAAACAAGGAAGAAAAGGGTGTGTGTGTATCGAACTGGTGTCTACAGGTGGCTAAGAGTCATGTCCAGATACCAGTGTCAACCCAATATCCAAGAGTCATGTCAGAGTGGTGTCAAACATGTATCAGAAACCTGGCAGAATATTGTCTCGTACGTACGTATCGAACACTGTAGGACACAACGTGTCCACTCAAATATGTTATGCTCGTCTCAGTAGATAGGCTAGGTATAGGGGTTCGTGTCAGTGTCCCTGAGTCGTATCTATAGTGCATCTTTTGTCGTGTCCTGCCAAGTATCAGTGGCCCTAGTTCGCATGTGTGTGTATTTGGACGTAACAGTGCAGACACAAGAACTTTGTAAATAGCAAACCAAATCGACCCAAACTTTAGGTATACCCTTTCAGACACTGCCCCCACCTCCATGTCAAATACCAAGTGTCCACATGGCATGTCCACGGAGATACAACGTTCGGGTAGCAGGACACTGCACACAGTGTGTGCAGGCCTCCCCGTGTCCGATTTTGGTATGAATACGTATCCAAATCCAGCTCAATCATAGAGATTATTAATCTACAAATAATTAGCTACAAAAATCATGTAATTAGTTTGGAAATTTATTAACATTAATTTCTATGTGGCATTTCACTAAACACTTTACACTACACTTCGATACGCATACCAAATGGATTCAATTTGAACCCAAACTTGGCCTAGGGCTGGGGAACCCTAAATGAATGCATATATGGAAAGAAATCAGAACATTAATAGGTTTAGAGGTCATTACCTATTGAGAGTTGGAATCTCAATGTAAATGCACTTGAGACAAAAATAACTCTACTTCCAATGGTCAACTTTCTCCAAATCCTTGTTAGCTAGCTTCTAGAGGCTTTCTCTACACTAGGGGAGTGTATTGCAATTTATTAGGCTCAATTTGGAGTTGATTTAGATAAATGGGGTGAATTTGGGGAAGAACACAAATTAGGGTTTGAAGAGTGTAAGGAAAAGAGGCAAGGTGTGCTAACATGATATTATATAGGGGGTTGCCTATGGCTGGCTACCTAGTGATTCTAGGGTTAGGTTGAAGTTCACATGAATTAAAGGCCTCTACATGCATAATTCAAGCCTTTCTAGTAAAGACCCAAGTAAAGATTAGGGTTTAAAGCTAAATATCTCCTTATCCATAATATCTAGATATTACTAACCTTGTTATCTAGTTGGAAGCTACTAATGAAATATCTAGGCTCATGATTACCATCTAGATTAGGGCAATGCTAGGTTAAGGCCTAACATATTAATTAGCACATTATTAAGTAATCAAAATTCAAATTTATCAAAGGTCACAAATGACCAAAATACCCTTAGGCTAAAAATATGGCAGTGACAAGTCTACTCTCCTTAAAATAATTTCGTCCACAAAATTAAAGATGAAATGAAATATATGAGAAGGATAGAAAATCATACCTCAAGGTCCAAAAAGATAAGGGTATCGCTCGCGCATCTCATCCTCCCTCTCCCAAGTAGACTCTCTTGAAGAATGATGCCTCCATACGACGCGAACCAAGGGTATCATCTGGTTCCTCAGTACCTTCTTCCGTCGATCCAAAATCTCCACAGGTTCTTCTGGATAACTGAGAGTAGGAGCACCTCGATCTCGGAATGATCGAGTACATAGCTGGGTGTCACGTCCCGAAACCAGAATACTGGAGAGCGGGGGCAGACATAGCCAGCTACGTATATTGAAATGGAAACCACCTCGATATACAGTCACGGCTGTCTAGATATATGAGGGTTTACTACAAGCCAACAGTCTCTTATGGTCATGAACAAGCCTAATGTCTCAATCACAAGCAAGTAAGTCAGGTCGCAAGATGTATGATCATTAAATATACAATAATAAGGCATCCCAAATATCACATATTCAGCTGATCATGAAGCTAGTCATTACAAAATGTTAGGACTAGCAAGAGTTTAGTCGTACATGATCAACCCTAGGATTTGTTAATCATGTTTACAGCCTGTAGGCAGACAGTAAGTAAAAGTGCATCGAGCTAACAGGTGCTCGTCGGCTAAACGCCTCAAAAGAATAGTTTTACAATAAAGTGGGCAAGACAAAAGGAAAACCCACTCTTGGCCCGGGTTTCGTCTAGTTGTCACCGTTGGGCTGGAAGCTTGGTAGAACCTCGGGAGCTGCTCCAAAATCTGGCCACACAAAACCAGCTGGGTCAACCCCAGAAAGAGCAAGTGCCCCAAGGGGGCCAAGAAATAAGAACAAAAGCCAGCAATCAGCACAAGAAAATCTAATATTAAAACTAAAATTTACGAAAACATGTCAGGATGATATACGACAAGATAACCATAGAACTATTTCGATAGCCAGGTTACAATCCGTAAACCAAACAAGGACCGGGGTTGTAACCCTTCATATGAACAGAACTTGGTTTTCTACCATTTATCGGCCAGATAATAATATAAGAGATCAAGACATTAAGCAATCTTGTACGGGATCAAGACATGGCTAGACTGGTTATACCTCATTCAATCAATCACGGCCAAGCAGATACTATGGCTTACTACTTTAACTAACTAGGGTTATCACAGGCCTAATTACTAACAAGATGCAGTGAGATTATTCCACAGCCACAAGCCCTGCAGACCATCCAGGTTACCCAGGTCAAAAATTAGAGGTTGAATTCTGGTAGATACATCGTCCAGGAAATGCGTGTACCCTTAGGTGACTTAGAAGGTGCAACACATGACAGTGTGCTGGAAATGCACCCTACTCGTCGGCAGGCTACAGATTCCAAGAGCACCCAGGTAACGGGATTGCCTGTAGCTGTCTCATCTCTTCATGACTACTGTGTTATTTTAGTTATTAGCCTTAATCCATTTTAGTAGGTACTCCTGACCGTGGTACTCAGGAGTCCCATCCTAGACATGATGCAAGAAAGGACAAGTGGATTTAGCAAGCAAGCAAGAAAGAACTACCCACGGTGTCAAGGTCGGTCAAGTTAAGTTAGCAGTTGCAAGAGCATTAAGTTATCAAGTCATGCTACAAGTCAGGAGTGCGTCGCCACGGGCCACTATCAAGTTATCAAGTCACAAGGGTTAATTACAGTTACAAGTTAGGTGTGCACCCCACTGGGTCACTAGCAAGGAGATCAGAGAATACCAAAATCATAATCCACAGAAAATCTCGAGAACCGTACTAGTCATAAATAATTACTTGAAAATCGTGTTAGGCCATGTCGGGTCAAGATAGTCGTGCTGTGTTGAACAGATCTCAGGAAAAACTCAATCCACAAACAAAGAAACCAAGTCGAGAAATAAAACCAATACTCCAAGAGCCAATGGGTTAAGCAAGGGTTCAGGGGAACAGCGTACGCACAAGAGCACGCACGTAGGGGAGCAACATACGCACAAGGGGCACGCACGTAGGGGAGCTGCGTACGCACAAGGGGCACACATGCAGGGGAGCAGCGTACGCACAAGGGGCACATACGTAGGGGAGCTGCGTACGCACAAGAGGCACGCACGCAGGGGAGCTGCATACGCACAAGGGGCACGCACGCAGGGGGGGCTACGTACGCACAAAAGCACCGACGCAGGAGAGCTGCGTACGCACAAAAGCACGCACACAGGAGAGCTACGTACGCACAAAAGCACGCACGCAAGAGAGCTGCGTACGCGCAAGAGCACGCACGCAGGGGAGCTGCATACTCACAAGAGCACGCACGCAGGGGAGCTGCATATGCGCAACCAGAGCTGTTACAGATCTTCAGAAGATAGGTATTGAAGTTGTTCTCCCTTCCAGTGTGACATTGATGGCCAGCATACAAGTTCAGTCCGCTATAGTCGAGAGGATTCGGATGGCGCAGTCGGCAGATTCCAAGCTTCAGCGACTCAGAGCAGAGTGTGAGGCAGGTCGAAGACCAGAGTTATGCATTCATGAGGATGGTACACTTCGACATGGTAAGCGTCTTTGTGTACCCAGCGGAGATACCCAGCAGAAGATCATGTCAGAAGTGCACAGTTTACAGTATTCCATCCATCCCGGCAGTACGAAGATGTATCGTGATATCCGGCAGCATTTCTGGTGGAATGGCATGAAGCGAGAGATAGCTCAATTTGTCTCTCGGTGTTTGGTTTGCCAAAAAGTTAAAGCCGAACATCAGAGATCGGCTGGACTTCTTCAGCCCTTACTGATTCTAGAATGGAAGTGGGAGCATGTGACCATGGATTTTGTGACTGGACTACCTAGATCCCCAGCTGGTAGAGATGCTATCTGGGTTATAGTTGACAGGCTCACGAAAGTGGCTCACTTTCTTTCATTCAGAGTTGGTCAATCGACGACTCAGTTAGCAAAGATGTACCTCAGGCAAATTGTCAGATTGTACGGTGTGCCAGTCAGTATCACCTCAGACCGAGATTCAAGATTTATGTCGTACTTTTGGCGTAGCTTACAAGAGAGTTTGGAAACTCATCTCCAGTTCAGTTCAGCATATCACCCGCAGATAGATGGCCAGTCGGAGCGCACGATCCAGACTTTTGAAGACATGTTACAGTCCTGTATATTTGACTTCGATGGTTCATGGAAAGATCACTTGCACCTAGTGGAATTCTCGTACAACAACAGTTTCCAGGCCAGTATCCAGATGGTACCGTTCGAGGTACTGTATGGTAGGAAGTGCAGATCCCCGCTAGCCTGGAATGATGTTGGAGAAAGACAGATACTCGGTCCAGAAATGATTGCCAGACAGTTGAAGTGGTCAGGCGAGTCAGAGATCATCTTCGAGTTGCCCAAGATCGCCAGCGCCATTGGGCCGATTCTCATCGGCGCCCTCTCGAGTTTTCGGTCGACGATCATGTATTCCTGAGGATTTTGCCTAACCGTGGCATCATTCATTTCGGAGTACGGGGCAAGCTTAGTCCTAGGTATATAGAACCGTTTGACATTCTGGAGCGAGTAGGAGATGTATCCTATCATCTCGCTCTTCCACCGTCGCTAAGCGAGGTACATGACGTGTTCCATGTATCCCAATTACGACGGTGTATCCCGGACCCGAGCCACATCTTGGATCATTTAGAATTGGTTGTTGGTACCAACCTTTCGTATGAGGAGAGGCCCATGTCTATATTGGACCGGAGAGAGAAGATCCTCAAGAATAAGACTATCAAGTTAGTCCGAGTTGCTTGGGGTCATCACTCTTTGGGAGAGTCAACGTGGGAGCATGAGGATGATATCCGATCACGATATCCTGACTTGTTTGACTCGTGAGGTATAAAGTCTTTCTTATGCCTCATGCCTTCGATTCCTTGCTTGAATGAGTGATTGTATGCCTAGTTATAGCTTGCATGTGATTAATGTAGCTTGTCATTGCTCCTCTAGCCTCTTGATTAAATTCTGAGGACGGAATTCTTTTAAGGTAGGTAGAGTTGTAATGCTTGTGTTCATATTACGTATTTTGGGATACGTATACGTATTTTATTCTGTATTGTATGATTCCTTGTTTAGTTTTCTTCATGGCTTGGCTTGGTTTATTCTCGGCCCAGGTTGGCTTGGTTCGGTTGGAATTATTTTGGTTCATCATGAACCATGGATAAACCCCCTACCTACCACCACCTTTGATATTTATTGCCATTTCTTCTTTCTCTCTCTTTATTACTCATCTTCTTCTTCCTCCTTTACTTCTTTACCTACCAAAGAGAGGAAGAGAGAGGTCTAGGCAAGTGAAACTTGCTTCCACAAGAGAGCTCATTTTTATTGTTTCATTAGCTCCTCCTCATGTTTCTAAGATACATTAGAACTTGTCATTTTCCATTTTGAGGCTTTAATCTTTGTAGATCTAGAAATTAGTTATTTTTAAATTTTGGTGGTTTTGATCTATAAAACTTCTTTGTTTTCAAGTTTTGATGGTTCCATGTTGTAGAGAATTTTATTCTACCCAATTTTGACCTTTGAAAAGTTGGATTTGGACTTGTTTTGACCAAGTTATGGACTTTTGAAGCTTTGGGTTCAACCATAGAGTACTTGCTGTTTGGAGAAGACAATGAGCAGTGCGCGAGCTTTTTAGCTTGTGCCACTGAGTTGCGCGTGCTCTTTAGCACAGCGCAGTCCTCATACGCTGCCTTTTGGAAGCATATGTCTTGCATACGCTGCCTTTTGGAGGCGTATGACTTGTATACGCTCGCTTGCTTGACAAGGAGTCGTATGGACCCCATACGCTGCCTTTTAGAGGCGTATGACTCGCATACGCTCGCTTGCTTGACAAGGAGTCGTATGGACCCCATACGCTGCCTTTTGGAGGCGTATGACTCGCATACGCTCACTTGCTTGACAAGGAGTCGTATGGACCCCATACGCTGCCTTTTGGAGGCGTATGACTCGCATACGCTCGCTTGCTTGATAAGGAGTCGTATGGACCCCATACGCTGCCTTTTGGAGGCGTATGACTCGCATACGCTCGTTTGCTTGACAAGGAGTCGTATGGACCCCATACGCTGCCTTTTGGAGGCGTATGACTCGCATACGCTCGCTTGCTTGACAAGGAGTCGTATGGACCCCATACGCTACCTTTTGGAGACGTATAACTCGCATACGCTCGCTTGCTTGACAATGAGTCGTATGGACCCCATACGCTGCCTTTTGGAGGCGTATGACATGCGTACGCTGGCCTGAGCGTAGCTCGACATGAGCGTAGCTTGATGTGAGCGTAGCCTGACTTGAGCGTAGCCTGACCTGAGCGTATCACTCTTGCACTGAGCGTATGGCCTTTGGCTGACTTGGTCTTATGTCCGCATAACTGAACCTGACACGATAGTGACCCGTAGTGGTGCACTCCTGACATGAGTAACCTGACATAACCTGATAGTGGCCCGTCGTGGTACACTCCTAACAAGTACACTTGACCTGATAATCTGACATGTTATACCTTGATAAGCTGTTGCGACGGCTACCTGACATGACATGACCTGTATAATAAATGTGGACACCGTGGACGATTGTGCTTGTATAAATAAACCAGTCCTGTCTTGTATCATGTCTAGGATGGGACTCCTGAGTACCACGGTCAGGAGTACCTATTGAAACAAACTAAGGGCTAATAACTAGATTAATACATTAGTCATGAAGAGATTTCCCAGCTACAGGCAATCCCGTTACCTGGGCACGCCTTGGGATCTGTAGCCTGTCGTCGAGTAGGACACATTTCCACCACACTGTCATGTGTTGCACCCTTCAAGCTACCTAAGGGTACATTCGTTTCCTGGACGATGTACCCACCTGAATTCAACTCTAATCTTTTAACCCGGGTAACCTGGATGGTCTGCATGGCTTGTGGCTGTGGAATAATCTCACTGCATCTTGTTAGTAATAAGGCTTGTGACAACCCTAGTTAGTTAAAGTATCAAGCCGTAATTCTTGCTTGGCCGCGAAGTGATTGGATGGAGTCCAACCAGTCTAGTTTTGCCCTGATCCTGTTCCAGATTATTGAAAGACCAGAATGCTTGTATTTATTTTTACCGATAAATGGTGAGAATTCCAAGTTCTGTCCAGACGAAGGGTTACAACATCGGTCCTTGTTTGGTTTACGGGTTGTAACCTGGTTATCTGAATAGTTCTATGGTTATCTCGTCGTATATCATCATGGTGTATTTTTTTTATTTCCAGTTCTTACTTTTATTTATATCTTGTGCTGATTGCTGGCTTTAGTTCTTAAGTGAAGCCTCCTTTGTGGCACTTGCTCTTTCTGGGTCTGACCCAGCTGGTTTTGTGTGGCCAGATTTCGGAGCAGCTCCAGAGGATCTACCGACCTTCCAGCCAGATAGTGGCCACTAGACGGAACCCTGGCAACGAGTGTGTTATTTTTGTCTCTTCCACTCTATTGTAAAAATATTCTTTTGAGGCGTTTAGCCGACGAGGACCTGTTTAGCTCGATTGCACTTACTTACTGTCTGCCTACAGGCTGTAACATGATTAACAGATCCTAGGGTTGATCATGTATGACTAAACTCTTGCTAGTCCTGACATTTTGTAACGACTAGCTTCATGATCAGCTGAATATGTAATGTTTGGGACGCCTTACTATTGTATATTTAATGATCATACTTCTTGTAACCTTTTACTTATTTGCTTGTGATTGAGACACTAGGCTTGTTCATGACCTTAAGAGACTGTTGGCTTGTAGATAAACCCTCATGTATCTAGACAGCCGTGACCGTATAGCGAGATGGATTCCATTTCATATACGTAGCTGGCTATGTCTGCCTCCGCTCTCCAGTATTCTGGTTCTGGGGCGTGACAGCACGCACGCAGGGGAGCTGCGTACGCGCAAAAGCACGCACGTAGGGTCTTCTTCTCTATGGCTGAGAAGAGCCTCCAATGGTTCCCAAAACTTCAGATCATCACAACTTGGCCATCCGAACTCCAAATCCGGATTTCCAAAGTTCCAACTAGGGTGAAATAGAATTCTATTCCACATGGAAACATCAAAACCCATAAAAATCCAACTTAAATAGATCAAAACCATACAAAAGCAAAAATAGAGAAAACTTAGATCTACAACAATGGGGACTCCAAATCACAAAACACCAAGTTCTAATGTTGATTACCATGTCCTAATCTAGCAAATGGACAAATAAAATAGGGTTCTCATGTGGTGGCAAGGTGCACTTGCCTATGGGTGGGTGTTGTGTAGAGGAAGGAGAAGAGTGTTGTGTAGAGGAAGGAGAAGAAGAAATTAATGGAGGTTATGAGGAGAGAGAAAAAGTTGGTGGAGTTTTAAAGAGGGCGGGATGTGGGGTATTGAGGGTGGAGCATAGGCTAAGGTGTTCCAATACACATTAAACCAAACCAAACCAACCCAATCCAATTAAAACCGAGCCATGTCAAAACACAAAATACGAGAAATACCAAAATTCCACAAGTTGAGAAAAATAAAAATACATGCTAAAATCCAGATACAAGTATAAATATGAAATACGGGAAATACGGAAAATGAGGGTGACAACTCTACCCACCTTAAAAGAATTCCATTCTCGGAATTTAATCAAGGAGCTAGAGATTGTCACGACAAGTTACATTAAGCACAGGCAAGTTATACTAAGCAGTTCAATCATACAATCATACAATGCAAGCAAGGAAGGGAAAACGTAAGGCATAAGAAAGACATTATACCTCACGAGTCAAACAGGTAGGGATATCGCGATCGGATGTCGTCCTGACGCTCCTACGTTGACTCACCTAGAGAGTGATGACCCAAAGCAATACGGACTAATTTAATAGTCTTGTTCTTGAGTATCTTCTCCCTCCGGTCCAATATAGACACGGGCCTCTCCTCATACGAAAGGTTGGTACCAACAACTAATTTCGAATGGTCTAGGATGTGGCTCGGGTCCGGAATATACTGTCGTAATTGGGACACATGGAATACATCATGCACCTCACTTAGCGACGGTGGAAGAGCGAGACGATATGATACATCTCCTACTCGCTCTAGAATATTGAACGGCCCTATATACCTAGGACTAAGCTTTCTCCGCACGCCAAAGCGAATGACGCCGCGGTTAGGCGAGATCCTAAGGAATACATGGTCTCCGACAGCAAATTCTAAGGGACGCCGATGAGCATTGGCCCAATGGCGCTGGCGGTCCTGGGCAACTCGGAGGTGATCTCTGACCTTCCTGACCACTTCAGCCGTCTGGGAAATCAATTCAGGTCCGAGCATCTACCTCTCCCCGACATCGTCCCATGCTAGCGGAGATCTGCACTTCCTACCATAAAGAGCCTCGAAGGGTGCCATCTGGATACTGGCTTGATAACTGTTGTTGTACGAGAATTCTACCAGGTGCAGATGATTCTCCCATGAACCACCGAAGTCAAGGGTACATGATCTTAACATATCTTCAAGAGTCTGGATTGTGCGCTCTGATTGTCCATCCGTCTGCGGGTGATAAGCTGAGCTGAATTGAAGGCGAGTTCCTAAACTCTTCTGCAAGCTGCGCCAAAAGTGTGATGTGAATCTTGAATCCCTGCCCGAGATGATGCTGACTAGCACACCGTGAAGCCTGACGATCTGCCTGAGATACATCTCTGCTAACTGCGCCGTCGACTGCCCAACTCTGAATGGGAGAAAGTGTGCCACCTTGGTAAGCCTGTCCACAATTACCCAAATAACATCTCTGTCGGCCGGAGATCTAGGTAATCCGGTCACGAAATCCATGGTTATACGTTCCCATTTCCATTTCGGGATCGGTAAGGGTTGAAGAAGTCCAGCGGGCCTCTGATGTTCAGCTTTAACCTGTTGGCAAACCAAACACCGAGAGACAAACCGGGCTATCTCCCTCTTCATGCCATTCCACCAGAAATGCTAACGAATATCACGGTACATCTTCGTACCACCCGGATGAATAGAATATTGTGAACTGTGGGCTTCTGCCATGACTTCCTGTCTGATATCTCTACTGGGTACACAAAGACGAGTGCCGTGCCGAAGTGTGCCGTCTTCATGGATACAAAACTCTGGCCTTCTTCCTGCTTCACACTCTGCTCTGAATCGCTGGATCTTGGAATCTGTTGACTGCGTCACCCGAATTCTCTCAACTATGCTGGACAGAACATGTAGGCTGGCCATCAATGCCACGCTGGTTGGAAGAACTACTTCAATTCCATCTTTTGAAGATCTGCCAATAATTCTAGTTGCGCCGTCAGGAGATAAACTCCGGCTCTCCTGCTCAATGCATCTGCTACAACGTTGGCCTTCCCGGGATGATACTACAAATCCACATCATAGTCCACCAGTAGCTCGAGCCATCTTCTCTGCCGCATATTAAGGTCCTTCTGGGTGAAAACATACTTCAGGCTCTTATGATCAGTAAAGATCTCCACTCTATCTCCGTACAAGTAGTGTCTCCACAACTTCAAAGCAAACACTACCGTCGCCAATTACAAGTCGTGGGTCGGGTAATTCTTCTCATGATCATGTAGTTGACGTGAAGCATAAGATAATACCTTCCCATGCTGCATCAAGACACACCCCAATCCTCTGCCTGAAGCGTCGCAATAAACTGTGAATCCTCCGGTCCCATCTGGAAGGGTGAGAATGGGAGCCATTATCAAACCTCGCTTCAACTTCTCGAATAATTCCTGACACTCTGCTGTCCAAACAAACGGCATCCTTACGGGTCAACTGGGTCATCGGCGCTGAAATCCTTGCGAAATCTGAAACGAACCACCGGTAGTAGTCGGCCAATCCAAGGAAGCTGCGAACCTCTGCTACTGAGCTGGGTACCGGCCATGACTCGATAGCCACAATCTTCTAGGGATCCACTTCCACTCATCCTCGGGTAATGATATGACCCAAGTATGACATGCGATCGAGCCAGAACTCACATTTACTGAACTTGGCGTACAACTGATGCTCCCTAAGCGCCTGGAGGACGACTCTAAGATGCTACTCATGCTCTGCTTCACTCTTGCTGTAGACCAGGATGTCATCTAGGAACACGATCACAAATTGATCCAAGTAAGGCATGAAAATGAGATTCATGAGGTCCATGAATACGGACGGTGCATTGGTCGCTCCAAAGGGCATAACAAGGAACTCCCAATGTCCATACCTCGATCTGAATGCTGTCTTCGGGATATCCTACTCTCTGACTCTGATCTGGTGGTATCCCGACCGCAAGTCGATCTTCGAAAACACTGAAGCCCCTTTGAGCTGATCAAACAAGTCATTTATCCTCGAAAAAGGGTATCTGTTCTTGATTGTCACCGAATTCAAGGTACGATAATCAACACATAGCCTGGACGTACCATCCTTCTTTTTTACAAGAAGCATCGGGGCTCCCCAAGGTGATCTATTTGCACGGATGAATCCCTTGTTCCTCAGTTCTTCAATCATCTTGTATAAAATTTCTAACTCTGAAGGCGTCATCCTGTAGACTCGCTCTGATACTGGTGCTGTTTCGGGAATCAAGTCTATAGTGAACTCAATCTCCCGCTCCGGCGGCATCCCTGGAAGCTCATCTGGAAAGACATCTGGAAACTCTTCAACTATCCGGGGTAACTGTACTGCTGCTACTGCCATCCGCAATGCTGGAGAAGGTGGCTCCACTGCACCTCTGGAAAACGAAAACACTGGCTCGCCGGGGATACTAAAGACAACTCTGCCAATATGGAAGTCTATCCTAGCATACTGGTTCCTCAACCAATCCATGCCTAGGACTACATCATAGTCTGCCATAGGAAACTCTATGAATCTAGCGAGGAACTCCCTACCGCTAACTACGATCCGACACGAGGAAAACACTCGATCTACTCCCACAAGGCCATTACCAGTAAATATATTGAGCCTCACTGATAATGACTCGGGCTCCAATCCTATCCGTGTCGCGAATCGTGCAGACATAAATGAATGCGATACACCAGAATCAAATAATACAGACACTGGAGAGGAGTTGACGAGAATAGTACCTGCCACAACCTCACCTGGTGCAACTTCTTCTTCCATAGCCATCATCATGGCCTGACCTTGTCCTCTGGCTGCTGGTCCCCTCTGCTGGAAACCTCTCTGCCTATTCTGGATCTGAGCTTGGGCTTGTGCATACTGTTGGGGGTGTTGTTGCTGGAATGCCTGAGACTGAGGCGGCAAGAGCCTCGAAGACTGATACTGCTGCTGCTGAACTTGTACTGGGGCCTGTCCTCTCATCGAAGAGCTAGAAGGGTTGGATGCTGATGAACCATCCCTATTCGGGCAAGCCCCTATCCTATGATCTGCTGCTCCACAAGCCAGGCACAATCCCTGCACCCTACGACAGTCTGCCACCACATGCCCTGGCTTCTCGCAATAAGAACACCCCATCGCGGAAGTCTGCTTTTGTTTCTGTTGTTGCGGGTACGTCGAGGTCGAATACTGAACCGACGTTACTGAGGCCGCCCGCCTCGGAGTTCCAATGGTCAATCCCCTAGCTGCCGGGGCTGGAGCTGATGATTGGTGCATCTGACTGTAGGACCGCTTCCTACCTCTAGTCCTATCCACGATCCTCTGGGAGGTGTACTCATGCCTCCTAGCTGCTCTCAAGACTGCATCGAACGTCTGGTGCTCGAACTGCTCAACTGCCAACAAGGTTTCCAAATGCAGTCCCTGCTGGAACCGCTGGGCCCTATTAAACTCGATCGCCACCAAGGTAGGGGCAAACCTACTGAGTCTAGAAAACTCTGATGCATAACTGTCGACTGTTCTGCCTCTTTGCTTCAAGTTGGTAAATCTGGTCTGCAGGTCGTACCGAGCCACAGCATCGAAATACTTCGTCTGGAATCTCTCTCTAAACACTGCCCAAGCAATGGGTGCCACTAATCCCATAGCTTGTGCCGTCCACCAACTGCGAGCCAAGTCCAACAACTGTAGGCGTACCATCGCCACCTTCTCATTCTCGGGTGTCCTAGCTGCTTCCAGAATCACCTCGGTATCCTGAAGCTATGCATCCACGTAATCGCATCCTCGGTGCCGTCGAAGAAAGGAGGGTTCAATCGCTTGAAGCTGTTGGCCGCCTGGTTCCCTGGATGTTCGCCTCGGGTCAAAGCATCTTGAACTGTCTGGTGCAGGGCGTCGCTTCGACGATCCTGGGAAGCTATCAAGGTTCTGATGAGGCCTACTAAGGTACCATCATCTGGCTCTACGGGCTGGACGGGCCAAACTGGTGACTCTCCTCCTGTAGGCACAACTCTGGAGGCAACCCCAGAATGCTGGACTTGATCTCCGGGTTGCTGCTGATCCACGGGAAGTGCTCCACCTCGTTGATCGATAGGACCAGGTACAGTGCCACTGAAGAAGATGACACAGGGAACAATAAGGAAAGGACCAGGACAGATCAATAATATAAGCACAGGATCAGGGCAAGAATCCAGGGATTCAGAGGATACGAACAGAGATCAAGGACGAGTACTGATTGAGACATCTATCTGGTAAACCCTCACATGTCTTGATTTACAAGACCTGCATGGGCCACCACTTAAACCATGTCACGCCCCAAAACCAGAATACTGGAGAGCGGGGGCAGACATAGCCAGCTACGTATATTGAAATGGAAACCGCCTCGATATACGGTCACAGCTGTCTAGATATATGAGGGTTTACTACAAGCCAACAGTCTCTTATGGTCATGAACAAGCCTAATGTCTCAATCACAAGCAAGTAAGTCAGGTCGCAAGATGTATGATCATTAAATATACAATAATAAGGCGTCCCAAATATCACATATTCAGCTGATCATGAAGCTAGTCATTACAAAATGTTAGGACTAGCTAGCAAGAGTTTAGTCGTACATGATCAACCCTAGGATTTGTTAATCATGTTTACACCTCGTAGGCAGACAGTAAGTAAAAGTGCATCGAGCTAACAGGTGCTCATCGGCTAAACGCCTCAAAAGAATAGTTTTACAATGAAGTAGGTAAGACAAAAGGAAAACCCACTCTTGGCCCGGGTTTCGTCTAGTTGTCACCATTGGACTGGAAGCTTGGTAGATCCTCGGGAACTGCTCCAAAATCGGGCCACACAAAAGCAGCTGGGTCAACCCCAGAAAGGGCAAGTGCCACAAGGGGGCCACGAAATAAGAATAAAAGCCAGCAATCAGCACAAGAAAATCTAATATTAAAACTAGAATTTACGAAAACATGTCAGGATGAAATGCGACGAGATAACCATAGAACTATTCCGATAGCCAGGTTACAACCCGTAAACCAAACAAGGACCGGGGTTGTAACCCGTCATCTGAACATAACTTGGTTTTCTACCATTTATCGGCCAGATAATAATGTAAGAGATCAAGACAGGAAGCAATCTTGTACGGGATCAAGACATGGCTAGACTGGTTATACCTTATTCAATCAATCACGGCCAAGCAGATACTACGACTTACTACTTTAACTAACTAGGGCTATCACAGGCCTAATTACTAACAAGATGCAGTGAGATTATTCCACAGCCACAAGCCCTGCAGACCATCCAGGTTATCCAGGTCAAAAATTAGGGGTTTAATTCTGGTGGGTACATCGTCCAGGAAACGTATGTACCCTTAGGTGACTTAGAAGGTGCAACACATGACAGTGTGCTGGAAATACGCCCTACTCGTCGGCAGGCTACAGATCCCAAGAGCGCCCAGGTAACGGGATTGCCTGTAGCTGTGTCATCTCTTCATGACTACTGTGTTATTCTAGTTATTAACCTTAATCCATTTTAGTAGGTACTCCTGACCGTGGTACTCAGGAGTCCCATCCTAGACATGATGCAAGATAGGACAAGTGGATTTAGCAAGCAAGCAAGAAAGAACTATCCATGGTGTCAAGGCAGGACAAGTTAAGTTAGCAGTTGCAACAGCATTAAGTTATCAAGTCATGCTATAAGTCAGGATTGTACCGCCACGGGCCACTATCAAGTTATCAAGTCACAAGGATTAATTACAGTTACAAGTTAGGTGTGCACTCCACTGGGTCACTAGCAAGGAGATCAGAGAATATCAAAATCATAATCCACAAAAAATCCCGAGAACCGTACTAGTCATAAACAATTACTTGAAAATCGTGTTAGGCCGTGTCGGGTCAAGATAGTCGTGCTGTGTTGAACAGATCTCAGGAACAACTCAATCCACAAACAAAGAAACCAAGTCGAGAAATAAAACCAATACTCCAAGAGCCAATGGGTTAAACAAGGGGTCAGGGGAGCAGCGTACGCACAAGAGCACGCACGCAGGGGAGTAGCGTACGCACAAGAGCACGCACGCAGGGGAGCAGCGTACGCACCCGGGCACGCACGCAGGGGAGCAGCGTACGCACAAGGGGCACGCACGCAGGGGAGATGCGTACGCACAAGGGGCACGCACGCAGGGGAGCAGCGTACGCAGATGGGGCACGCACGCAGGGGAGCTGCGTACGCACAAGGGGCACGCACGCAGGGGGGGCTGTGTACGCACAAAAGCACGCACGCAGGAGAGCTGCGTACGCACAAAAGCACGCACGCAGGAGAGCTGCGTACGCACAAAAGCACGCACGTAAGAGAGCTGCATACGCGCAAGAGCACGCACGCAGGGGAGCTGCGTACGCACAAGAGCACGCACGCAGGGGAGCTGCGTACGCGCAAAAGCACGCACGCAGGGGAGCTGCGTACGTGCAAAAGCACGCACGCAGGGGAGATGCTTACGCGCAAAAGCACACACGCAGGGTCTTCTTCTCCATGGCTGAGAAGAGGCTCCAATGGTTCCCAAAACTTCAGATCATCACAACTTGGCCATCCGAACTCCAAATTCGGATTTCCAAAGTTCTAACTAGGGTGAAATAGAATTCTCTTCCACATGGAAACATCAAAACCCATAAAAATCCAACTTAAATAGATCAAAACCATACAAAACCAAAAATAGGGAAAACTTAGATCTAGAACAATGGGGACTCCAAATCATAAAATACCAAGTTCTAATATTGATCACTATGTCCTAATCTAGCAAATGGACAAATTAAATAGGGTTCTCATGTGGTGGCAAGGTGCACTTGCCAATGGGTGGGTGTTGTGTAGAGGAAGGAGAAGAGTGTTGTGTAGAGGAAGGAGAAGAAAAAATTAATAAAGGTTATGAGGAGAGAGAAAAAGTTGGTAGAATTTTAAAGAGGGTAGGATGTGGTGTGTTGAGGGTGGAGCATAGGCTAAGGTGTTCCAATACACATTAAACCAAACCAAACCAACCCAATCCAATTATAACCGAGCCATGTCAAAACCCAAAATACGAGAAATACCGAAATTCCACAAGTTGAGAAAAATAAAAATATATGCTAAAATCCAGATACAAGTATAAATACGAAATACGAGAAATACGGGAAATGAGGGTGAAACTGGGATCCGCCATGTACCGTCTGAACTGTGACACGTGAAACACGTTGTGAACTCCCTCTAGTGCAGGTGACAAGTCTAGCCTGTATGCCACGGTACTGACTCTCTCGCGGATAATGAAAGGTCCGATGAAACGTAGGCTAAGCTTTTCACCTCCACCAAAGCGTATAGTGCCACATGTCGGAGGTATCCTTAAGAACACCAGATCACCAACCTAGCACAAACATGGTCTCAAACTTAATTATAACAATCACATAATCAAACAAAATCACAAAATCAAACAAATTTCTAATCCTAAATCTATGTTGTACCTCAAACTCTAAGGGTCTCCGATGGCTATCGGCCCATGCCGCTGTCTGTCTTGCGCCATGCGAAGTCGATCTCTGATGAGCTTCACCTTCTTGGCTGCATCTACAACCATCTCAGGTCCCAATAAAGCTCGCTCTCTAATGTCATCCCAAGATAAGGGAGTACGACATCTACGCCCGTATAATGCCTCGAATGGTGACATCTGAAAGCTGGCCTGGAAGATGTTGTTGTATGCAAACTCTACCAAGTACAAATAAACCTCCTAGGAACCTCCAAAGTCTATGACACAAGTCTGTAGCATGTCCTCGAGAGTCTAGGTAGTCCTCTCTGACTGTCCGTCCATCTGAGTGTGGTATACAGTATTGAACATCAGCTGAGTGTCCAAACTAGTATGCAAACTCTGCCAGAAATAGAAAATAAAATAACTGTCCCGATCCGAGACAATGCTCACTGGAACTCCATAACGTCTAACAATCTGCCTTGCGTAAATATCTGCTAGCCTCTCAGTGGACAAGCCCACTTTGAATGGAAAAAAGTGGGCTGATTTGGTCAACCTGTCTATGATGACCCAAATCGCGTCTTTCTTTCCTGGTGTATGCGGTAATCTTGAAACAAAGTCCATCGTGATATGCTCCCACTTCTATTCCGGAATGGACAATGGCTGTAACAATCCTCCTGGCCTCTACCTCTCTGCCTTTACCTGCTGGCAGACCAAACATCTGGTTACGAAGTGTGCTACCTCCCGCTTCATCCCATACCACAAATATGCTCCTTCAGATTCCTATACATCTTGTTAGCACCGGAATGCATAAAATACTGATAACGGTGGGCCTTCTGTATAACCTGCTTTCGAAGGTCTCCACTGGACACACACAGTCTAGAACCGTTGCTCAATGCACCATCCTCTACTATAATAAACTCCTCAACAAGTCCTGCTCGAATCTGCTCTCGGATACACCGCAGAGCTACATCTCAAACTGAGTCAACTTGATCCTCTCCATCAAGTCCGACTGAATCTACAGACCCTACATCTGCATCTCAACTCCCGACACTATCATCTCGATCTCCAGGCTCTCTAGATCTGCTAACAAGTGATAGTCTATCGTCAAACACATGGCTATCGGATACCTACTCAAGGCATCGACAACAATGTTAGCCATCCCTGGATGATACTGTAATAAAATGTTGAAGTCCTTCATCAACTCCAACCATCTCCTCTGCCTCATGTTGAGCTCCTTCTGGGTAAACACATACTTCAAGCTCTTGTGGTCTGTGAAGATCTCCACTCACTCTCCGTATAAATAGTATGTCCACAACTTTAGAGCAAAGATAACTGCCACTAACTCCAAGTCATGGGAAGGGTAGTTCTTCTTATGCGGACATAAATGCCAGGAAGCATAGGCAATTACTTTCTCATATTGCTGTAAGACACAACCCAGACCCTTTCCTGAGGTGTCATGGTAGGTAGTGAACTCGCCTGATCTTGATGGCGATGCCAGAATCAGAGGTGTCGTCAACCGCTTCTTCAACTCATCGAAAGCGACCTGACACTCCTCTGACCAGATAAACTCTGTATCCTTCCGGGTCAGCCTAGTCAACGGCTCTACAACCCGGAAGAAATCCTGAACGAACCTTCTGTAGTATCCTGCCAATCCCAGAAAGCTCCTGATCTCCGCAACTGAACTCAGGGCCCACGCCTCAACTTCCGTGACCTTCCTCGGGTGAACTGAGATCCCATCCCCGATCATAACATGACCCAGGAACTCAACTCGATCAAGGAAGAACTCACACTTCGGTTACAACATGACCCAGGAACTCAAGCTCGTCGATGAACACTACCACGAACTTGTCCAAGTACTGGTGGAACACCTTATTCATCAGGTTCATGAACACCGTCAGGACGTTGGCTAACCCAAACGGCATCACCGTAAACTTAAACTGGCCATACTGCGTCCTGAATGCCGTCTTCGGGATATCCTCTTTTTTTACTTTCACCTGATATAAACTAACCTCAGATCAATTTTGGAAAATACCCTCGCTCCGCTTAACTGATTGAACAGATCATCGATCCTCGACAGCGGGTACTTGTTCTTGATCGTGAGGTTGTTGAGAGCCCTGTAGTCGATGCACATACGTACCGATCCATTCTTCTTCGGCATAAAAAGTACAGGTGCACCCCAAGGTGAAGAACTCGACTGGATGAATCCCTTGTCCTGCAACTCATCTATCTGCTTCTTTAACTCTACCAACTTGCTGTTGTTCACCCTACAGACGTGCTGAGATATCGACTCTGCGTCAGACATCAAGTCTATAGAGAACTCAACATCTCTGTCTGGTGGTAGTCCTGGCAACTCCTCTGGAAAGACTTCTATGAACTCTGTTATCAATAGATATGGCATGCTCTGCTCCTCTACTCGAGCTCCACAAAAAACTCCGCTGCCTTGCTCCGCCGCCCTTCTGGCAAACTCAAACTCAGGCTCTCCTGGCAATAAAAAAAAGAACTCTGTCTCCACAATAATCTATACTGGCATGGTGCCTGCTCAACCAATCCATCCCGGATAAAATATTGCAGTTCGGTAATGGCATTACGAACAAACTCACATCCAGTTCTCGGCCACCCAAAATAACTCTCCGATCCTTGCAAAAATCACTGACGATGATGATACCACATCCAGTCGTGATCTTGCAAGTCCTAGGCAACGATTCAGAAGCAAGATGGTGTCTAATAGGAAATAATACAGATTCAAAACCATGAGAAGCACTGGAATCGAATAAAGTAAATACAGAAATGAAGTCGAGAAGAACAAAACCTGCGATCAGATCTCCTACTGCCTCTGCAACCTCAGCTGCTATGGCATAAGCTCGCTCCTGCTGGCCTCCTCTAGCCTGCTGTTGGTGCTGGATGAACCTCTACTACTGTGTCTGCAGTGGTGGTCCCTTCTACTGGCCCATCGGAGCCCTAAATCCTGCTTCCTGAGCCATATATGCCATAGACTTGGGATACTCCCTCAGCTGATGATTAGATGCCCCATAAGTAGGCACCTGTCTAACCTCTTCCGATAGTCGATCCACTCATGCCCTGGCTTCTTACAGAAGGGACAAATGGTAACCTGCTGCTGCCTAGGTGCCTACTGAGCCTGCCTCTATTGTTGATGCGCCTACTAAAAATATACATGACCCTGGCCCTGAAACTGCTGCTGCTGGAAGGGCCTCTGCTGGTGCTGCTACTGAAAGTGGGGCCTCTTGGTCGGGCCTGCACTGCTACTGGCACCATGTACATTATGATCCCTCTTCAGCCTCAGCTCTAGGTCATCCTCCGTTGCAATAGCCCCTGCCAGAATCTCCTCAAAGGTGGCATCTCTGTCACTCTTAGTCAAGGACTTGACTTCCATGACCAAACCCTTACGGAACATCCTAGCCTTCGCTGACTCGCTAAGGCCCTCCACAAATCTGCCCAGGCGACAGAACTCTTCGGCATACTCCTCCATTGTCTGGTTCCCCTGAACCAGGCTCTCAAACTACGTCTCCAAGGCGCCGAGTGCTGTGTTAGGGAAGAACTTCTCCTTGAAAAGCTTCTTGAAAGCTTTCCAAGTCTGCCCCTCTATATCGACTCTAGGGTCAGTGTGGTACCATATATGGGCAAGATCCTGTATCTGGCTGCCCCCTGCCTCTATCTGGATCCCAACTGGTATCAGTATATGGCAAAAGATCTCCTCTATGTGCTCGATCCAATCGTCTGTATATAGGATACCCTCCGTACCCCTGAAGTCTCTCGTCCGCATCATCTGGAAGTCCAGAATATTCGTGGTCCTTGGCTGATACTGCTATATCTGGCCTCCATGGCCTCCCTGTGGCTGGACAGCTACCCTCTTAACTGCTGTCATAGCCAGCTGGTGGGTACTATTTATGTCTTGCCTCATGTCAGCTGACCGACGCTGCTGAGCCTCCATCATCTTCCTGAAGCAGGCGAAGAGTTGTACTGCATCGACTGATCTCGGAGGTGGCTGCTGCTGAAGTATGTCTGGGATGACTGGGGTAGGCCTCCAGACAGGTGGAGGTGCACCCCCAAATGCTGTAGATGCTCCAACATGAGAAGATGCGAGGGAAGCTGCGGTTCCAGGGCCCTGCTAAATCAGACGAGAGGTGACAGACCTCTCAGAGGTATCTCCTGGGCCAGAGCGATGAGATCGTGTTTGCACCATCCTGGAGACAAATTAAACAAAGAAATCAATTCTGAGCAGGAAGCGATATAATCAAAGGAGGACAGTTTATTTGAAAAGAAGGCAATTAGCAATAAGAATTTAGATGACAGGAATTAGATATGAGTTTTTTCTAAATGTGATTGAGTACCTTAAAACTTATATCCTATATCCTACGGCAGTTTGTAGTGATACTCTAGTTCGAGTACCACCACGAACTAAGACATAACTCAGAACTCTAGACCTGTGTGGGCCACTACTAAAAATGTGTTACGACCCACACCAAGTGTAGGGGCACGAGACATGGGTACGTCCAGCCTACGCCGTAGTACCGACGGTAGAACGCTGTCCTAGGTCACAAACATCTAACATAGTATAAATGTACCTATACAGGATATACTCTCCAATCGTAGGACAACGTAGAAGGTACAACCCAATCATAATTCTAAGATGGAAATAACACGATAAGATAGATAAGAAATCACAAATGAAGATACAAACAGAAAAAAAATAAGTCAAAGTGTCTAAATAACACCAAAATCTCAACATCCATATAATACATCAAAGATAACACAAATGAAATAAGATAAGTACCCTAGCAGTCTAGCCTAGGCAATGGAGTAGTATCCTCAGCGCAAGCTGGATCCTGCTGATGGGTCCATGTCGCAAGTATCGTCTAAACCAGCTCCATAATAAGTAGGACAGAACTCCTCCTCATTCTCTGTAATACTTTCAACAGGTCTAGTCATGACAGGAGTGAATACATAACTCTTATGCAGTTTATATCATGGCCGAAAATGTAAAACAAGAAATAGAATAATATACATGAAGTGTTGTAAGAGATGTACATGATAGTAAAACAGATGAAGCTGAGAACAGAAGATTTTTATAAGAAAATAAGAACTGTAAGTAATATAAGTGATTTAGAGCATAAGATGGTTATGTAGTCGGCTTGGGTTGCACATGCCTAAGTTAACTGAGTTGTACATGAATAAGTAATAGAGTTGCACATGATGGAAAAAGATCACATAACCATTTATACTCACCCCTACCCCTAATCAATACACAATGATCCAGTCAAGTTATGTTACGTACACGATTTATTGGTTATACACGAGGCACATGTGAGAACATGGCTTACATGAGAGCACATGAAAGTACATAAGGAGCACATGAGCGTACATGATTGTACATGAGAGTAATGAATAACACGAATGAATAGAGCACATGATTGTAGAATCATGGAAAAGATGGGGTTCATACGGATCACATTACAGAAAAGGATGACCGTATGAGTACTCTGGGCCAAGTTAAATTGGTCCGCAGAAGAAAGAGTTGCATGACAAACTTTGCGGTCCAAAAATGCCCCAAAATCCATGCGACCCGTCATTGCCGTCTCAAACAGTACGACCAAACTGATTCGAGTCGCAGAAGGAAGAGCTACTTATGCGGCCAAGCTGATCAACCGTAGGAACCCCTATGACAAAGCTGACACCTTTGACAAAGCTGACAACTCTAACACATCCTGAAAAAAAGATAAAGATAAGACGTGACCTTTCAAAAAAGACAAAGAAGTGTCATGTCACCAGAAATAGGGCCCATGGGCCTGAGAGTTCATGCGGTCTGAGGCATGGTCCGCAGGGGGTGTCATACGGCCAGGAGGACTGCGACCAGAGCCGCATAAGCCTTATGCGGCCCAGAATACAGGATCTATGCGGCACAAAAAGTCCCCATACTTCATAGGGACTGGTGGCACTGCTGGTGAGATATGTGGCTATGAGAGACTGCGACCTGAGCCGTATGAGTCTTATGCTGCCCAGCATGGCCGAGCATTAAAAGACAAAGAAGACCTATGCGGTCCAAAATGTCCCAAGCTCTATACATCCCTTCATTTTCTGTCTCATGGCACGTGGCAAGTTGACCAAGTCTCAACCACCCAGATTCACTGTAACAAGGAAATCTCAACAAACTACCAGATGGCAGCCAAAGACCAAGTCTTCGTGTGCTGTTATAGCCACGTGACCACGTGGCCATCTATACGGCCCAAAATATACTTCATCTCGAAATTATTATAAATAGCAGGGTACCACACCCATGCAAAAGGCTGGCAATTTCCCCAAGAGCAAAGATCGTATCTGATAGTCCACGGAGTAAGGTAGAGTTCCTATACTTCTCCCGAGCCTCCACCGTCACCCCCTGTAAGTCCTAAAAATCAAGTTGCACCCATCAAATAGTGTACAAAATTCCAAACTGCATACCTATTAATGAATAGCATTAACATGAACAGCACCAAAAATCAACCGCGCTAGACTGAACCGCGCCACTGCTCGAGCGCGTTAATGCTGATGTGGCAAAGCCATCATTACCTGACAAGAAAATCAAATCCACTGACAGCCTAAAAGCCCGAGGAGTGAGGAGTCTACACGTTTCCAGTGCCGTGCCATACTTTAGGATAGCTACTTAAGTCCCAGCGCAGTCCAGCTGTCCAAATTCCAGCACGATCTATCGACTAGAGCTGAGCGTAGTCTGAAGCTAGCGCTATTCAATCCCAACACAGTTGTGGCACGATCTATCAAGCTTTTTGAAGATAACTGACATTTATTACGTGGCTTACATGCCATCAACTGCTTGCCACGTGGCAACCACCTATACATGACCAAGCGCATTTTAATCAAAATAGTCCATTGTGCGCAATCCAGAATAACTACAAAACTGTTATCTCTAGAAACCTATAAATAGAGTTTCAAGTTCTTCATTAAGTGGGAGAGGTCATTTTTGAGACCATCAGAGATCAGGAGTTCTTGTCCAAGTGCTGCTGCATTCTTCAGAGGCTATTGTCTTTGAAGTTTACATAGTCTAAGGGATAAAGTGATCGTATTCTGATCAGATTCCTAAAGTTATACTTTTACAGAATTTATTGTACTCTTGTACTATCCTTTAAAGTTTGTGAAATAAAGAATTTTGATTTTGCAAACAAAATGGCGACTCTGTTGGGGACGACTTTCTCCTCCGATGAGGACTGACAACTCAATATGACATTGCATCTATTGGAAAGACGCAAAAGACGCTGGTTGTGAAGGTCAACCAGACTGCCTACGAAGCGATGATCAGCTCTGGGGCTACTCATCGTACTATGACCTCTGCCAAGAGCAAGGTCCATTCAGTGTGGACCCCGAAGTCCTCTGCGCAGCCTGCTGTCTCTTCTGACTGGGGACCAATGGCCACTTCTGCCCTTGCGTAACTCCCCACCCTTACTGCCAAAACGCAATCCAAAGCCCCTGTGGTCCAGGCGCAGCACGCAACTTCTCTTGTCACAACACAATTTACGACTTATGCTGCTATGGCAAAGTCCAGGACTCCTCTCCCTCTGGCGCAGTTGGCGGCTTCTTTCCCTCCTGTGCAACCCACTACCACTTTAACCATAGTGCAAGTTAGGCCCTCTGTAGCGAAGGCTTCACTTGCTGCTTCTTCCAGAGCACAGGTCGTACCCCCTACTGGTTCTATGGCCAAGGAGCCATTTGTTATCTCCTCTAGAGGGCAAGTTGTTGCCTCTTCTGTTCCGTCGCAACCCAAAGGGGATAGTCCTTTGACTATTCTCCCCTCTTCTAATAACAAAGGAAAAGGCTCTGCCCCCTTTCAAAGCCTCCTATTGCACTGGCGCAACCCACAGGGGTAGTCTTTTGACTATTCCTCCTCCGTCTCAGAACAAACGGAAAGACCCTTTGGTCTTTTCTCAATCTTTCGTAGTCCAAAACTTGGAAAACAACAGAGGGAAATGCTCTTTGGCCAATCCTTCTTCGCAAAATAAAGGAAAAGGCCCTTTGGTCTTTTCCCAGTCTTCTTCGATTTTTACCTCGAAAGATCCATCTGAACGTGCCTCGGCACCAAACAGTACAAAAACTCTCTCAAACAAGAGTTCTTCTCTCCCTGCTAAAGAGAAGAATATTGATCAGAGAGGCATCTTGCCTACTCTGGTAGCATACTTTCAAGATCTTCCAACTCTTCGGATGTCCCGATCAAAGCAGGGGAAATTGCTAGTGTCTCAGACTGAGGCCCCTGGGGATGAATTTGCCGATTTATGGGCTTATCTCAATAGACCAGCTTCTGTGAAACGCAAGCAACCAATGCCGAAGACGAACTTGTATCAGAAGCAAACTTGCAGGAGGAAAAATCCTGACAACTATACCAACGAGTTGAGTACTTCTCTGTATACTCATGGGACAAAGCATCTGAAGAATCGTAATCATGTTCCGAATGTCGTCAAAGAATATATCCATTTAACTTCTTCTCGTCCCGTCATTGTTTCTGATCTCCGGGAACACCTCAAGCAGAAGTGGGACAACACTTCAATACCTCCAATCCAACCACTAGAATGCCATTGTAATCATAAGGTGATTATCAAGTGTTGTTGCCAGACGACAAAATGATCTGTCTTCGATCGTCTAACTTCTGAACCAATGTCAAAAGACGAAGACAAGGTGCTCTATGCCTCTGTAAATATGGCTTCTCGAGACACTAGGGGTAAGAAGTGTTCAAAGCACGGCAGGCCCCGTAAGCCCAGTCAACGATATCTAGCTTTACTCCATGAAACTTCTGAAGGAGTATTCCGACACACCCGATCTTGAAGTCGAGACACAGTCGGTCATAGGAATCTTCTCCAAGATCCCTCTGGTCATTTCTCTATTTCTCACTCAGGGGATGATTCTTTCTCTGATTACGATGCATATAGCAAAAGCTCTAAGCAGACAGTGTCTTCTACTGTATCCAGAGAAGTGTCAGCCTATGTCGTTACGGAAGATTCAGACGCTTCTAGTTCAACAAGTCAAGAGCAACGAATAGCCGCACTAGAAGACAAATTGAAGACCTTGGCTGAAATGATCACAAGTATGCATGCCGTTATTTTAGCTCAACATACAGTATCGCCGACTGCACCTGCTGTAAATCTCGAGATTATAGCATCATCGGTGCCTGTCAATGCGGGTCTGGGAGTACCGTCTCCTCAAGTAGCCTTAATACCTATTCAAGTTACACCCAGTCATTCAGGGGCTAGGGATAGTGCTTACCATGTTGTTCCTCCTCCTAACACGGTAAGACAGCCCATTACTTCTCCATCCTCAAGAGATGCCAATGAGGCTATAAAACTTTTGCGTACTCAGTTTGAGGCCTTCAAAGAGAAAGATGGTCTACAGAGGCTGGGGATCAAACAACCTTGTCCTGTTGAATGAAAGGAAGTCCCATTCCCTCTAAAGTACAAGATTCCTACGATTATGCTGTTTGACTGCAGCACGGCAGCACTTCTCCGAGTCAGTTCATTAACCATTTTGAGGTAAAGACTGTCTAGCTCCAGCCAAGCGATGCTCTTCTTACTAGAGTCTTTGTCGGCTGCTTAGCCGATACAGCATACGATTGGTACCGCAGCCTGCCTGACGGCTCTATCACTTCATTTGCCAGGCTCAAGCAGATGTTACTGGAACGATTCTACGAGGGTATCAACGATATGACTATATCTTCCCTCAACAAGATCAAGCAAAGACATAATGAAACTACCGAGAGTTTTATTGAACGATTCTGCCGAGAAGCACTCAAAATGCCTCATGTAACCCCATCTGTTGTAACGATAGACACTTGTAAATCAAACTTGTTGCCTATTATCAGCATGTGGATGGGGTCAACATAGTTCCAGGATTGGCCGTCATTCATCGTCAATGCTAAAGCAGCTGAAGTTAGCGCCGAAAAGTTTAAACAGTTGGGGGTACACATGTCTAACCCTGATCGAGATGAGCCTTCTGCATTCGGTAGCGGTAATCACCAGAATAACCGCAAGGGAAAAGAAACCTTGAACATCAACCTCAAGAGCAAGGAATCTTTGGCTGTTAACGTGGCTCAACCCACGTCTACATCTGCTCCTTCTGCACCTCCATCAAAGGAACCTTGTCCAAAAGTAGAGTATTCTTTTGATGAAAATAATACAGCGAGCATCTTCGATTGTTTGCTTAAAAGCAATAAATTGCAACTCTCTGACCCGAAGAAGCCTGACGAAGTCGGTAAAACTGATCACCCTAAGTATTGTGTTTATCACAGGTTCATAGGGCATCCTACTTGGGGATGCTACGTGCTCAAGGCAAGATTCAAGAGTTGGTCAATGCCGATGTCGTCACTCTCCAGGAGGATGAAAAGACTGTTACGGCCAATATGATTTCTGTACAGTTTGGTGATTTCCCTCCACAAGTGGTACAGAGTGGCATTATCCCCATTTCCAGGGCTACTCTAGAGATTAAGAATCTTCCTTCTCCATAAAGTGAAGGTCTTGTCCCCTTATCCCTTGATAATGGCGAGATCATATGGATCCATCCTGATCTTGTTTCAGATTTTGAAGTTCCTTCTTCCTCCAAGAAAAAAGAACGCTCTAAGAGTAAGACAAACAGCTGCAATATGGTGTCTTTTGACCCCATTATTTGCCATAAAATATAAAAGAACAGAACAATTATCGGAGGACTGGACTTTTACTTCACGTTACAAACTCGCTTGTACAACAAAAGCCTAGGGACGAAAACTAAGGTACAGCAGTCTAAGTACAATTGTTTATTTTAGATTCTGGGGGGTGACGATAGAGGCTCGGAAAGGCGACGGCAGCCCCGCCTTACTCCTTGGACGATCGGTATGCAGCCTTGGCTCCTGTGAAGAGATGGTTGGCATTGATGAAGAAATGCTCTTCTTGCTCTCCCTCTATTACTCTTCTGGCTTCTCTCTCTCTGTGTGTATTTTCTCTCTGATTATTGGGGGAGTCTTTCTGTATTTCTTTCTCTGATAGCGTATCTTTTTCACAAGGGAATGGCACCATGCAATTTATAATAGTAGGGGCATTATTAGGGTTTGGATGATTAACCATTCTCAAAGTGGTGGTGGCCTGATGTATAATCAATCTGGACCCTTAGTTTAGGCGTGAAGGATCTGGGCCATAAATGGGGATAGTATTGAATCATGTGAATGATTAATACTGATTGCTTTAAATCTTCGTGATTGGTTGTGTCAAGCTTGGATGTCTCACCATGTGTCCCATTGCCTTGATCATGAATGATATGACCTGATCTTATTAATTATGAGGATAACGTTAAATATGGTCATTGGGATCTGGTAAATCTTTGATTGATCTATATCCCATAATCATCCTTGATACCAGCTATTAAGTCATAGGGACCATTGAATCTCTGCCACGTGTCTTAATGGTGGACCCTGTCAAAATCGTATGGTATCTATGAACCGCATGAGACAGCGTCTCAGTGAGCTGCATAGGTATAGTACTTGCGAGCCACTTAGGATAGTTTCTCGATGAGCCGCATAGGTATAATACTAGCGAGCCGCATGGGATGGCTTTTTGGTGAGCCGCAGGAAGGTGATTCTCGCCAGCCGCATGAAGCTATTCTTCACTGGAGCCGCATGGAAGTAGCCATGTGTCAATCTCGGATCACGTCAAAGATTTTCTCCTATTCCAAAAGAGTCCGTCATTATGTCAGGACCATTATGACACTTCATGTCAGAGCCGTCAGCTGTCACATCATGGCAGAGCATTAAATAGGGCTATTACTCGATGGCCAGCTGTGTGAAGGGGACCCATGGGGGCACGTGGTGTTAATCGAGCCGCATATCTCTGTTGGACGAATGTGAGCCATATGTACTTCTGAACCGTATTCGGCTGGGGGACTCTTTGAACCGCATAGGACTGTCCCTATGTAAGCCGCATGGACTCTCCTGTCCTGAGCCGCATGAGACTAAGAGTCTCTCTGAACCGCATGGGACTGCTTCTGTAGGAGCCGCATGGGGTTCTCCTATTCCGAGCCGCATAGATCATCATTCTGATATTTTTCATGCTTCTACAAGAACCCCTTCAAAGTTTTCAATTTACAAAATTGAAATACATTGAATAAGAAGCATAGCCTTTGTTGACCGCATAGATAATTCAGCCGTATGGATTTATCTGGCCGCATGAGCTGTTAGGCCGCATGAGCTGTTAGGTCGCATAGACTTTTTGCCACGTGTCCCAACCACGTGTACAAATCTTCTGCATTAAATGCCCTTGATTCGCCGCCTCTTGGGGGAGGATCCCAAGGGTCAGTTTTATTTTGATCGAAGCGTTTTTTCTTTATTCTTTTAGACGGCACGTAGATCGAGGCGTTTGTTTGATTTTTCGAGCCTCCTTCGCCTATAAATAGAAGTAATTTTATCTTTTGAGGGTTTCTTTACCTTCTCTCTTTTGCTCGAACTCCTTGTTGCAGACTTTCTCTTCGTCTTCTCCTATCAATGATCGACAATGGCTCCTAAGAAGACTGCCGCTGCTACGGGCAAGAAGGCCGCGTCATCTTCTTTGGCAGCGAAGGACAAGAAGGCTGCGTCTTCATCGACTGTGGCGGCGAACGTGGCGGCTCCTCCGACGGCTGACGTGCCTGTTTTTCACCCCGACGTTCACCCGCCTATTGCTGGTAGGACCATCAACATGAACTGTCATGGCTACGCCGCATATCTTATGCGCGAGCCTATATTTCCAAGTATCCTGCGTGTCCGACTCATGTTCGGGCCGCCTGAAAGTTGTTGTTTGCAGCCGCATAACTACATCATCATCAGGGCCGCATAAGCTTATCTGGACTTGGATCGCATGAGCTCCTTCAAACTGAGCCACATAAGCTTATTTCGAACTGAACCGCATAAGATCATTTGAACTAGACCGCATAAGCTCATCCGCACTAGACCGCATAAGCCTATTTCGAGCCGAACCATATAAGCTTATTCGAATTCGACCGTATCCGCATATGCTCCTTTCGAACGGAACCGCATAAGCTCATCGGCACTGAGCCGCATAAGCCTATTTTGAGCCAAACCGTATAAGCTTATTCGAACTGAACCGCATAAGCTCATTCGGACTGACCCGTATGAGCTCTTTCAAACTTAGCCGCATGAGGCTGTACTGAGCTAAGCCGCATAAGCATCACATAGTTTGTGTTTTGGCTATCTTTTTGACTTATTTCTTTTGTTTTTCTACAGTGAATCTGCCAGTAAATCCTGCGTAGGAACTTATAGTGGGCTCAAATCAGTTCGCCTTGGGCGTGCGTCTTGATGACTTAATTAAGCATATGTTGAATCAATTCCCTGCTGATGAGCCTTCGGAGAGGTTGAACGCCATCGAGAATCAGACCCTGCATTACCTTCGTTCCATGATGAATGCTGGGAAGCTGGATGGATTATACCTGAATCCTTTATTCCTCTTTGGAGATGCTTTAATCATAAAGAATTCCCGAGTATTAAAGATTTCTGAGAACTTGGATTTTTCTTTGGATGGGGTGGCGATCCATATTTCTCTCATGGAACGTCATTATCTTCTGTCGTGGTTCAATATGGTATTGTTAGACAGGAAGATGGTGTGTAACTTAACTCCTACCCAATCAGGGATGTTATGGGCAACATCCATTATAACCCGAACATGCGGTCAGTGTACACGGGTAAGGATTCCGTCCTCCGGTACATGATGGGTCTGGCCCTGGGCTCTTTCATGAATGTATACGGTCCCAACTTCACACTCACTCAAGCTGATACCTTCCTGAATCGGCTCGCTCGTAAGAAATCTTATCCCGTTGGCAGGCTGGCATTGCCGAACTGGATAAACCCCACTTCTACGTGGGCCCAGTTGACCACTTGGGTTCTGCAGACCTACGGAACATTTCTGCGGGTGGTGGGACTTTACCATGCCATTCGGGGCACTTATTACGGGCTTCCTATCAATAAACCACTGTTCGTGGTGCTCTTGGAGATGTATAGCCGGCGAACGGGGACGTTCTTTGCACCCGGAGGGGAGTTGGGGCTTGCTCTCCATGAGATGTATACTGTCTCCAAACTTCCATGGGGGAATGAGCCTTTCGAGGTGTATACCCCGTCGAATGAGGAGTATGAGGACTTGAACCGACGACTCCCAGGTTCTGTCGCGGTGTATCGGGAGTTGCTGTGCCACCATAGTACTTGTCACCAGATGGCTATAAAAATGGTGGATAGCTCAGAAGGGACCGCTCCCCATACCACATCCTGTGTTAATTATCTTTTTAAAGTTGACCCTTCTGGCGAAGTTACTCCTCGAACCCCTCGAACGCATGGAGAGATAAAGGACCTGATGTCAAGCGTCAAGAAGTCGCGGTCCAAGAGCGACATATTCAGGAGTCAAACTGACTCTCTTAGCTATTTTTACTACGGGACCACACAGATGTCAGAGAAGGCGCTCCTAGCTGGATTTTTAATGATATGGCTACAGAACTGCATAGTCTCGGGAGGAGCAGGTTCTATCGAGAGGATCGGTCGCCACTTCATTCTTCCTGCCGTTAAACTGGTATTTGGAGTTAGACTGGCCCTTCTTTATGCTACGGTGTATAGCATACACCATGGTCTTCGAACATTCTCGTCCAAGGTTATTGCGTGCGAAAAGACGTTGGATTTTGAGCGCGAAGAACTGCCTTTCCACTATTTGATGGGGTGGTTGGCGATGCACTATAAGTCTTTGATGGGACCTAGGATAGCGGAAGATGCTACAGATGAAGACACTTTCCTTTTCAAATGCCATTGTCGGTCTTGGGAATACAACACTATGCCAGCTTGTCGGAGGGCGATGGTGAGGGTGGATGGGTGTGACTTTTTTGTGTCTGTTCCTCATTTTTCTGATGAGTAAGTGAGAAAGGTATACCTTGATGGTACCGAACCTTCTCACTTTCTGTATCCGAATATGCTCACCTGGTTGCGCAACATCCGCCCCGCGCATCTGGTTTATCGCAACCGCGATAATGTGTACTTGGAGCCTTACCTACCTAGTAGGATTTTCCGTCAATTTGGTTATAGCCAGTTATTCCTTGATTGTCCCAACCCTTGTTTGGGCATTGAAGGTAGCATTCTTGATGGTGTCAGGGAGTGGAATTATTATGATGCTTATCATACTCGGGCCAGCTTCTCGGTCCCCGATGCTAAGGCGCCGAAGGAAATTTTGTACGTGGCTGCTTTGTATCATGTTATGACGAACAAGACTCCTGTTATTTTCGATCCGAGTACCAGTTTCGTCGTGGGTACCGGTTTAGAGGAGAAGCCCAAGGGGGCTAAGGCTAGAAAGCAACTAGCGCTCCAGACTCCCCTCCCTGAATCAGAACCTTCCGAGTCGGCTGAGGAGGAGGATGATCATGATAGCGAAGACTCCCTTTCTGGTGGGGGTGAAGAAGTAACGGATCAACCGCTTCCCACACCCGATGAACTGGCGGTAGATCCGTTGCTTACTACACAAGAGGAAGTAGTGAGGGAAGAACAGCCTCCAGCTGTGTCTGGTCCCTCATGTAAATGAATCAGACGCGAGTCTTCTGACAGCAGAGCGACCTTTTCCGTGAAGAGAGCTGCCGTTAGGTCTCGTGGATTACTTATTACCGAGAGGGGTGAAGGTACAGACGCTGTTCCGGAGGTAAGACCAAGTAGGAGCCATCTCTTTATTGTAGTTTTCTTTTCTCTCGGAGATATGACTTAATCACTTTTCTTTGTAGGCGTCTGATGAACCGGCCTCTCCTGAACCGTCTACTGCCCCTGGAGTAGATCCGGCCCTTGCTGCTTTGATTAGCAACATGTGTGCCGCGGTCCTTTCTGCGGGGGCTCTATCAGCGGCGGCTAGAAGCTCCCAGGTTGCTGAGGCCTCGGCCCGGGGTGACGAAGGTTTCCTCGGTCCCGTCTCTGAGATCGTTGATCTTCAGCAAGGCAACGCCAATCTCGTTGCATCCCCTCCCGAGGGTGCAGGGGCGGAGGAGTCTATTATGCCTGACTCGAAGACTGTTGGTGAAGAGGCTGCGGTGGCTGTAGGCGAACCTCACCTCCACACTCCTCCACTGGTAAGATAAGCCAAATATTGACTAGTGAGGGGGCTTATTTGCTCTATCAACATATCCTCCGGATCAAATCGATTCATGGTTGCCTTGGCCCTGCAGGTCCTGACCCTTTACTTCCCAACGCGAATGTTCTTGGGGAAGGCTCTGCCTGCCGTGATCTGGGAGAAAGGAGCGTTTCCTCTCCTTTGCCGTCTCATGTCGGGGGGCCTCCCGCCAGCCCCGGGCAGATGAGAATGGAGCTGGCGATGGTCTCCACCTCATCCTCTGCTAATAGTACGGCTCCGGAGATTGACCTCTCGACCCTTCCGAGCATTCAAGTTCTGCGGGCCGCTGAGGAGGAGTTTGCCGCTGTTCATGTATCCTTCCGTACGGAGTTTGTTTCTCTTGTGGCAGGAGCAGCAGATTCTGTTGCGTCCTCTTCAGCATTGCCGGCTACACTCCCATTGACACCGGCTTCCTCGGAGGCTCTGGACGAGGTGACGCAGGATGTGGTCGACAGCTTCTATCGCCACTTAAAAAGGAGCGTAGATGCTGCTATAGAACGGGGGACCCCTTTCTCTCTATCCCTCCGGTGCGCTCGGGATCAGGTTACAACTTTGAAGTCCCTTCCTGGCGGGGTGGGGTTGGCTGTACTGCTCGAGCCTAAGTTGGCTGAGGTTGATCAGCTTGTGACCCAATTGCTGGCGATACGGCAGGCGGGCTTGCCTGCTGCGATTGAACAGGAACGGGGCTTCCTCATTGCTGCTCGGGATAGGATCAAGCTCGCTCGAGATACTGCCGGGCCAGTTGTACAGGGGGACCTTGACAAGTTCTCCGCTTCGTATGACAGGCTGGGTCGTCGAAGTCAGGCTTGTCGGGCTCGAGAAGAATCTGCTTCTCGTGGAGTCGCTGATACGAAGGAGTGGATTCTCGTACTCCAGAGGGAGTTGACCTTCTTAGAGTCAGAGCTGGAGGCTGCTCGTACGGAGCGGGAGTCGATTGCTCGGGAGGCCGAGAGGGTTTCTCGCTCTTTTGTCAACTTGGAGCGAGCCTTTAAGAGATTCGAGGATAACTGGCAAGCCCATGCTCAACTGGAGGATGAGGCGGTGCTGACTCGAGAGGCGGAGCGTCGGGCTACCCAGAGGTTTGAGCGGTCAGTTGCCTTGCTGACAGACCGTCTCAGGGCATTATGTGCCCCGGAGCAGCAATCAGCTTTCTGTTTTTCTTTTGCTATTTTTCTTTTTTGTCTTTTTATTTTGATTTTGTAAAGGATGTGATCCTGAAATGATGTAGCACTTTGAATTTTGAATGAATGAGCATATTTCAACCCATCTTCTCTTTTTTGTGCTTACGGTATTCGTGGAACTGGACTTGCTGGGGGATTATCTGTGGTCCTGTTACCCTAGGCGTACCTTGGTTTTAGGTACGGATAACAAGTTTGGTCAGGATATCCGGAGCAGCCATGGCAAAGTGGTCATGGGTGCTCTCGGTATTGGAAAAAAGAATGCCGTAGAGCAGCTGGGCTCCCGGGGCATGGTGAGATGGTGGATTTATGCTAAGAAGCTTAGCAAGGGATATTTGTGGACCTATTATCCTTGGCGTACCCTGGTTCAGGATGCGGATAATGGGATGAAAGGAAACCAACATATTTACTCCGAGGTTATGAGGACATGGCAAGCATGAGGGTTTTACCGTAGAATCTTCCTGCTCAGAGGTAATGAGAACATGGCAGGGAAGACTTCACGGAAGATATTCGTGGTCAATAGCGGACATTTGTGGTCAACAGAGGACATGTGTGGTCAACAGAGGACGTTTGTGGTCAACAGAGGACATTTATGGTCAACATAGGACATTTGTGGACCTATTATCCTTGTCGTACTCCGGTTGTGGGTGCAGATAATAGGTTGAAAGGGGACCAACGTACTTGCTCAGAGGTAATGTGGACATGGCAAGCATGAAGGTTTCTTCGACGGAGCCTTCCCACTTAGAGGTAATGAGGACATGGCAGGAGTGGGCTCAATGAAGAGGGGGTACATAGAACGACTCAGAGGTAAAAGAACGTGAAAGTTCTATGTGAGGGGGCGGTTTGTTTTTGGTGGAAGTAAAAACGACTCAGAGGTATTGAGGACATGGCCATTTCGAAAATTTGTGGATCGATTACCCTTTTTGTGCACTAGGAGCGCGGGTAGTGGATCATGAGGGAGGATCTCTTCCAGGAAGAAAGTTCAGAGGTATAATCATATGTGACTTACTATCTGAAAGAGTGACCGGAATGTGAGTTCAGAGGCACCAACGGGTACATAACTCGGTAATTTAGAATATTGAGGAAGTGTGAGTTCAGCGGCACCAGTGGGTACATGACTCGATAATCTAAAATATTGTAGATATGAGTTCAGCGGTACCAGCGGGTACATGACTCGATAATCCGAAATGTTATGGATGTGAGTTCAGCGTGGAGTTGTTGGCAGACTAGCGACCCCCAGTTTGGCACTTGATGTGGAGCGGGGAGTGGCTGGTTCGCTAGAAGTGTCAGACCTTGCATCGGGGTGACGACCCTTCTTGGGAAGGCGTATCGTCAGCGGCTTATCGGAGGGATTGAGCTTCTCCGTTTAGGGTTGACTGACTCTCGGCAGTCTGATTGTCAGTGGCCCCGTTGTGGATCTCGACACTTGGCCGGACCTTGGCAGCCGGATTGTCATCTGCTCCTCTTGCACCGAGAGGCTGATCGCGTTCTTCCTCAGAGTGGCAGTAAGGGGTGCGGACTTGCCCGGTTTGCGAGCTTGGAGGTAGATCGTCAGAGGTCCTTCTGATCCTGTAGCTGTCTCGGTATGAGCTTGTACGTCTCCTTCATCAAGGTGCCTCTTCGACTTTTCGTATAGGCAGGAGTCTGAGTAGTAGGATTTGACCCCTTTGAAGGGATCGATATCAGCAAATTATGTCTTCACGAAGCCGTGTTTGTCGACATATTTGAAGCACTGGTGTAGCGTGGAAGGCAGGATCATGTAATCGTGTATCCATGGGCGCCCCAAGAAGATGTTATAAGAAGTGTCTGTATCTATGACGTAGCAGGTGACTTCAGATTAGAGGTCGCCAATTTGACACTTCAGACGGATCTTCCCAATAGGGTAGCTCCTGCCCGAATTAAAACCGCTGATGGCGGTGCTTGGTGGTGTCAGGCGATGCATTGGGATGCGGAGCTGATGTAGCAGACCCTTCGGGATGATGCTTATGGACGAGCCAGGATCTGTGCATCCGATCCACCTTCACGTCGCCGATGTACCCCGTGTAGTATAGCGGGCGATCGTGTACGTTGGTTTTGATGAGCATGTCCTGCGGAGTGAAGTCGATGTTGGGCATTGCTCCCGTGCAAGCACTGTCTTGGAGATCCACGGGTGAGTCCTTTCCGGTGAGGTTAGATTGAGCCAGATAGACATCGGCATTTTGGAGTGCTTCGCTTAATGCAATACGAACGTCCTTGGAGAGCCTTAGGAGTTCGTACAGTGACAACTTGGTCGGTGTGTTAGCCAATTTTGCTAAGATGTCAAAGTTGTAGGGCCTCTCTAGCCAATGGGCTGCCTCTTTTCGAAGGGATTTGTCGAAGCGAGTCTCCCTCGGCCTAGGCTTGTCGGTCGTCGAAGGCTGAGCCGGTCCCGGAGCATCAGTTGTAGTGGGTTGATGATTTTTGGCTGGATTGTCAACCACAGGTTGGGATTATGCTCCGGACCGCGTGACGACGGCTGTAGCTTCCTCGTTGTCTGCCGAGATTGTGTGGCAGGTCCTGACTTTTCTACTTTTCTTTTTGTCTGTGGAAGATGGTGTGGGCCAAGTCACTTCTGACACCAAGTCTGGATGGATCCACATGACCTCCCCTCGTGATGTGGTGAGGGGTACTAGACCGGCAGCCTGATCTCGGGGAGGTGGAAGATTGGTAATCTCCATTGTCGCTAGAGGGACGAGGATCACCCCGTCTTGAGTCTCCGTCGGAGGGAAGCTGCCGAATTGTACGGACACCATATTGGCCGCCACGGTTACCTCTTCGAAATCGATGGCCAGAGCGTTCGAATCGATGACGTTCTGGATGTACCGTTCCAGCTGGTAGTAATCGTGTATAGCATGATGAACATAGCGATGATAATGGCAGTACTTTAGATTCTCCATCTCTGCCGGCCGCGGTTCCCGTCTTGGTGGAGGAAGCTGAATTCTGTCCCCTTGTATGAGCATGTCCAAGATGGGCTTGACGTAACTGTCTTCGAAGGAGTAAGTGATTTGCGGCCATTGTTTGTCTGTGGGCTTCGGCTCAGGTTTTTGTGCTGTATCGGCCACCATAGCCTGCTTTCCCTTGCTGTCCCGATTGTTGGAGGGGCTACCCCCATTATCATTGTTGGGATGCTTGCCCTTGTTTTCTCCTTCCGAGATGTGCAATCCCAGTTGGCGAGCCTTCTTCAGTCGTTCTTCCGCGCTTGTGGCGCTGATGATGAACGTCTTCCAATCTTTGAATTGACTTTCGCCCATCCAGAGACTGATTGTTGAGAGCAGTCTCTTTTGGCAAATTTCAATCTAAGAGGAATCTGGATTTTCGGAGGGCAGCTTCATGGCGGTTTGGCGGAACCGCTCAATGTAGTTCCTTGTTAATTCCTTCTCCCCTTGGACGACGTCCATGAGGGTGGACATGGTGACGTCCTGCCCTACTTCGTAGAATCTCTCCAAGAACAGGTGTTTGAAGCCGGCGAAGGAGTGGATGCAGTTGTCCGGCAGATTGCGATACCAGTCGAAAGCGACTCCTTCCAATGCCCCAATGAATAATCGCGTGAGGATAGCATCATCATGGGGCAGATGGTCGGTGGTGACCTCGAAGTAAGTGATGTACCGACTTGCTGAGGTCTTGCCATCATATGGGTTGATATTGAACGGCTTATATTTTGGTGGGAATGGCACATCCCTACATTCGGCAGGGTATGGTTGCCGTATTCTGAGGTCTTGAGCATTTTTTCGGGCATGGAACATGGCTCGGAGCTCCTAAACCTCTCTTCTTACTTCTCGGGCCTCATCTGTCGCGGTAGGGGCTATTATTTCGAGCGGATTGTTGCCCGGGTTCGGTGCCGCCGAGTTCGAGTCCGCATTGACCGCGGGACCCGTGCTCTTTTGGCCAGACGTTCCTCCTTGCAGAGTTGGAAGAGCGGCTTTGATTTCATCTACGGACTTGACCAAGGCCTGCAGTATCGCCTCTAAAGTGTCGATGCGTTGGCGATCGCTGGAACCACCTTGATTGCTGTCCGTCATAAACATCGTCTTTATATGAGGAGTGATGGAAGGAATGGTGGAGGATGTGCCCTCCGAGTCATACCCATACACCGAGAAGTCATCGGGGTAGGTGGGAATGTTCTCTTCGGGCTCGGACTCGGAGGAAACGGTTTCCCCAGCCTCAGAGCTTGCTTCGTTTTGAGAGTCATGGTTGTCCTTGGGGACATCAGCGTCTGTTGTACCTGATAGAAGAGTTGCTTCCCTGGGCTCAGCTCCTTGAAACATCGGATTGTCGTGGATGTTCGGAGGAGTGCTACCCCCAGCTCCCACGACCCCTAGCGATGTAGATGATGAATTTCCCATTGCAGCAGATTTCGTTTTTGAACGGGTGTGTTGGAATATTCTGGTGGAGGACAGCCATTTAGACGACAGTTTCTTAGCTGTAGTGGTTGATATTTTGGGGCTGGAGATGCTTGTCTTCTTCCCTCTCCCCTCGGCAGGGACTTTCTGAGTGGAATTGCAGAAGACAACAGGAGGTGCCTCGTCTTCTGAGCTTGGGTGCTGTAGTCTTTGGAAGACGGACGGCCGGTCTTCTATTGCTGTCGCGTTGTTGCAACAGCAGTTGACGATAATTTGGGTACAGTGATGTCCAAGCGAGGACTCTTTACACGCCGAGGCTCCTTCTTTTTCCTTGTGCTTGTGGAGGATCGCCTCACGCAGGTCAGAGGAACCACTTTATCCTTTTGCCGCCGGGGGCTGAACTCGAGCAGTTCTATACAACTTCCCATCAGAGGCCCGTGTGATAATCAACGGGATGCCCCGATAGTTAGAGGTTGGGACAGCTAACTAGGCTTGGTGAGCCCGCGCTGCCCTAGACTTACTCCTTTTAGCACTTGCGGGTGCGTAATAGGAGGAGTCCAAGTTGTATACCACAGAGTCTTGCTTATCATCCAGAGAACCATCAGGGTCAGGACCGCATGAGAGACGGTTGAAGACTGATCGAGAGAAGCATGGAACGGACGCTAAGCGGCTAGAATTGGGTACCGTGCAGGCTGTCTGCATGCGGATGTCTTCTGCCGTTGGATGAGTTATTTTTATGTGGCTAGGAGTCACGACCGTGTAGGCTGGCTGCATGCGGTTGGCCATTGTGGCCGTATGGGCTTTCTGCAAGCGATTGACTTTCTTAGCCGCATGAGTTTCATCCATGTGGTTGGCAACTGTAGCCGCAGAAGCTATGCGGTTGACAGATGTGGCCGCATGAATTTTCTTTATGCGGCCGACGGATGTAGCCGCATGAGCTTTCTCCCTGCGGCTAATACACTTATGCGGCTCGGATCGCATAGAGTTCCTCTTTGTCCCTGCAAGTCGAGCATCATAGTATTTTCTTCTGCCGGACTTGGGGACAGCAGAGTCGTCTATGATCTGAAGTGGGGCCGCGGGAGAGTCTTCTCCGCCGTTTTGAGCAACAAAAGGTATTTCTGCAAGAGCTTCAGTAGGAACGAAGGATCGGGGCCTCCACTCCTTGCGGGCCTTCTTTGTGCGGGCTCGCTTCTGGAACGGGCCAGCGCTCTTGTCGGAGAGCATTTCTTCGAACGCCTGTTGGTCGAACCGGGCAACCATCTTCTGTTACGTGGAGCCAAGCTTGGCTGCATCCGATTGCGTCACCAACTCCTCAGCCGTGGAGAAGTTTGTCCCCAGCAAAGTCGCCATAGTGTTTGCCATGAAATATAAAAGAACAGAATAATTATCGGAGGATCGGACTTTTAGTTCACGTTACAAACTCGCTTGCACAAAGAAAGCCTAGGGACGAAAACCTAGGTACAGCAGTCTAAGTATAATTGTTTATTTTAGATTCTGGGGGGTGACGATAGAGGCTTGGGAAGGCGACGGCATCCCTGCCTTACTCCTTGGACGATCGGTATGCAGCCTTTGCTCCTGTGAAGAGATGGTTGGCGTTGATGAAGAAATGCACTTCTTGCTCTCCCTCTATTACTCTTCTGGCTTCTCTCTCTTTGTGTGTATTTTCTCTCTGATTATTGGGGGATTCTCTCTGTATTTCTTTCTCTGATAGCGTATCTTTTTCACAAGGGAATGGCACCTTGCTATTTATAATAGTGGGGGCATCATTAGGGTTTGGATGATTACCCATTCTCAAAGTGGCGGTGGCCTGATGTATAATCAATCTGGACCCTTAGTTTAGGGCGTGAAGGATCTGGGCCATAAATGGGGATAGTATTGAATCCTGTGAATGATTAATGCTGATTGCTTTAAATCTTCATGATTGGTTGTGTCAAGCTTGGATCTCTCACCACGTGTCCCATTGGCTTGATCATGAATGATATGACCTGATCTCATTAATTATGAGGATAACGTTAAATATGGTCATTGGGATCTGGTAAATCTTTGATTGATCTGCATCCCATAATCATCCTTGCTACCAGCTATCAAGTCATGGGGACCATTGAATCTCTGTCACGTGTCTTAATGGTGGACCCTGTCAGAACCGCATGGTATCCATGAACCGCATGAGACAGCGTCTCAGTGAGCCATATAGGTATAGTACTTGCGAGCAGCATAGGATAGTTTCTCGGTGAGCCGCATAGGTATAATACTTGCGAGCCGCATGGGATGGCTTCTTGGTGAGCCGCAGGAAGGTGATTCTCGTCAGCCGCATGAAACTGTTCTTCACTGGAGCCGCATGGGAGTAGCCATGTGTCAATCTCGGATCGCGTCAGAGATTTTCTCCTATTCCCAAAGAGTCCGTCATTATGTCAGGACCATTATGACACTTCATGTTAGAGCCGTCAGCTGTCACATCATGGCAGAGCATTGAATAGGGCCATTATTCGATGGCCAGCTGTGTGAAGGGGTCCCATGGGGGCACGTGGTGTTGATCGAGCCGTATATCTCTGTTGGTCGAATGTGAGCCGTATGTACTTCTGAACCGCATGCGGCTGGAGGACTCTTTGAACCTCATAGGACTGTCCCTATGTAAGCCGCATGGACTCTCCTGCCCCGAGCCGTATGAGACTAAGAGTCTCTCTGAACCGCATGGGACTGCTCCTGTATGAGCCGCATGTGGTTCTCCTGTTCCGAGCCGCATAGATCATCATTCTGATATTTTCCATGCTTCTACACCCATAGTTGAAGAAGAGATCCTATTGGGCACCAGGTCAGGGAAAACCTATCTACGGGAGCATCCTGAAACTCAGGAGAATCCTGCTTCATCTTCTGAGGTTGTTCTAGTGCAGCCTATATCTACAAAGGACATCCCTTCTACATCATTACCGGTTGTGGAACCAACTCCTTCTAAATCGATAGCAGTCGACAAAGGCACACAACAAGTCCACTTCGACAAAGTTTTGAAGCAGTATTCCCCCTCTGGACTTGAGAAGCCGTACAACTTTGACATATTGGCTCAATTGGCCAACTCACCGGCCAGGCTGTCCATCTACGAGCTCTTACGCCTCTCTAAAGAGACTCGAGAAACACTGAGTGAGGCTTTGATGCAGGCAGAAACTTGCCTAACTCTTCTCAAGAAACCTGAATCAAAACCTGTCTCTTGTCTCCACTGCCATAGTGTACTGGAATTAATTCCAAACATTACCTTCACACAAGATGACACGCTGATGGAAGACAATCGATATGACCGTCCTCTCTACTTTACAGGATATGTCGACACCATGAAGGTCGACCGTATTCTGATAGATCCAGGGTCAGCACTCAGTATCATGCCGAAGACGATGTTGGATGCTCTAAAGATTCCAGTGCATAGCCTCTCTGGCACTATCACCATCATCCTGGGATTCAACTAGGGAAGGAGTGAACCTTTAGGCAAGATACACCTAAAACTCTAAATTGGTAATCTTCGCACGAAGGTGACCTTCTACATTATAGACAACCATGGTTGCTCTTACAATGCTGTTCTAGGAAGACCATTCCTTCATGAACACAATATTGTTCCTTCTACTCTCCATCAATGCTTCAAGTACGTTGATGACAAAGGAGAGGTCCAAAAAAAAGTTGCAGATCTTTACCCTTTTAAAGGCGTTGAAGCATATTGCAACGACGCTCGCATGTACAAAGAAGAGTTTATGAAGGTAGTACTGGCCATGGATGTTGAGGAAGAACAAGAAGCAATGCCCAATGACACTCTCATCATACCTGTCAATGGGCGTGTCTCTCATCCTCAATCCTCCAAACCACTGGCTATTCACCTGCCGGCCCGGAAGCAATCAACTGGTGGTAATCAAAATAAAAGGGAGCTCTCTTCTTCGGAGACACTGGTTATCGACTTACGTCATAACAAGGATAAAAGGGAGCTCACCTCTTCTGAGCCACTTGTTATCGACCTCCGTCGTAACAAGGATAAAAGGGAGCTCACCTCCTCTGAGCCGCTTGTTATCGACCTTCGTCGCGACAAGTCTAATCCTCCTTGCTCTTCTTTTTCTCCCCTTTAATCGATCTGACCAAGCCTACTAAGGTTAAAGGTCTTGTTGTAAATACGGATGCACAAATCAATGAAAAAATATCTCATTTCCAGTATACTGATGTCATTTATCATACTAAATGCTATTTGGATATGTTAGACAACTTTCAGTCATTTACAATAGGGGTCGTACAATCCTTTCAGACAGAAATCTTATTTGAACATCCAGATGACTCATATTTTGTTGTCCCTTCTCGAAAGAGAGACGAGAGTCCAATACTTTTTAGTACAGGGCCAGAACAAAAATTCAGCTATACGGATGATAGCAAAAGTAACGAAATGGGACATCTCCAACTTCGTCGTTATAGTCAACAATCAAAAGACATCATCCGAAAGATGGGTTATGACTTCAAGAATGGCCTCAATTATGGTAAGGGTAGACGAACTCCTATCCGTACGGTTGTTCCGAAAAGAAAATTAGAGATGTACTACAGCAGGACGAAAAGAGGTCTCGGATATACTTTACCTCCAGTCTTATCTCAAGAAGTCTCCGAATTCGCTAATGAGGAGCGCTCTAACTCTTGATTCCAGCTCATGGGATTCTGACACAAGCATTGGTCAAGTTCATTGATTGATCATATCTTCTAACATGGTCTCCACTGAACTCCCATAAGGCTATGACGAGGATATCGAAGAAAATCCTGAAATAGATCCTTGGGTTCAACGAATGGATACCCAATGGGAACTCCGATTCGAACAACGAGAACCTCCTACCGAAGATCAATTGGTTCAAATTAATGTAGGAGAAAACGGGTCACCTCGTCCAATATTCATCACCAAGAACCTTCCAGAGGCGGATAGGCAAGAATTAATCTTTCTTATTCGAGAATACATTGATGTTTTTGCTTGGATTTATGAAGACATGCCAGGTTTAGATCCCAAAGTTGCTACTCATAAACTGAATATTTTGTCTAATGTAAAGCCAGTCAAACAACAGCAAAGGCGATTAAAGCCAGAAATAATGGATGCAATTGATGATGAAGTCAAAAAGCTCATAGCTTGTGGCTTTATTTGAGAAGAACATCATCCTGATTGGGTAGCCAACGTTGTTCCAATCTTGAAAAAAAATGGCAATGTTTAAATTTGTATCAACTTTCAGGATCTTAATGAAGCTTGTCCAATGGATGAGGTTCCTCTCCCTATCACAAATGTCATGATCGACAACACTTGTGGGTTCGAAAGGATATCCTTCATGGATAGATTCTCTGGATACAATCGGATTCGGATGAATCCTGAAGATGAAAAACATACCTCTTTCTGCACTCCTTGCGGAGTCTACTGCTACACTATGATGCCATTTGGTCTCAAGAACGCTGGTACAACTTATCAACGAGCTACTAGTACCATCTTTCGAGATCATCTGCGCAAGACTGTCAAATGCTATATCGACGATATTGCTGTCAAGAGTCATCTAAAGGAAGATCACATCCAAGATTTAAGAACTATCTTCAATCTAATGCGCCAACATCAACTAAAAATGAATCCCACCAAGTCATTCTTGGGTGTCTCTAGTGGTAAATTTCTCGGCTTCGTCATTACCTCTAAAGGTATACACGTGGATCCTGAGAAGATCAAAGGCATTCAAGAGATGCGTCCTCCACGCAACTTAAAAGAGCTACGAGGATTCCAAGGTGGACTTGCGTACATCAGGAGGTTTATTTCAAATCTGTCTGGACGCTGTAGACCGTTTACTCAGTCAATGAAGAAGGGTGTATCATTCGTTTGGACCGAAGAATGTCAACGAGCATTTGATGATCTATAGAGGTATCTAATGAACCCACCAGTCTTGGTGCCACCAATCTCAGGCATACTATTCTTAATGTATGTCCGTGCTATGGATCATTCGTTGGGTGCTTTACTTGCCCAGAAGAACAAATAAGGCCATGAACAAGCCATCTACTATCTTAGTCGTACTATGATTGGTGCTGAACACCGTTATAGTCCGGTTGAGAAAGAATTCCTAGCTCTTATGTTCGTTGTTCAAAAGACTCGGCATTATATCATTGGCCAAACCATTCACGTCATTTTTCGAGTTAATCCTCTTCGGATACTGATGAAGAAGCCCAGCACACTCAATTCTCGACTGGCTACATGGGCCATTCTGCTAGCCTAATACGACATGGTTTATGTTCCGTAAAAGTCTGTTAAGGGTCAAGCACTGGCTGACTTTTTAGCAGCTCATCCTGTTCCGGAGACATCTAAGCTTTATGATGAAATTCTAGATAAAACATTGGAATCAAACATGATCTCTGAAGAATTTTCTACCTGGCATCTGTTCTTCGACGGAGCATCTCGGATCGGACCAAATGAGACCATTGTCGCAGAAGTTGGAATTGTTATAGTCTCTCTAGAAGGATTAGCTATCCAAAGAGCTTATTCCTTAGACCATCCGTGCTCTAACAATATGGCTGAATACAATGCCTTGCTTATTGGACTCCAGTTAGCTAAACGGTTGGAGGTCGAATATCTTGAAGTCTATGGTGATTCTAAACTGGTTGTCGATTAGGTTAGAGGAACATATGAAGTTCGCCATCAAGATCTAGTGCCCTATCATGAAGCAGCGATTTACATGGCTACACCATTCAAGGCTTTCTTTATTGAATATGTCCGACGAGCTTGCAACACTGAGGCAGATGCTTTAGCGAATCTCGCGACAGTCTTAGCAATTCCCGTCAAAAGACAACAAGTAGTTGTTGTTTCCAACAGAGAGTTGTTCTACATTGAAAACAATCGCAACATTGAGTTAAGTAACTTCACCGAAGTCTATGTTATCAATGAAGATTGGAGAGATCCTTTCATTGACTTCGTAGTTCATGACATACTTTCTAAAGATCCTAAGGAGGCTACGAGTATTCGTCGACGATCTCTTCGATTCTACTATAATCAGACTGATGGAACTGGGAATTCCCAGGACCCTTTCTTTGGTGTGCGTATTGATCGATAGAAAGTTAAACAGATCTAATACGTGTTCTAACCCTTCATAGGCAGAAACTAGGGTTCACGAATTATACCTACGGCGGAAAGAAGACAAGTGATTCCTGGCAATCTCGAGCGGACGACCCTAAGATCTTCTGCACGTATTCCTTCCTCGGGTTGGACGTCGTGTGGGCGACGATCTCCCAACCTTTTCTTCTCCTTGGCAGCCCTCTCTTTCTCTTCTTACGTGAATCACGAATTTAGAGAAAGTTTCTGATTTTTTGATCGATAATATGGCGGCCAGAGAATAGAGTATATATATAGGCTACGGCAGGGACCATGAGGAGAAATTAGGGTTAGGCCTCCTAACGGATCTGGATATCCCGTGTTCAGCCCGAACACACAATCCAGGCCCATTAACAATAGCTCGGTCCACTAATCAGCTATTGTTGTACTACCTCCGTAATCCCGAATTATGTTTGTGGGCTCCTTTTATTATATGCTTGTTTGGCTCCCCATGTTAAGATATCGTATGTCCGTCGATCAAATTAAGTTACTGACAACTATATTGATTCGACATCTTTTATCCTTAAGTAGTACCGCTCAACTTTATTTGTCATATCGGATATAATCCACCTGCAGGATTTACATGACAATCCTTATGAGCTCCTTAAGGGGACATCATCAACCCGATGTATCGGGACATAGATTCCATTTATAATCAACAGCACATCATACATACAATGTTATTACCCAATTCATAGAGGTTATTGATCCATAATAAATCTCACTCTTTTATGAGTCAAAGTAATGCACACTGCATATACATGTCCGTTATTATATCCGGATTAACAGCACAAGCATCCATAATAACAGAGGTGTTTGTTCTCTTATGTAGTCAGTACAAAGAGAACAACCTCAAGTGGTCCTGTTCAATACACACAAAGTGTACTAGTGTAAACCTATAGTCAAGATAGACTAATACCAGATTACACTACAACCTTTCTAATAGATTGTCCAAGTCCATCTAGGTTGTGAACTATTTATATACTCCATAGGAAACTGATAATATGATCTTCTGTGTGACACCACACACCATATTATCTACAATATAGAATATCAGACATTTGCATTAACACTTGTAACAAATACAATATGCAAACATTTGCCCATATGATTCTCATTCAAAATTTAAGAAAATAAGGTTACTACAAAAGTGACGCTTTTAGTATATAACCCTAACAATCTCCCACTTATACTCAAAGCATTGCTTTTCAGTATACTATTACAAATCTCCCACTTATACTTAAAGCCATGCTGCTACACATCTGACTCCCATTCCCTCAACATGACTGTCAAAAGCCTTAGCTGGTAAGCTCTTTGTAAAGGGATCAGCTAGGTTGTCGGCTGATGCTATCTTGATCACAGCAACTTTTCCTTTCTTTATGAAATCTCGTATCAGGTGGTACTTACGCTCAATGTGTTTGCCTACCTTATGGGCTCGTGGTTCCTTCGAGTTTGCCACTGCACCACTATTATCACAATAAAGTGTAATAGACTTAGGCAAACTAGGTACCACATCCAAGTCCAACAGAAAGTTTCGGAGCCAAACCGCTTCTTTGGCTGCCTCAGAGGCTTCCACATACTCGGCTTCCATGGTGGAATCAGCAATACATTTTTGCTTGACACTCCTCCACACAATGGCTCCACCTCCCAAAGTAAACACATAACCTGAGGTAGATTTCCTGGAATCCCTATCTGATTGAAAATCTGAGTCTGTATACCCCATGGGAACTAAACTATCTGCCTGGTAAACTAGCATATACTCTTTAGTCCTTTTCAGGTACTTCAAAATATGCTTTACGGCAGTCCAGTGCTCTTGTCCTGGGTTAGACTGATATCTGCTGACCATGCCTACGGCAAAACAGATGTCTGGTCTCGTACATAGCATTGCATACATTAAGCTTCCTACTGCTGAAGCATAAGGAACTGCCTTCATGTTCTCTATCTCTTTAGGTGTCCTCGGACACTGCTCCTTCGATAGAGCAATTCCATGTCTAAAAGGTAAGAAACCTTTCTTAGAATTTTGTATACTAAAACGAGTTAGTACAGTATCGATATAGGAAGCTTGGGATAAGCCCAACATCCTTTTCTTGCGATCTCGTAGAACTTTGATCCCAAGGATGTGACCTACTTCTCCCAAGTCCTTCATATCAAACTGTTTGGATAACCATACCCTTACATCAGATAATACCTTTACATTGTTTCCAATGAGCAAGATGTCATCCACATAAAGTACTAGGAACACCACCACGTTTCTGTCACACTTTCTGTATACACATGCTTTATCCTGACAATGATCAAATCCATAGAATTTTATCACCTGATCAAAACATATGTTCCAAGATCTGGAAGCTTGCTTAAGTCCATAAATGGACTTCTTGAGCTTACAAACAAGATGCTCCTGGCCCTTTTCAATGAACCCGTCTGGTTGCTTCATATAGATGTCTTCCTCAAGACTTCCATTAAGGAAAGCTGTCTTGACATCCATTTGCCAAATCTCGTAATCGAGATAAGCTGCAATAGATAAAAGAATCCGAATAGACTTAAGCATGGCTACAGGGGAAAAGGTTTCCTCATAATCGATACCCTCTCTTTGAGTAAAACCTTTTGCTACAAGCCGTGCTTTAAAGGTTTCAACCTTACCGTCTGATCCTCTTTTTCTCTTATAGACCCACTTGTATCCAATGGCTTTTACACCAACGGGTGGTTCTACAAGCTCCCAGACCTGATTAGAATCCATAGATTCTATTTCAGATATCATTGCTTTTAGCCAAGACTCTGCATCTTTATCTTGGAGTGCTTCATTGTAGGTACAGGGATCATAATCTTGTTCCTCAGGGACGAAGTCTGATGACTCTCCCAAGAACATATATCTATCAGGTTGTATCACAACCTTTCCACTACGACGAGGCACTATCGGTTGTGGTGTAACATTTGTGACACATTGTGCAGTTATTTGTGGTTCATCCTCTTGTACTGTTGGTATTGAAGTACTTGGTGAAAACACAGGTGTAGGCAACTCTAGAGGGGGGTGAATAGAGTTTGTGTCGATAATCACCAAATAAAAATTAACTCTATATTACCTCCACAAAATAACTATCAAGATAGTAAATAAATCAGAAGGAAATGCGGAAGTAAATAAAGATCAGAAGAGCATACGCAAACACAGCAGTTTTAACCTGGTTTCCCTCATGGAGGACTAGTCCAGGTCTGAGAACTCTAGCTCAGGATTCAAATCCACTATTTGTGAAATAGTAGTTTACAACCCGTGCCTTTTCTTCAGAAGAGCACGTCAACTTCTTACAGAGGATCGCAGTGGCGATTTGCTTGGATTTTTCCAAGCGACTTGGAATTGTCCAAGTGACTTTTCTTTTCAACTCTTGCACAAAAACTTCTAGCTGAATCGCACTTGAGCACCTTGGGGCTTAGGAAGTTTTGTGGCTAGTAGATTGGAAGAGTAAGGCTCTTGACTATATAGGTTATGTAAGAGAAGAAGAATAGAAGAGTGGATGGTTTCAAATGAGAGAAACCAAGGCCTATTTATAGGGTTCGGGACAAGCAGAATTCGGCCAGAATTCGGTATGGATAATTCAAATTTTTGGCCGTTGGACAGCTTGTAACAAGCAGGCCCTAAAAATCAGGGTGCTGGAAATCAGGGGACAGAGTTCGGCCCGAACTCTGTGTGGAGGCAGAGTTCGGCCCGAACTCTGTCTCCAGCAGACAGAATTGGTCCATTGGGCTTTTGGACTTTGTGGAGCTTGGGCTTGGTTCAGGAATTGGTCTGTTGTATGGTAGAGCTTTGGAGAGATATGCTAGGGATTGAGATGACTCAGTGTGACTCAACGTACACATTCTCCTAGACTCAATAAATTGAAGATTACAGACTTAGAACAAGTAGGAAAACCAAGAGCCCTTTGATGATGCCTTTCTTCTGATATTTGAGCAGCCCTGAAGACGTCTTTTTTCCTGATAGCAGTCGTCCAAAGATATACAGATCTGAAAATCTGAATACCTTTATGACGCCGTCTTCGCTCCATCATTAATTCTTCATTAATTCTTTAATTCTTCATTGCCTATGTCGCTAGCGGAACCCCCGATGCGAGGCCCCGGATAGGTCGCTAGGCGGTTCGGAGATATCTTTTTTTTTATGATGCCGTCTTCGCTCCATCATTAATTCTTCATTGCCTATGTCCTGTTTGATCATGTTTGATCATGCTTACTGCATGTCTACAAATACATGTTAGGCCAGCAAAATATGTTGCAGTACGATAGAAGCATAGCAATATAATACAGGACAATTAGGACATTGCTAAGTTTAAGTAACAACATGATAGCATGTTAGGCCAACAAAATATGTTGCAGTACGATACAAGCATAGCAATATAATATAGGACAATTAGGATAATGCTAAGTTTAAGTAGCAACATGATAGTGAGTATATGAGTATTAGTAACATCATTATGTTAAACTTAACTGATTAGCCATATTCAAAAACACAATATAATCATTGGGCCAACACTTGGTGTCTCACGTCTCAGTTCTTCTAGAACAACTCTACTTGTGGGTTTATGGTTCATAACATAGTCTTCCTCTAAGAATCGGGTATTGGTGCTAACAATAACCTTCTGATCCTTAGGACTATAAAATAAACCTTCTTTCGTTCCTCTTGGATAGCCTACAAACAAGCGTACTTCTGTACGAGATTCCAACTTATCTGCTTTTCCATTCAGCACATGTGCTGGACTACCCCAAATGCTAACATGTTTCAGACTAGGCTTACGTCCAATCCACAGCTCTGTGGGAGTAAGAGGTACTGACTTAGAAGGAACCAAGTTCAAAATATAAGCTGCAGTCTCTAAGGCATATCCCCAAAACGAATCTGGCAAATCCGAATAACTCATCATTGATCTAACCATCTCCATAAGAGTTCTATTCCTTCTTTCGGCTACACCATTCTGTTGGGGCGTTCCAGGTGCAGTCAATTGGGATACAATCCCAGCCTCTGATAAATAATCCCTAAACTCTCCAAAGAGGTACTCGTCGCCACGATCTGATCGTAATGACTTGATACATTTTCAATGACGTTTCTCCGTTTCAGTCTTGTACTCTTTGAATTTCTCAAAGCACTCAGACTTACGGCACATCAAATAAATGTATCCATACCTTGAATAATCGTCAATAAATGTGACAAAATATTCAAAGCCACCTCTAGCTTGGATAGTCATGGGTCCACACAAATCAGAGTGAACTAATTCCAACACATCTTTGGCCCTATACCCCTTTGCCGTAAAAGGCCTTTTGGTCATTTTACCTTCCAAGCAGGATTCACAGACTGGTAGTGCCTCCACTTCCAATGAACTCAAAGGTCCATCTTCAACCAGTCTTTGAATCATTCTTAGGTTAATATGCCCCAATCGTAAGTGCCAAAGATATGTTTGGTTCATACAAGAAGGTTCTTTTCTCTTATTTAAGTTAGATGACATATTATTCATTTCCATAAGTTGCATTATGGGCAAAATAGGATTAATGACATACAAATTATCAACCAATGCACCAGAACAGATAAAATGTTTATTCTTTCTAATAACAATATTGTCATTAAAATAAACTGAATATCCATCCTTAACTAACATAGAAACAGAAATTAAATTCCTTCTAAGTGAAGGTGCATAAAGACAATCTCTCAATGTCAAAGACTTATTTCTACCAAAAGATAAAGTAACATCTCCTAATGCAACGATCGATACTTTTGTAGCATCACCCATGAACAAGCATATCTCTCCATCACTGAGCCGTCTGGTTTCCTGGAACCCCTACAATGTATTGCAGACATGATTAGTGGCACCTGTATCTACACACCAGGTGCCGGTAGATAACACCGCTAAACATGTTTCAACTACTAGTAAATGAGATATACCTTCTTTGTTTCCTTGTTTGAGAAGTGGACAATCAGTCTTCCAATGTCCTGACCCTTTGCACTTGAAACATTTGCCTTTCGGCTTTTTCATCGCGCCTTGAGGTCCCATGCCCTTCTTTGCTAAGTTTACCTGTTTCTGAATGTTATTCTTCTTCTTACCGCCTTTTGGCTTAGAAGTAGAAGCCTTTTCAGAAACAAAAACATGACCACTCTGCCTAAAGAGAGATTCAGCATCCTGTAGCTCTTTTGCAAGTTCTGCCAAACTATACAACCTTTTGTTCATGTTGTAATTAAGGCAAAAATTGTCAAAACTTTTAGGCAGAGTCCCGAGAATGATATCGACCTGGGTTTCTCCATCGATTTCAGCACCAAGGATCTCCATCTCATTCAGATGACCCATCATCTTGAGAATATGATCCCTCACTGGTGTCCCCTCAGCCATTTTTGTATTCATCAAACATTTCATAGCAAACTGCCTAGCTGCTCTACTCTGATGTCCGAAGAGTTCCTTGAGGTTATACATCATGTCATAAGCTGTGGCCATGGCCTGATGCTGATGCTGCAGTACATTTGACATAGATGCCAGAATGTAACACCGCGCCATCTTATCTGCCTTTTTTCACTTCTTATAAGCCTCTTTGACCTCTTCATCAGAGTTAGCATCAGGCTTAGGTGGGCATTCCTCAACAAGTACATATTTGTACTCTTTAGCAGTCAGAACAATGTCCAAATTACGTTTCCAGTCAATATAATTAGGTCCAGTAAGTTTGTTTTCTTTAAGAATCACCATAAGTGGACTGAAAGAGCCCATTTTTGAAATCCTGAGAATCACATAAATAAAATTATGTAGGACAAAAAAAACTTTTTGAATTAACTAAATATTGATTCCCTCAAAACAATAATAAGAAATTCACCAACACCTTGAACACCATGAATTTAGCATGCCACGATAGTGTGGACGTATACAAATTCAACTTTCTTCAAGTAGATTTTTCTTATTAATTTTACTATCATGTCAATATAACTTTATGACAAATAAAATTAATATGCTGGTCTTGCTCTGGTCATACAAATAATAGCAGTGACTCCGATGGGGAGGATACCATTATTTGTATCTAAGTGTATACCATTACTTAATACTAAGTCCATTACCTTGTAATGAGTTCCTTCAGATGGAGAAGTGAACACATACTAGGTAACTTTCTACAATTATCCCTAAAGAAGTTTGTACTGGTGATCCATAATTATACTCATCCGATATGGAGGAAAGCACTAAAGCCAACACGTAAGTATAATTACATCACCTACAAACCAGTAATGGAGACCATAGGATTTATACTAAATAAAAATCCTCTCCCACTTAGTTATTTAACAATGAGAGTTTTTCTACTAGTTGATATTATGTCCATGTTGTCCATTATTAATGTAGGCTTGGTTTTTCAAAAAAAACAACCACACAATAATAAACATGCATAATCAGAAAAAGCAAAATGACAAAAATAAGAGAAAATATCCAACTATTATGGTCATCTTTGCTGCTCCGTCCTCAACTATCGAATCCAAAATCTGGCGCTGCGCAGAGCTATACGGGTTGATCAAAAATAATCTGTTTGCCTCTGGACTGCTTAAAACCAGCATCTCGTCCGGCGTCAGAAATAGCCACCACCGCCATCACGATTGATCAAAAATAATTAAAATTACATCAATACTATGCCTCCCGAAGGAGTTCACACATAATCTAGATTGCAAAATTAAAATAATAAGCACGATCAACCCTCGTGATTTTAATTACATCCACAGCAACAACAACATCCACGACATGTCCGTGGTTTAAATAACACAATCAAAAATATGCATTGGACCATAATAGTTGGATCTAAGATGCCTGCAAAACCGAGTTAGAACAGGTCTACATCTATCGACTATTATACAGCGCAGGTTTTATTGGACAACATGGACGTATCAATCAATACGTAGATCCAAAGTAGCTCTGATACCAATTGATGGAACTGGGAATTCCCAGGACCCTTTCTTTGGTGTGCGTATTGATCGATAGAAAGTTAAATAGATCTAATACGTGTTCTAACCCTTTATAGGCGGAAACTAGGGTTCACGAATTATACCTGCGGCGGAAAGGAGACAAGTGATTCCTGGCAATCTCGAGCGGACGACCCCAAGATCTTCTGCACATATTTCTTCCTCGAGTTGGACGTCGTGTGGGCGACGATCTCCCAACCTTTTCTTCTCCTTGGCAGCCCTCTCTTTCTCTCCTTACGTGAATCACGAATTTAGAGAAAGTTTCTGATCTTTTGATCGGTAATATGGCGGCCAGAGAATAGAGGATATATATAGGCTACGGCAGGGACCATGAGAAGAAATTAGGGTTAGGCCTCCTAACGGATCTGGATATCCCGTGTTCAGCCCGAACACACAATCTAGGCCCATTAACAATAGCTTGGTCCACTAATGAGCTATTGTTGCACTACCTCCCTAATCCCAAATTATGTTTGTGGGCTCCTTTTATTATATGCTTGTTTCGCTCCCCATGTTAAGATATCGTATGTCCGTCGATCAAATTAAGTTACTGACAACTATATTGATTCGACATCTTTTATCCTTAAGTAGTACCGCTCAACTTTATTTGTCATGTCGGATATAATCCACCTGCAGGGTTTACATGACAATCCTTATGAGCTCCTTAAGGGGACATCATCAACCCGATGTATCAGAACATGGATTCCATTTATAATCAACAGCCCATCATACATACAATGTTATTACCCAATTCATAGAGGTTGTTGATCCATAATGAATCTCACTCTTTTATGAGTCAAAGTAATGCACACTGCATATACATGTCCGTTATTATATCCGGATTAAGAGCACAAGCATCCATAATAACAGAGGTGTTTGTTCTCTTATGTAGTCAGTACAAAGAGAACAACCTCAAGTGGTCCTGTTCAATACACACAAAGTGTACTAGTGTAAACCTATAGTCAAGATAGACTAGTACCAGATTACACTACAACCTTTCCAATAGATTGTCCAAGTCCATCTAGGTTGTGAACTATTTATATACTCCATAGGAAACTGATAATATGATCTTCTGTGTGACACCACACACCATATTATCTACAATATAGAATATCAGACATTTGCATTAACACTTGTAACAAATACAATATACAAACATTTGCCCATATGATTCTCATTCAAAATTTAAGAAAATAAGGTTACTACAAAAGTGATTCTCATTCTACTATAATCAGACCACCAAGACTCTCTATCGACGAACTAATGACGGCCTACTCTTGTGCTGTCTTACTGGTGATAAAGCAAAGCGGGTATTGCGTGAAGCTCATGACGGTGTCTGCGGAGCACATCAACCCGGCCCTAAGCTACAGGTTCGTATCCGACGAATGGGTTACTACTTGCCCTCTATGGTATCTGATGCTATCGAATATACAAGCAAATATCGAGCCTGTCAAATCCATGCAGATTTCATCAATCAACCATCAGAATTTCTTCATCCGACTATTGCTTCCTGGCTTTTTGAAGCTTGGGGCATAGATATTATAGGTCCCATCAATCCTTCTTCTTCGAAGGGACATCGGTTTATACTAGCAATAACGGATTATTTCTCCAAGTGGGCCGAAGTTATACCTTTGGCTGAAGTCGAAACCAGCAGCGTCATCATCTTCGTCAAATACTATATCATTTATAGATTTGGTGTACCTCGACGAATCATTCACGACAATGGACCTCAGTTCATTAGTTAAAAGTTTACTAGGTTCTGTGACGATCATCGGATTGACAATGTCGCCTCTACAGCTTACAATCCTGCTGCTAATGGCTTGGCTGAAGCCTTCAACAAGACTATCATCAAACTCCTTAAGAAGTTTGTGTCTACTAACAAAAGGAACTTGAGTGAAAAGCTCGGAGAATATCTATGGGCATACCGTACTACGGTCCGCAACCCCACAGGCTGTACACCTTTCTCTCTGGTGTACGGTTGTGAAGCAGTTCTACCTCTGGAACTTCAAATTCCATCTTTGAGAATTGCCATCGCTAACGAACTTACTACAGAGAACAATGATCTTCTTCGACTTCAAGAATTGGAGGCGCTTGACGAGAAGCGGCTATTGGCTCAAAAACATATTGAGTTGTATCAAGCCCGCATCTTGAAGGCTTTTAACCGCAAAGTTAAAGTCAGAGCCTTTTAGAAAGGAGAACTTTTCTAACAGTTAGACGTCCTATGACTATGACTCACATGAGCAAAGGCAAGTTTGACGTGAAATGGGAAGGGCCTTATATCGTAAGCAAAGTTTTCTCAAATGGAGCCTATCAACTCACAGAGTTGGACGGTCGAGTTGCGATGTTGCCTATCAATGGCAAATTCCTTAAAAAGTACTATATATAAATACAAAAGAGATTTCTTGTAAATGTGACAAGACAATTCATAAATTTTTTTTATTTCATCATAAACGATATTACATGATATCAAAGACGAGGATCACTATCGTCCTTTTTAAAGACAGGACGAGGACCACTGCCGTCTTTTTTAAAAATATAGTCAGCAAAGGAGCTGAGGACATTCTTGCTCGATTTTACTAGAAACGCGCAAGCGGCCATCCTCATAGCCTCCTCTTCTTCAGTCTTCCCTAGCTCAACTAGGAAGGCCAAGATATCCTGTGGCGGCTTGGGTGCAGACGAACCTTCGCCCGCCTCCGTCTGCTTTGGCTGGGTTGGCTCGGCTGGACGTTCCTCAGCGGCTTCTTCGACCTTTGGGACGATCTCAGCCTTCTTGGATGCATCTTCAGATGACATTTTGTGTTAAAAAAATTAAAACTGATCATTCTATCTGAATTTCTGTTCTATTTATAGACAGAGATTCTTGAGATAGTCTATTATGAGAACCGAAGCGATGTGTTCTTCACAACATTCACTTTTTTATTACGACGGTTCATCCGTTCATTCCATTCATCCGACGGTTCACCCGTTCATTCTATTTTGGTTCACCCGTTCACTCCATCCAATTCACGGTTCATTCGTTCATCCCGATGATTCATTTCGTTCATTCATTCTGATGACTCATCCGTTCATCCATATTAGCAACTTGTTATGTATTGATTACCTTTGATTAAATTGTCTACCAAAATAATGATATTCAAAAAAAATTATATTCTGCCATGTCCACATTACCTCTGAGCAGATATAAGGAATATAATTATTTTCTAAATCAAGAAATATATCATGTCCTGAACCTCTGAATATATTTTATATCGCTATTATTTATATCCGTAACAGGATATGCAACAAATAATAGAGCCACAAAATAATATCTTTTCATTGATTCATTGATAAAGTGAAAGATATTACTAAAAGACATACTGCAAGGAAGAAAATACAGAATGTTTTCTTTCATTCAGCCGGAGGGATCATAGGATCAGCAATCTGCTGCTTCAAAGTTTGGAGCCGTTCATCACGAGAATCCAGCACTCGTTTCCTAGCCTCTGTCATTCCAGATTCAGCATCAAATGTTGGCATGGTGACTAATCGGCGAGCAATTTTATCCTGATGAAACTTGACAAATTTATTTTTCTCATGGATCAGAACATCCAGTTGCTGAACTACGGCCTGGTGCTGTGTGGTCTCTTCATCAACAGCAAGTTGAATGACTCTCAACTCCTCTTGAAGCCGAGCGAACTCTGTCTTCAAATCAGCAACCTTCTTCTCCTTTTCCCAGCAGTAGACGCTACTATATTGAGCTGAGAATCAAACTCTAAGGATTTTGTGGCGAAAGTGCCCAAGAAATTCTTAAAATCAGCCTTTGAAACCTCAGCTTCTTGAGACATTCTCTTGAATTCGGCAGTCACGAGCGGCTCTACTTTCCCCCGATTAAGGTCTTTGTAAACCTTGATCGATTCTTCCAACTCATCCAACACATATTCAAGATAAGCGGCCTGAGCCTCATCACCCTGATCTCGAATGCCTCCGATCAGGTAGGAAGTTGGACCTCTGACTGTATTGAAACCAACATTTTCTTTTTCTATTATCCTTTTTACTAAAGGTCCTAATGAAGTGAAGAAGAAAGTGGTGAAGGAACCAACTACAAATTTGTTTGTAGCCACTACACTAGGTGTGTCAACTACTCCTATAGAAGCTTCAACAGCGGATGCTTGAGAAGGTGGAAGTTCAGCATCTCGAACATTGGCCGTAGCCTCTTTTGACATGGGAACTATGGTGGAGCTGGTCGCCCCTCCCGGATGTTCTTCTGCAAAATCAAATGAACATCATCAGTTTGCCGTCAATAAGGACCATCAAAAAGAATAAAATGAAGGCAACTTACCAACGCTTGGTTAGGTGACAAGATTGTCATTTATTGAAACAGGCTGAAGACTCGCAGAAGTAGTTTCAGACATCACTGCCAGACTACTCCCCGCTTCGGAGCCATCTGATAGATGACGGCTGCCACTGGCTATCGCCTTTGTCTGGACCACGTCAGTGTCTGCCGGAAGAACTGTAGGAGGTTGGATTTCTACATGGATGAAGGTTAAAACATCAGTCATTTGATCTATAAATGAAGATTATCAAAATGAATCAATACCTCTTTGATCTTTTGGATCGGTGGCAGTAGCGTCTCCCGGTGCTACTTCATCAGCAGCATTCTTCTCCTGTGATGCTTGGTCAGCAACATCCTCTTCCGAAACTATGTTGTCGTTAATACCCTCTGCCGGTGTTTCTTCATCACCTGCTGCCTCTTCTGGCACTTCCTCATCATCAGTATCATCGACTGGATCTGCGTCATGGAAGCCAAAGTCACATCCGTCCAGAGCATCGATCATTAGTCGATCTTCCTCAGCGCGATGCAAACTCCGTGTAACTAGAGGATCAGCTGCTCTCATTGCAAGTATAGGAGGCGGCATTACTTCAGGAGACGATTCTGACTCATTGATCGTAATCAGAGCCGCAGTCCCTTTTCTTGCTTCCGTAGCCTCATCTCTTGTCTCTGCAGTCTCTCCTCTTGTTTCTGTGGCCTTATCCCTTATTTCTGCACTTGTAGTTCCTTCTCGTGTATCTATCACTTGTCCAGGCTCAGGAAGAGGTGTAGGAGAAGACATCCTAACCCCAGCGGCAGCACTAACCAAGGCTGATGTACGGATGGGTCTTGGAGGGAGTGTTTGCTTTCTTTCTGAAGGCTATTTTCTTCCTACGTAGAGGCTCTTCGGGACTCTCTACGTCTACACCGTGTGTCTGTCTTTGGATTGAGGAGAGGGTCGTCGCTTCCTCTCTATGAGCTGACTCAGCCTGTTGTCGAGACTGAGATCGGGTAGTGACCCCTTCCGAAGAGTCTATGGCGGTTTTCTTCTTGGAGACAATAGAAGATGGTTCTCCTACCTTTCTTTTCTTCTCCTTGATTGGAGATTTTGCAATCTTCAAAGAAACCCGTAGCGGTTCATTGACTTCTTCAGGAAAATTAGCCTCCCTTGAAGCCTCTAAAGGCGCATCAGCAGGTTCGTGTTCGTCATTATTTCTGGAAGGTAGCAGAACGAGTGCCCCTTTTCTAAAACGTGTCACCGTCGCAAAGCTGTCCGTCAAATTAAAATTCTCAGCAAAAGTATTTGCTGACGTATAGAAGATTGAGTAAGTGTATAGCATGCGCCGGCCTCGGTCGTTCTTTATGGGCATAGAGAATGTTGTCTTGGTATCTCGGGCGTTGTAATAGGCCCAAGCCCGGGCTCCAACAATCAGGTAACCTTTTTCCTGTAAGCATGTTATCGCATTGCCTACATGGAATTGGTCGTAGCCGAATTGACGTGCAAAACAACTTTGAAGATAGGGTTCAAGATAACACTCGTCTTCGAATCGATACACCAGATGCGATGGCCAAATCATTCTCAGCCAGTCAAAGGTTGTACGGCCCAAAGGCGGCATTCTCACCAAGTCGACGAGGTTTGTTGGTACATATTCATAACCAGCTGGAGGGGGAACACAGTAAAAGTTCCATCCTTTGCCAAGATTCATAGCTCACCGACAATCTTTCAAAGTGGTATAAACCCACTTGCATCCGGAGTATCTTCTTAAGAAATTGCCGCTTACCGCCCCCATGGTAGGGTTCATCAGAGAAGGATGGTGTAGAAGAAGCCATCCAAATAAATACGTATACATCAGTTCTAGTCGAGGGAAATGTCCCTTTTCGTCTTTTCTTCGGATCATTGAGTCAACAAAGAGACAGAGTCCGGCGTTCATCTTGTACGTCATTGCTGATAACAAATCCATCCGATAGCCAAAAAATAAACCCACGGAAGTAAACAATACACTGCGATGGAAGGGGTCAACTGCACTGGCCCTGGGAACAATATATCGTCGAAGCCAGAGAGTAAGGAAACCCGCCAGTTGGGCTTCTTTCGACATGGGCCCTAACCCATCCTCATATAGCTCTCGATGAGGTCTCCTTTCTTGAAAGGAGGGTACTGAAGATCATCTTCGATCTTGATGTCCATCTCATCATGCATCTCCATCAACTCTATCACCTCGCTATCGCTAAGCGGTTTGAAGGAGTTGGGGTTGCAGTTCTTGTATTCATTAGCTTTCCTCTCAATAATGTGGTTAAGAAAAAGATACGACAACCAGTTAGTTGAATAGCAAGTGCCGGCCGTGCTACTCTTGTAATACAGAGAACAAATCTTATAATGGCATAGTAGCTCTTCGAAGACATCTACCATGTCGGCATTTTCCTTGCGTAGATAGTCCAATTCATCATTCGTCGAGACGAACTCTTCATATGGGATATTTCCTATCGGCAGATTAGAGATGTATTTCATCTCATACAAGGCTAAGCCGATTTTTCTGCGCGGCGTCATGAAGGTCCCGATTCTGTAATTATATCTTTTCGCCAACGTAAGGACCAAATATGGATTAGGGGGAAACCCATAGACAGTGGCGTACACTGCATGATACAGATCAATTTCTCTGAGCTGACTCTCAAATTGGACCAATATCCAATTGGCCACGCAGCTCCATCTTTTATTCTCTGGGTTAACAAGACCTGTCAATCGCAGGTTATTGTCTGGATATCTCCCTTCCACCTTTGCAAACTCATTTGCAAATATTGGGGTCCTCGCTGGCAACAATAGAGAAGAATCCTCCGGTGGGATACAAGCGGGTTTTAGTCCTCTGAGCAAAGAGCAATGTCGTTCAGAACAGCTGTCGAATACATCTTTATTTTCTGGCCCTTACTTAACATAGATGTTGCCCACTCGGACCTGCTGCAGTGGAGTTATGTCACACTCCATCTTTCTGGGATAGCTCGCAAAAGCGTATCTGGACAGAGGAAGACATCTTGAGATATATGTCAAATATATTATTTTCTCGCCCCTTCGGAAGATTCTCTCCTCCATACGAGGCCTAGGCTGTGAATTCTTATCAAAAGCTTCACAGAAAAAAAATAAGGGTTTCTTGTGTGTGACAGTATCAGCAGTCTGTAGAGGTTGTCCGTTCATCAGACATAATAGGGTCTCATTATCTTGTGCAATCAAGACAGCCTGCCAAGATGATGGCAAAGCGTACTGAGGCAATGAGACATGTGAAAGATCTTCCTTGAACTCTGACTCGGACAGAGTTCCTGCAAGAACTTCGTAGTTTGGGTCTTCTCTGAGGTTAACTGTATTGATGAAGAGACAAACATCAGTATGTGCAAAAGAAATTAAAGTTTTCGAATGAATTACATACACAATTCATCCGATTGCGCTGTGTGCACAATCTATTCGATTGCGCCTGCACAGCCTAGTTGCACAAAACATCAGATTGCGCCAGCGACGTCTTGATGCACAAATCGACAGATTGCGCTAAACACTTTGTCAGTGCTCTCTAACCGATTGCGCAATTAGAGCCAAGATACAGTTTTCATAAAAATAAAAACTGTTGTACATGCAGCCAAAATCCTAAACAGGGTGGCACAAGTGGTTGAAAATACCATCAATTTCTAAAAAGAGAGAGGCATGAAGGTTCGAAATCATCAAAAACCCTAAAAAGGGTTTCGATCATTGTCCATCTTCACCTTGAAGAGCGGGGTGGCCTGTCTCATGGCGAGACACTCGCGGTGCATCACGAGTTGAAGGTTCGACAGGATCTTTACCCTTCTCAGTGGCAGATCTTTTAGGCGCCATGGGTGTCGACGACGAGAGAAGGAAGAAAAAGTTAGAGTAGAATAATCACAAATGCTCAAATGCTCGAAGGGATTTTTCACTCGGGGATTCAAAAGCAAGTAAAACTTAAAAGAACGAAGGAGGAAACTATTTATAGTTTCTCACAGGAACCCAACAGTCACCTCCGATTGCGCTGAGAAAATCGGAACTTATTCCTCAAAACATGCAGGCTTAAGCGCAACTTGATTTCAAATTTGAAATTCAAAGTATTTCGAAACATTAAAATATTTTCAAATTTCGAAAACTTTGAAGGGTTCTTGTAAGTCCTAAAAATCAAGTTGCACCCATCAAATAGTGTACAGAAGTCCAAACTGCGCACCCATCAATGAAAAGTGCTAACATGAATAGCGCCAAAAATCAACCGCGCTAGACTGAACTGTACCACTGCTCGAGCGCGTTAATGCTGATGTTGCAAAGCCATCATTACCTGACAAGAAAATCAAATCCACTAACAGCCTGACAGCCCGAGCAGCGAGGAGTTTGCTCGTTTCCCGTACCATGTCGTACTTTAGGACAACTGTTTAAGTCCCAGCATGGTCCAGCTGTCCAAATCCCAGTGCGATCCATCGACCAGAGCTGAGCGCAGTCTGAAGCTAGCGCTATTCAATCCCAACACAGTTGTGGCACGATCCATCAAGTTTTTTGAAGATAACTGACATTTATTATGTGGCTTACATACCATCAATTGCTCGCCACGTGGCAGCCGCCTGTACACGACCAAGCACATTTTAATCAAACAATGCCACGCATCTAAATACAATTAACCTACGATCGAGCAACTACCCAAAAGCCAGCGCAGTTTATAGCCTGCGCAGTCTGTTACTGGCGTAGTCTATTGTGCACAATCCAGAATAACTACAAAACAGTTAGCTCTAGAAACCTATAAATAGAGTTTCAAGTTCTTCATTAAGTGGGAGAGGTCATTTTTGAGACCATCGGAGATCAGAAGTTCTTGTCCAAGTGCTTCTGCATTCTTCAGAGGCTATTGCCTTCAAAGTTCACATAGTCCAAGGGATAAAGTGATCGTCTTCTGATCAGATTCCTAAAGTTGTACTTTTCCAGAATTTATTGTACTCTTGTACTATTCTTTAGATTTTGTGAAATAAAGAATTTTGTTTTAGCAAATACCCCCCAGAATCAAAACTAAATTGTTCTTAGATTGTTTTCTTGGATTTCTTTCTAGGCTTTCTGTTGTACTTTCAAAGTTTGTAATCAAAACTAGTTCCTCTGTAGTTCTTGTTTGATAATCAATGGCAAATACGATGGCGACTCTGCTGGAGACTTCTTTATCCACTGATGAGAAATTGGTGATGCAATCTGACACGTCCAAGCTCGGCTCTATGCAGCAGATAGTTGTTGTTTACTTTGATCAACAAGCATTCGAGGAAATGCTCTCTGATGGGAGCACTAGTCCGGCACAAAAGCGAGCCAACCCGAAAAGATCCCGTAGGACATGGAGGCCCAAGATCACTGCCCCTCGCCATGCACTGGAAGAAACTCTACTTGCCACTCAAGACGACGGCCAAAGCTTCCATGCGGCCTCACTTCAAACCGCAGAGGTCCCCACTGTCCCCAAATCTTGCAGAGAAAAATACTACGATACTGGACTTTTAGGGGTATAAGGGAAACTCATGCGGTCGAAGAAGAGGCCGTATAAGGAAGGTTGCCGCAAGCAGATTGCCTATGCGGCAGCCAATCCTGGCTGCACACAGAGTTCCTATACGGTAGCCAATCCTAGTCGTAGATAGATAGCCTATACGGCAGCCAATCCTGACGGCAAACAAGATGCCCTATATGGCCCTGTTAGAAGCTCTGTCTTTGACCGTCTCTTATGCGGACCAAACCCCATGCGACCAATGGAGAATGTTGAAGCTTCCAACTTTGACTCTTCTTACTATGCACCTTCGGGTACTAAGTCGAAGAAGTCCAGGGCAGTACGGGCTCTACAAGCCTAATCAACTGTCCAATCTGCTGACTGTCAGCGAGTACCGTTAATGTTACACGGGCCCCTGATAGAAAGATGTACAGAACCTCCCGTATCTAGCCCTCTGCAGTAAATGGATAGGGATGGTCCCAAAAGTCTCCCTATAATGATCGAGAGTAAGTGCTTTTCCTAGCCTCAGATCAGGAAGCAAATATGGTACCTATGCACCCGTGCGCTCAGGATAGTCAAGCCCACAAAATGGATGCAAAGGTAGATCAATATGCCCTCGACTTACGAGAAGTACTCATCCACAAATGCAAGGAGAAAGGGGCAACCTAGGCATGCAGTGAGCCCCCTCTAGGACATCACTGTACCCAAGTTATCATTAACTGCTGTTGCGGGAAGTCGGCAACACCTAAAGACTGGCAGTCCGTCTTTCAACAACTGTACCAGCCAGCACCTGCCCAACGACAACTCGAGAAATAGGTACAAATTTTGGAAGATGAAGGATTTTTTTTTGCCTCCTGTAATTCAACTCGAAAGGTTCCTGCCGACAAGGGAGCAAAGAAGACAGGTTCCTCCAGCTCGGCAACCTCACCCAGCACTGCAAGGAAACTCTCATCTGGAGGATTGCCGCTGACAACCACAGGAGGTGTCTACCTAGGCACCCATTCCAGAAAGAAGCTTCCAACACTCGGGGGTGCATCCTCGAGATCTCTAGGGGTGAACGAAGCTGGGGGTGGTAGTCCCATGAACATATGCAACAACCCGGGGTTCCAAGAAGATGTACAGGGCATAGCGATCCACTGGAATTATACAACAAACTTGGACGTCCACGAGGGTGACCGACTTTGCCAAGACGATGCAGCTTTCTGCGTAGGGGGTAGTACCCCTTCCGAGTCCGAGGAGGAGGACATTTTGACGTTCTCCAACGATTTTTTTTGTACAAGGGTATGACACGGAAACATGTCCTCTACGGTCCCATCTGTCTCTCCCCATGTACAGACAGTATTTATGACACGAGATGATTATAAAGGGCCTAGTGATCGACAACGTCTAGAAGCGCTTGAAGCCATGATCCTAACCTTGTTTAAGTCAGTAGACGAGATCAAAGCTGCCATGCGGACTCAACCAGCAAGGACACCTGGACAAACAAGTTTGGGTCCCACAGTCAACGCGAACTCAAACACGACTGCTCCTCCTTTGGGCGACAATCCTCCTGGAGTATCCGCTCTCTCAGCTGTAGACGAGGCCAGGGAGGAAAGGAGAGAAGTCCAGGAGCTTCGAGTAATGTTCAATCCCCGAGACACCTTCCGGGACCTCAGAATACGGCAGTCGTATCCTGCTGCATGGAGAGACGTTCCTTTTCTTCCGTAGTATAAACCATTTCATATCAATTTATATGACGAGAAGACCTCTGCTAGCCGATACATAACTTATTTTGAAGTCACAACAGACCACTTGCCGTATAATGACGCCATCCTCATACGATTATTTATCGGAGCATTGGAGGGAATCACGTTCGACTGGTACCGCAACCTCCCAGACAACTGCATCCATTCCTTCGACGGCTTCAACCACATGTTCCTGGAAAGGTTCTACGAAGTTGGGTATGATGTCATAATGTCGTCTCTCATGGACGTCGTTCAGGAAGAAAGGGAGCTGATGAGAAACTACATCGAGCGGTTTTGCCAAACCATGATGAGATTACCCCAATGCAATCCTGAAAGCTTCTTGATTAAAATTTGCCAGAAGAAGTTGCTCCCTGCAATTAGTCTCTGGATGGGCAAAGATCAATTCAGGTATTGGATGACTTTCATAATAAGCACTACAAATGGGAAGGCGAAGTTAAAAAAGGCTTGCCAGCTGGGATTACACATCCCAAATGGAGAAGAAAAAGGCAAACGTCCTGGTTCCACCTCAAATAACAACAATAGTGGCGGCACCACCAAAAATAGGGACACCAAAGGTAAATAGGCCATGGTCGCTAGTACGATAAAAAATCCTAAAAAAAGCAAGCAGAAGCTCTGAAGCCCAAGGAGATGACATACTCTTTTGAAGATAGCCATGTCAAGCCTATCTTCGATATGCTCCTGAAGGCGGATAGGATCCGACTCCATGATGTAAAGCGCGATCCTTGACCAGCAGAGATCGAGGATTCGAAGTATTGTCACTTCTGCCGATATGTCCAACACCCTACGTAGGAGTGCTTCACATTAAAGCGATACATCCAGAACCTCATCAACTCTAATGCTCTGTCGCTGGATTTCGAAGAGGTTACCGTGGCTGCAAACATGGTATTCGTTAAGTTCGACGACTTCTCCAAACAAAAACCCAAGATGGGGTAGTACCCGTTCCTCGGGCAATGATGGAGCTTACTAGCCTTCCACATATCTGTGACCAGACGACTGGATTGGTGTCTCTCACCACGTCACGAGGAGTGGTCATGTGGGTCCACCCGGACTTAGTGCCCGAAGTTACCCAAGCGGTGCCATCCTCAAATAGCAAAAAGAAGGACAGGAGGTCCAGATCCTGCTATACAATCTCGGCCGAAGCTAAGGAAGCGGCGGCCGTTGTTACCCGGTCTGGCGCACAATTCTAGCCTACTCTGGGTAAATTCAGTCGAGGACCCTCAGCCGGCAACGCTGCCTGCTATTGATGTTCTGGGACTATCTCAGCCTCCACCGACAGATATATCCAAGCCGAAGAAAACCTGCTTCGACAGGCCGTTACGTAAGAACGCACTTCATGGGTTGGAGAGACCTTACAACTTTGACATACTAGCACAACTGGCTAATACGCCAGCAAAGTTGTCGTTATACGAGCTTCTAAGGCACTCCAAGGATATTCGTGTCGTATTGAGCAAAGCACTCCAGAATGCTGATGCCGACTTAGCTCAAGTCAAGCCTACAGGGAAAGACTCATCAGCAGATCTCCAAGGCAGCAATTATGCAGCTGCAATGCCCAACATCGTATTCACTCCACAAGGTATGTTAATTAAAACCAACTTGCATGATCGCCCCTTGTACTACACTAGATACATAGGTGACATCAAGGTGGATCGGATGCACATCGATCCTGGCTCATCAATAAGAATCATCCTGAAAAGCTTCCTTCAACTCCTGGGCATCCCTATGCACCGGCTAGCATCGACCAATACTGCTATTAGCAGTTTTAACTAAGGAAGAAGTTATCCCTTGATAAAGATTCGTTTGAAATATCAGATCGGCGACTTAAAAATGGAGGTTACCTTCTACGTCATAGACGCAGATACGTCCTACAATATGCTCTTGGGGCGTCCATGGATGCATGACTATATGATCGTGCCATCCATGCACCACCAATGCTTCAAATATGTCAGTAAGCACGGCTTCATGAAGACGGAATTCGCTGACATTGATCCCTTCAAAGGGGTTGAGTCTTATTATTCGTCTGAGGCATGTCTATATGATAAATCTAAGCAACAAACAATTGATGTGGGGACACAAAATGAATCAGAGGTCGCAACTGGATTAGAAGAACCTCTAAAAATCCACCTCCAGGCCCACAAACCAGGCAAAGATGCACCTCTTGTCATAACTTTGCATAAAGAAGTGCCAGATTCCCCTACCCCAGCTTTGTAGTTGGAGCCAATGGTCATTCTACACCGGAGGTCTAGCCAGGAGCTAAAACCTACCGTAGAGCCGATGGTGATCCGATTGCCAAAATCCAATCAAAAGCGAATGGAAGATGCAAGGTCCTCTGTGGAACCGATGGTGATCCGGTTGCCGAAATCAAACCATATGCAAACGGAAGATACAAAGTACTCTGTAGAGCCAATGGTTATCCGACTCTCCAAGGCTAGCCGATAGCCAAGTGTTGATCCGAGGCCCTCAAGAAAGCCGATGCCACAAGTAGAACCCTTGGTGGTCAAGCTGCCCAAGATGTCGCCCCAGCCTCCGGTTACACAGGGGGTAGCTGGAGAGGAGGCAAAACTCACAAAATATCTGGTTGCACATGTTGATAGTCCCTCTGCCGATGATGTAATTCCTCTTGACAAGATACCTTATTTCATTAATAAAAGCTTACCGTTAAACTATCCTGTGTGCAATAAGCTTATTCTGATGTATGCTATGGAGCACGGTCTGGACATTAACCTGCACACACAGGTGACAACCGTCTATACCATAAATCGACTTACTCCCATTAGAGGTGCCTACTTTCTAGTCCCAGGCAGAAGAAAAGGCGATCACACAATCATCTTCTGTCGAAAAGAAGGTCCTCAACCCTTCATGTCAGAAGAGTTTGATCTCGAACCCGACACTGGAATGTTGCTGCTCTACCTGTATAGATCCCAAGCCAAGTACTTCATGCAAAAGCAGGGGTACGATATGGAGACTACCCCATACCTGAACTACGGCAACGGCCAGCGATCGTCACTGTAGTTGCCCGTTCCGGCTGAAAAACTACAGGATTATTATGGCAAATCCAGACATGATTTAGGTTATGTTACACCAGCAATAATGCCCAAGAGCTCCGATGAGGAATACGAGTAGCATTCTCACTCGTCCGAATCACCCACTTACGATTTTGATGATAGTATTAGGAATATATTCAGGCAAACTGTCTGTCAACATGGCATCTGCCGACATTGAAAAAGAAGACGAAGAGCTGCCTGAATCCATTGAATTGGAGCCATGGGTCCAACAGTTGGATGTACCGTAGGAGAAGCGCTTTGAACTACGAGACCCTCCCACTGAAGATGAGGTCATGCAAGTTGACCTCGACGATGGATCCTCCTTGAAGCCAATCTTCATTAGTAAAAGTCTGACAGATGATGAGCGCGAGTCGCTGTTGCAACTCGTTAGAGAATATATCATTGTCTTCACTTGGAGCTATAAAGACATGCTTGGGATAAACCCCGAGATCGTACTTCATAAGCTCTATATTCATCTAGATGCAAAATCGATCAAACAACAACAACGGCGGTTCCGTCCAGACATCATGGATTCCATCGAAGCAGAAGTAAACAAGATTATAGCTAGCGGCTTCATCCGTGAGGAGCAACACCCAGACTGGGTAGCTAATATAGTACCCGTTATCAAGAAGAATAGGAAGATCCGAATTTGCATCGACTTCTACAACCTGAGTGCGGCATGTCCTAAGGATGAATTCCCTCTTCCGATCACAGACATAATGATCGATAATACGTGTGGCTTCGAGCACATGTCCTTTATGGTTGGCTTTTGAGGATACAATCAAATCAAAATGTCTCCTAATGATGAAAAGCATGCGTCATTTCAAACACCGATCGGCGTGTATTGTTACATAGTTATGTCCTTCGACCTAAAAAATGTCGGTGCTACATATCAACGAGCTATGAGTGTCATCTTCAGAGATCACTTGTACAAGACGGTAGAGTGTTACGTTGACGACATTGCCGTTAAAAGCCGCTCCAAGGATGATTACTTACACGATTTGAGGACAATGTTCGATCTCATGCGAGCGCACAATCTGAAGATGAACCCCATTAAGTCCTTCCTGGACGTATCCAGCAGGAAATTCATAGGCTTTGTCGTTACTTCTTGGAGTATTCTCATAGGCCCCGATAAGACAAAAGCAATCATGGAGATGAGTCCACCGAGGAACCTCTGCGAACTCCGAGGCCTTCAGAAAAGATTAGCCTACATTAGAAGGTTCATATCTAATCTCTTAGGACGATGTCAACCATTCACACAACTCATAAAGAAAGGCATCTCTTACATATGGAATGAAGAATGTCAACATGCCTTTGATGAGATTTAGGAATACCTGTCAAATCCGCCAGTTCTGGTAGCCCCGGTCGTCGGAAAGCCATTTATGCTCTATGTACGGGCAATAAAACACTCCTTCAGTGCCTTGCTAACGCAGAACAATGATGCGGAGCACGAACAAGCCATCTATTACCTCAGCCGAATGATGGTGGGGCTGGAGCATAGGAACACCGATGTGGAGAAAGAATGCCTTGCTTTGCTATTCGCCATTCAGAAAATACGACACTATGTGACTGGGCAGACCATCCCTGTTGTCTCATGAGTCAACCTCCTCAAGGTTCTCATGACCAAGCCAGGCGCACTCAATTCTCGTCTAGCTACCTGGGCGATATTATTGTCCCCTTACGTCATGGTTTTCGTTCTGCAGAAGGCCGTCAAAGGTCAAGCTTTGGCCGACTTCTCAGTAGCCCATCCAGGCTCAGAAACAGCCAGAATATATAAAGAAATCCCAGACGAAGTCATTAACTCAAACAAGACTTCACATGATGCCGTTTGGCGAACGTTATTCGATGGTGCTTTAAGAACGGGGCTCCAAGGTGATATCGTCGCTGGAGTCGGATGTAACACCCAGTTTTCCATATGAGGGTATTTTTGAAATTTTGTAATTATAATTATTATTTATTAATATTTATTTCACATGGTGATTTTTGGTAATTTTTAATTATTTTTAAACTATTTAAAAATTGGTTTAAGTCATGACTTATGATTTTGATGTGCTGCTAGTGAAACCTGAGAGACTGCATGACCTGGAGCCTAACCATGTCATTAGGATGATTTAATTATTATTTTTAGCCTAGGGGTATTTTGGTTATTTTGACTTATTTGATTTATTCGGTGATTTGTTGAATTGGTGAATTTCTAGTTGACTTGACTTGTTGAGACCTAGTGAGCTAGCCTAGAAGTTAACCCTAGCCATTGTGACCCTATTCTAACTCAAGTTAACCTACATTTAGTCATTAGAAACTAATTTTAGGATGAGGGGACTTGGTTTAGTGGATTTGAGTCATGGTTTATAGTTTCATGAAATGGCTTATGACTTCATGACTTGATTAACCATAACTTAAGCCCATGGGCCAATTTAGGAAACCCTTACCCTAATTCTTACCTTTATGACCAGCCATAGGGATCCCCACCCTATATAAACACTTATTCTCTAGGGCTTGCCTCCTTCTTTCATTCATTTCAACATTGGAGAAGGAAAGGTATTGTCCCTCTTGCAAAAATCCCCATAAATCTATTTTAATTCCTATTTGATCCTAGTTTTTTGCACAAGAACCTAATACTCTCCTATTTTCTAATTTCTGAGTTTAATCCCAGCTTTGGGACAATTTGGAGCATTTGGCACCAAGAGGAAGAATCCCCCATTTGAGGCTTTTCCATGATTTTTGCACACATAGGTAAAACCCCTTAAATTGATTTAAACTTCATTTTTCTTTACATATAGGACTAGATCTAGGAGTCCCCTAGGTGTCCCTGAAATTTGGATAAATTTCGTGTCTGTTTGGTGTCCGTATCGGACACGTATCGTATTGTATGTTAGGTGTTCGATGAAATGCCTCTATGGATTGAATATTAATATTTTTCGAAACAAATTATATATTTGGATAGCTCATTATATGTAGATTATGTTTGTTTATGACTGAGCACGATTCTGTAGATTTTTTGTGTCCAAAATGGACACGCACCACGTGCACGACACAGCACACAGGCACCGTGCGGCTGTCCTGCTGCTCGACCTTGATTGCGGACACGACATGCAATGTTTTGACACCAATTTTTGTGGACACGTTCCCCTAGTGACTGACACGACACATGTAAAATTTCAGGGGATCTCGTTTTGTGTGCACGGAGAGAATCGACCCGTACTGGGTTTGCACACTCACACGCGCGTGCACAGACACGCTCGGATACGCGTCTCATGCACGCGACACGATCCACGTGGACACTGTACAGGCTGTGGGACACACTCTCCTAGTCCTGACGAACACTTAGACACGTGCACGAGGTGTCTAGTGTAGTGAGTCGTGTCCACGAGAGCTTGACACGGCTGTACGAGCCTGTCTGTAACACAGTCTGTCACAAACTATTTTGCACGATTTGGACACTTCATGTCCATTGTTTGGACACGTGAACACCCCCCACTTGACACGTATACGTGTGTCTAACCTCGGGGTGTGACTGAATGGGATTGTATGGTATATTCGAATGTGATTTGGGTTCCTGAAAATTCTCTGATACCATGTATTCAAATTTGAATTTCTGAATTTGATTTCCTTTTAAACTGATCTTAAATGTTGTTTTAAATCCATGAATGATTCCTACATGTGTAATGGATGCTGCTAGTTGGGTATTTCATATTAGTTTTGGGTTTTTGCACTTAATATGAAATTTCATAGTTGGAATGATATGAGTAGTTGACTGATACATAAATTTTTTAGCCTAAAATTCTGATTTTGTTTTCCTCGAATTTAGATGGATATCTTAACTGTCACTGCATTGCATACACATTACTGACCTTGGGACTCTCCTGAATTGGATGGGGTTTTGTGTAAAAAAACTGAGTTTTCCCTACATATCAAAATCCTGAGATAACTGTTAGTTTTGATTCACTGTAAGTTTTGAGGTCACACTAAAACTGAAATATGGTTTACTGTTGGAGGAGATGTGGGTTGAGTTCAATTAGTCTGAGAACATTACAGCCTCACGAAGCCACACACACACTGTCCTGAGATTCAATCTGTCACACACACAGGTACCCATTGCACATTGTTTTTGATTTCTGAAATCTGAAATTGGTTTTGATTCATCTTCATATGTCAGTTCACTGTTTTGGATTAGTTTTAAAGTTGGGAAATTTTGGTTGGGCTTTGTAATCAAGTTTTCATAATGTTTGGTGTGTACACAGTTTATCACATGAACACTACCACACTAAATTTCTCCTGTTAGACAACTACATTTCCTGATATTCATTGCTTTCATGACCAAGTCCATATCCCCATTGCACTGTTTAAATCTGATATGCTATTTCCTACCCTCTTTCATTCCAGAAAACTGAACTGAGATGAGATTGATTTAAGTTCCAGTCTTCCTTTTTCTTCATTGTATTTAATCAGGAATACCTGCTACATATATCTGTGTTTATGTATGTGAAGATCATGTGATTGTGTGTTTCAGTTGGGGGTTAGAACTGTAGCAGAGCATTGGTTTTGGTTGGCTTGGCATTGGCCTTGGCTGAGTTTGCAGGAGCAGCCAAGGCATTGCCTTGGCTTGCCCTGTTTTGGCTCAGCCTGGTTATTGCACTGCATAGCAGCAGTAGGCAGGCCCATGCATTGCATAGCAGCAGTGGCATAGCAGCAGCAGTAGGCATGCATGTATAGGTTTATGTTTGGGTTCATGATTAAAAGGAGGATGTGTACATGTTAGTTTTCATTCATACATTCACTATTTTTCCTAAAAACTGAGAACCATGGTATGAATAACACATGGCTTCCTTCACACTACTCGTACACCCATTGTCTAACACACAGCCATATATTTCCCCACCCAGCCATATATTTCCCCACCCTCCTTTTTCCTTCACTCTCTTTCACTACACACTTCTAAATCTCCTTTTTCCTCCCCTCTATATATGTATAGCTATCTATATATATTGGTGTTTTGTATATTAGAGTTTAGGGAAACTTGAGAGTCTTAATGTATTTACATATTTGTTAGTTATATAGATGTGTATTCTATATATATAAGTTATTCACATGGGTGCAATATATATTACTTGTAGACAAGGTTGTAGGTAAGGTTATCATGGGAGATAGTGTATATTAGATAGGCATATGATATATATAGGTCATGCCTATATATGGGTATGTATGTGAGGATATATATGATACATATATATAGTTGGTTTTGTATATATGACATATATGTATATCCTTGACTTGATATCATAGCCTATAGCCTAGAATTGACTAAAAGTTGACCATAGTTGACTTGACCTAGATTAGACTTGATTGGACCTAGTTTGACCTAGACAGTTGACCAAGTTTGACTTAGAGTTGACTTTGACCTAGAATTGACTTGGAATCATGTAGATTGTATCGTAGACTTCATTTATCTTATTTTAAACATATTATAACCTGTACTGCTCTATTTAGGACATTGTGACTCCGGTGCAGACATCTGATATTACATTACTCTTTTCAGAGTATCAGGCGAGTACATTCTCGGATAGTTCTCTCATTTATTTGTCAATTACTGTATTTCAGTTCTAGTTAGTTGTATGTGATTCTCTGTTACAACACGTGTGGATATTACTGGATTCATGTATACGACACATATTTATTTTCTGGCCTCTATTACTGGTATCATCATTTCCGGCTTCTACTACTGGAATCATTTACTGGAATCACCCCGGAATCATTTACTGGTATCATTGTACTTGGCTGGACTCATCTTGAATCATTGTGTCGGAATTCTGGATTCACTTGCTGGGAGGGGAAATACTAGAGTAAGACATGTAGACATACCCCATTACTGGAATCACCCCTACTGGAATCTACTGGAATGATAGCCATCTCACACCCGGCCAGGTGTGTGATGTGCCGGATTACCCATAGCCGTTTACATGTCGATCTCGGTATTTTAAAACACACTGCTAGAGTATAGGCTGGACTCACCCTGGTATCATTGATCACTATGACTGGAATCGTCCCTTGCTGGATTCATCTTGTATGAGATTCATCCTGTACTGGACTTACATTGGAGTTACACTGGTCTACATGTTGTCTGGACTTTATATCATATTACCCTGGTTCAGCTAGTTCTATTTTTATAGTCTTCATTGTTATGATTCTTCTCTTGTTTAGTATTTACTTTCCTTGTACTTTATCTGTCTTTCTTACCATCACCTGAATATAAACTGCCAATTTTATCAATACAACTGCCTATAACTGCTATGTAGTTCTCTGTCATTTACTTGGGTTTTCTAGATGAGATTGTGCTCGTTCCTGTCCTGACTGGACCTGTTGAAAATTTTACAGATGATTGCCCTGAGGACACCTGCCCTAAATTTTACTGAGGAGATGGCTTAGCTACCTTTGGCCCCGACACTCAGGAGTGATCGGGATTTTGTCTAGTAGACTTGCTTTTATTTTTCATTTAGAGCTTGTTGTATAGAATTGAGACTTGAGATGTATTAAGATTATTCAGATGTTGTTATTATTTCAGTATTTATTTTTGTCTTCAAATTCTTAGTTACAATTATGTGTTATCTTATCGTGCTTAGACTGTGATTGAGATACACCATATCTTATACTTGTCCTCCGTTCGGAGTTGATCTTGATGAGTACATTATATATTGCATGAGTTGATGGTTAGTTAGAGACTTAGAACAGCGTTCTACCGCCGACACTGCGGCGTAGGCTGGGCGTTGTTACGTACTCGTACCCTCACAGTGGGTGCGGGTCGTGACACATTTTTAGTGGTGGCCCATGCAGGTCGAGAGTCGCATTAGTGTGATATCGCGGTAGTACGGCGACTTAGTTGTACTGCTACGAGCCTGTGACAGGACTGAGAGATAGGCTTTACCGGAGAGGCACTCAATCACAGTTAGAAAAAAAATTCTGCTTTAAATCATGCCATCTACATATCGTACTGATTTGCCTTCTTGAAAATAAATTGTCCTCCCTTGATATATCGATTCCTGCTCAGTATTGACTTCCTTGTTCGATCTGTCTTCAGGATGGTGGAGACACGATCACATCGCTCTGGTGCAGTAGTTGTTGTAGAGGGGACTGCCACCTCTCAGCCAGATCAGCAGGGTCAGGAGGCTGCAGCTCCTGCCACCTCTGTCCATATTGAGACTTCAGTAGTAGCAGCAAGGGGTATGCCTCCACCAGCTCTGGGGTAGGACCCAGTCATCCCAGAGATAGAATTCCAGCAGCCGTCGCCTACAGGACACGTGGATGCGGCACAGATGTTTGCCTACTTCCAGCAGTTTATGGACCAGCAGCAGTCCCGACAGGACAGGAATATGGAGTTGGCCCTTACGACGGTCGCAGCTCGACCAGTGATTCAGCAGCCGAGAACACCGGGGATCGAGCAGTTTCAAAAGATGAGCCCCAGAGACTTTCTGGGGACAGAGGGGATCCTATATGCCGATGAGTGGATCGAGCATATAGAGGAGATCTTCCGCTATACCTGCAGATCTTCAGATCGAGGCCGCAGCTAGCCGGATGCGAGATCTTGCTCGCACCTGGTATCAGTCAGATCCCAGGGTGGGAGTAGCTGGACAGACTTGGGAGGAGTTCAGGGGCTTCTTCAAGAAGAAGTTCTTGCCAGATTCAGCGCTCAGAGCCTTGGAGTCGCAGTTCGAGAGCCTAGTACAGGGGAGCCTGTCAGTGGAGGAGTACGCCGGGGAGTTTGGCCGCCTCAGCAGATTCGTAGAGGGCTTGAGCGAGGCGGCGAAGGCCCAGAGGTTCCGGAAGGGTCTGGTCAAGGAAGTCAAGTCCTTGACCAAGGGCAACAGGGATGCCACTTTCGAGGAGATTTTGATGGGAGCTTTACTGGATGAGGATGATCTTGAGCTGAGGCTCAAGAGGGGACGGGACGCTCACGGTACCACCAGCAGCGGAGGCCAGGCCAATAGGCCTCATGTGCAGATTCAGCAGACGCAGGCACCAGTGGGAGTTCAGCAGGTGCAGCATCAGTATCGGGGTCAGGACCCGAAGGTGATCAGTTGTTCCTACTGCAAGAAACCGGGACACATCTGGGAGCAGTGCAGGAAGATGTTGAGGGTTTGCTATTTCTGTGGGTTAGCTGCCCACCAGAAGATAGATTGTCCCATTGCACCTCCTTTTGAGGGGCTAGGCCACCTGTAGCTCAGCACCAGAGGGGTGGAGCTTTTGCGATGGCAGCCGAGGAGACTGACATCGCAGGTGATGGATTAGTATGTTTGACCTTCTTGTTTTTCCTTCCCACTTCCATGTGTGATTTCCCTTAGTACCTGCCAGGATATTGCCTGTGATTGCTAGATAGTTTAGCTACCCTATTCGAGACTGTAGAATCACGACCAGTAGGATTGTATTGCTTCGACTTTGATTGCTTGGGGGTTTGACCTAGGAGAGGTGCGATCATCTTAATTTCGAGGACGAAATTTTTATAAGGTGGGTAGGATTGTAACACCCAGTTTTCCAGATGAGGGTATTTTTGAAATTTTGTAATTATAATTATTATTTATTGATATTTATTTCACATGGTGATTTTTGGTGATTTTCAATTATTTTTAAACTATTTAAAAACTGGTTTAAGTCATGACTTGTGATTTTGATGTGCTGCTAGTGAAACCTGAGAGACTGTATGACCTAGAGCCTAACCATGTCATTAGGATGATTTAATTGTTATTTTTAGCCTAGGGGTATTTTGGTCATTTTGACTTATTTGATTTATTTGGTGATTTGTTGAATTGGTGAATTTCTAGTTGACTTGACTTGTTGAGACCTAGTGAGCTAGCCTAGAAGTTAACCCTAGCCATGGTGACCCTAGTCTAACTTAGGTTAACCTACATTTAGTCATTAGAAACTAATATTAGGATGAGGGGACTTGGTTTAGTGGATTTGAGTCATGGTTTATAGTTTCATGAAATGGCTTATGACTTCATGACTTGATTAACCATAACTTAAGCCCATGGGCCAATTTAGGAAACCCTAACCCTAATTCCTTCCTTTATGACCAGCCATAGGGATCCCCACCCTATATAAACACTTATTTTCTAGGGCTTGCCTACTTCTTTCATTCATTTCAACATTGGAGAAGGAAAGGTATTGTCCCTCTTGCAAAAATCCCCATAAATCCATTTTAATTCCTTTTTTATCCTAGTTTCTTGCATTAGAACCTAACACTCTCCAATTTTCTGATTTCTGAGTTTAATCCCAGCTTTGGGATAATTTGGAGCATTTGGCAGCAAGAGGAAGAATCCCCCATTTGAGGCTTTTCCAAGCTTTTTGCACACATAGGTAAAACCCCTTAAATTGATTTAAACTTCAGTTTTCTTTGCATGTAGGGCTAGATCTAGGAGTCCCCTAGGTGTCCCTAAAATTTGGATAAATTTTGTGTCCGTTTGGTGTCCGTATCGGACACGTGTCGTATTGTATGTTAGGTGTTCGATGAAATGCCTCTATGGATTGAATGTTAATATTTTTCAAAACAAATTATATATTTGGATAGCTCTTTATATGTAGATTATGTTTGTTTATGACAGAGCACAATTTTGTAGATTTTTCGTGTCCAAAACGGACACGCACCACATGCACGACACAGCGCACAGGTACCGTACGGCTGTCCTGCTGCTCGACCTTGATTGCGGACACGACACGCAATGTTTTGACACCAATTTTTGTGGACACGTTCCCCTAGTGACTGACACGACACATGTAAAATTTCAGGGGATCTCGTTTTGTGTGCACGGAGAGAATCGACCCGCACTGGGTTTGCACACTCACACGCGCGTGCACAGACACGCTCGGATACGGGTCTCGTGCACGCGACACGATCCACGTGGACACTGTGCAGGCTGTGGGACACACTCTCCTAGTCCTGACGAACACTTAGACACGTGCACGAGGTGTCTAGTGTAGTGAGTCGTGTCCACGAGAGCTTGACACGGCTGCACGAGCCTGTCTGTAACACAGTCTGTCACAAACTGTTTTGCACGATTTGGACACTTCGTGTCCATTGTTTGGACACGTGAACACCCTCCACTTGACACGTACACGTGTGTCTAACCTCGGGGTGTGACTGAATGGGATTGTATGGTATATTCGAATGTGATTTGGGTTCCTAAAAATTCTCTGATACCATGTATTCAAATTTGAATTTCTGAATTTGATTTCCTTTTAAACTGATCTTAAATGTTGTTTTAAATCCATGAATGATTCCTACATGTGTAATGGATGCTGCTAGTTGGGTATTTCATATTAGTTTTGGGTTTTTGCACTTAATATGAAATTTCATAGTTGGAATGATATGAGTAGTTGACTGATACATAAATTTTTTAGCCTAAAATTCTAATTTTGTTTTCCTCGAATTTAGATGGATATCTTAACTGTCACTGCATTGCATACACATCACTGACCTTGGGACTCTCCTGAATTGGATGGGGTTTTGTGTAAAAAAAACTGAGTTTTCCACACATATCAAAATCCTGAGATAACTGTAAGTTTTGATTCACTGTAAGTTTTGAGGTCACACTAAAACTGAAATATGGTTTACTATTGGAGGAGATGTGGGTTGAGTTCAATTAGTCTGAGAACATTACAGCCTCACGAAGCCACACATACACTGTCCTGAGATTCAATCTGTCACACACACAGGTACCCATTGCACATTGTTTTTGATTTCTGAAATCTGAAATTGGTTTTGATTCATCTTCATATGTCATTTCACTATTTTGGATTAGTTTTAGCGTTGGGAAATTGTGGTTGGGCTTTGTAATCAAGTTTTCATAATGTTTGGTGTGTACACAGTTTATCACATGAACACTACCATACTAAATTTCTCCTGTTAGACAACTACATTTCCTGATATTCATTGCTTTCATGACCAAGTCCATATCCCCATTGCACTGTTTAAATCTGATATGCTATTTCCTACCCTCTTTCATTCCAGAAAACTGAACTGAGATGAGGTTGATTTAAGTTCCAGTCTTCCTTTTTCCTTATTACATTTAATCAGGAATACCTGCTACATATATCTGTGTTTATGTATGTGAAGATCATGTGATTGTGTATTTCAGTTGGGGGTTAGCACTGTAGCAGAGCATTGGTTTTGGTTGGCTTGGCATTGGCCTTGGCTGAGTTTGCAGGAGCAGCTAAGGCATTGCCTTCGCTTGCCCTGTTTTGGCTCAGCCTGGTTATTGCACTGCATGGCAGCAGTAGGCAGGCCCATGCATTGCAAGCAGCAGTGGCATAGCAGCAGCAGTAGGCATACATGTATAGGTTCATGTTTGGGTTCATGATTAATAGGAGGATGTGTACATGTTAGTTTTTATTCATACATTCACTATTTTTCCTAAAAACTGAGAACCATGGTATGAATAACACATGGCTTCCTTCACACTACTCACACACCCATTGTGTAACACACAGCCATATATTTCCCCACCCTCCTTTTTCCCTCACTCTCTTTCACTACACACTTCTAAATCTCCTTTTTCCTCCCCTCTATATATATATAGCTATCTATATATATTGGTGTTTTGTATATTAGAGTTTAGGGAAACATGAGAGTCTTAATGTATTTATATATTTGTTAGTTATATAGATGTGTATTCTATATATATAAGTTATTCACATGGGTGCAATATATATTACTTGTAGACAAGGTTGTAGGTAAGGTTATCATGGAAGATAGTGTATATTAGATAGGCATATGATATATATAGGTCATACCTATATATGGGTATGTATGTGAGGATATATATGATACATATATATAGTTAGTTTTGTATATATGACATATATGTATATCCTTGACTTGATATCATAGCCTATAGCCTAGAATTGACTAAAAGTTGACCATAGTTGACTTGACCTAGATTAGACTTGATTGGACCTAGTTTGACCTAGACAGTTGACCAAGTTTGACTTAGAGTTGACTTTGACCTAGAATTGACTTGGAATCATGTAGATTACATCGTAGACTTCATTTATCTTATTTTAAACACATTATAACCTGTACTGCTCTATTTAGGACATTGTGACTCCGGTGCAGACATCTGATATTATATTACTCTTTTCAGAGTATCAGGCGAGTACATTCTCTGATAGTTCTCTCATTTATTTGTCAATTACTGTATTTCAGTTCTAGTTAGTTGTATGCGATTCTCTGTTACAATATGTGTGGATATTATTGGATTCATGTATACGACACATATTTATTTTCTGGACTCTATTACTGGTATCATCATTTTCGGCTTCTATTACTGGAATCATTTACTAGAATCACCCCGGAATCATTTACTCGTATCATTGTACTTGGCTGGACTCATCTTGAATCATTGTATCGGAATTCTGATTCATTTACTTGGAGGGGAAATACTAGAGTAAGACATGTAGACATACCCCATTACTGGAATCACCCCTACTGGAATCTACTGAAATGATAGCCATCTCACACCCGGCCAGGTGTGTGACGTACCGGATTACCCATAGCCGTTTACATGTCGATCTCGGTATTTTAAAACACATTGCTAGAGTATAGGCTGGACTCACCCTGGAATCATTGATCACTATGACTGGAATCGTTCCTTGCTGGATTCATCTTGTATGAGATTCATCCTGTACTAGACTTACATTGGAGTTACACTGGTCTACATGTTGTCTGGACTTTTACCCTGGTTCAGCTAGTTCTATTTTTACAGTCTTCATTGCTATGATTCTTCTCTTGTTTAGTATTTACTTTCCTTGCACTTTATCTGTCTTTCTTACCATCACCTGAATATAAACTGCCAATTTTATCAATACAACTGCCTATAACTGCTTTATAGTTCTCTGTCATTTACTTGGGTTTTCTAGATGAGATTGTGCTCATTCCTGTCCTGACTGGACCTGTTGAAAATTTACAGATGATTGCCCTGAGGACACCTGCCCTACATTTTACTGAGGAGATGGCTTAGCTACCTTTGGCCCCGACACTCAGGAGTGATCGGGATTTAGTCTAGTAGACTTGCTTTTATTTTTCATTTAGAGCTTGTTGTATAGAATTGAGACTTGAGATGTATTAAGATTATTCAGATGTTGTTATTATTTCTGTATTTATTTTTGTCTTCAAATTCTTAGTTACAATTCTGTGTTATCTTATCGTGCTTAGACTGTGATTGAGATATACCATATCTTATACTTGTCCTCCGTTCGGAGTTGATCTTGATGAGTACATTATATACTGCATGAGTTGATGGTTAGTTAGAGACTTAGAACAGCGTTCTACCGCCGACACTGCGGCGTAGGCTGGGCGTTGTTACGTACTCGTACCCTCACAGTGGGTGCGGGTCGTGACATCGGAATAGTATTAATTTCTCCCTCCGGATTGGTAGTCAATCGGGCATACTCTCTCACAGAATCATGTTCAAACAATGTAGCCGAATATAATGTGTAAAACCCTTCTTTTAAAAAAAAATTATTTTATTATTATTTTTTTAAAGACTTCAAATTTAATTTGTGCAATTTATGATGTTTTATTATTTATTGCATTAGAAATGACCTTAGCCATTTTTTTGAATTTTGGAACACAAGACTACCATGAATTTTGGCACGAAAGATGTAGCAGTGTGCCTTGACTAGTGTACTAGCCATGCCGGGGGAAGCCTAGCCATGGTGATGACCAAACTAGGAAAACCAGACAGAGTTGTGAATGGACTTATTGAAAGTATTTTAATTAAATATTATTTTATATATTAATTTTTAGATGACCCGATTTGTCCAATTCAGTCCGAACTGGGTCCGAACCAAATTTAAGCCCACGTAGGCACGTGGGAGACTACATATGGCCATGCAGGCATATTTTATGTGTGTACAAATATTTTCTTAAATTATTTTAAGACTTGATGAATATTTTCTAACTAATTGTTTATTTGTACAAATATTGCATTATTATAAATTAATAATGTTTTCGAATAATTGTAATACTCTTCTGGACCCGAATAAGGGTGCGTCGCAAAGTTTACCCAAAACCACCATTGGGTTATTTTGTTATCCTATTATTAAAATTATTTTGGTGATGATTAAATTATCATCTTTATCTTATTAGATATTATTATTTGTATTAATAGATATCTATGCATGTTTAAATGCATTATATTGATGGTTATATAATATTAAGATTTACTTTTAAATTTTTAGAGTTATTGTATAAATTTAGATATATACATATGCATCTAGTTATATATATATATTTATACAAACAAAAGATTTTAAAAAGATTAGATTATATTAGTTTGGATAAGATAAAAAAAAAAAAAAAAAGAAAGAAAAAAAAAAAGGGTGGAGTGGTCGGCCCCACCACCTGGCCGACCACACCATGTGACCATACCTAAGGATATACAAGCAGCAGCTTGTTGGTAGTTGGCCGAACCTTTTATATATATATATATATATATATATATATATATATATATATATATATATATATATATATATATATATATATGAACTAAACCTTAATCAAATTTTTTTCTCCGTCTTCTTCCTCCTCCTCCTCCTCCTCCATCAAAAATTTCTCCTCCCCTCTCCGGTGAGCAACCCTCGGCCAGCAGCGGGACATCAGCGTCAACATCGCGACGGCGGCAAACAACATCAACAACAATCAACAACAACAAGAACAGAATTTAACATCAAGGTATCCCACTTCCCCGATCAAATTCTTTGTCAATTCTACTCCGATTTTTGATCCGTAAATTCGTGTAGAAAGCCCCCATGACCCTATATCATCCCCTTCAAAATAGATTTATTTATTCTACAATAAATTTCAGTTTTAATTAAATTAAAAATCATGACAAATCAGTTTTTTTTTTTTAAAAAAGCTCAAAACCCCGGTACGAGGTACGTCCCGAAAAACCGGGCGACCCTGTCGCAAACCGAATGTACCGAAATGTCCGTATCGAATTTGTGGACGTGCGAGAATTGACGAGATTCGAATTGGTTGCATGTGCGCAACGAATTTGGTCCGTATCCGTCGAATTTTTGCGTATCGGGCTTTTCAAAATTTTCTAATTACTTTGTGCACACTCATCAAATCGTGACGAAACTTGCGCCATTGGACTTGAAATATTTTTCTGGTCCTGTGATCCATGTTTGGTCCGGTTCTGAGACCGTTGATCGGAACGCTATTTTGGCGGGCCCACAATCCCACTCAACGGGCGATTTTGTGCACAGCCCACCGGAATCCAAAATTTGACATACCGTTGGGTTCGTCTCGTCAAAACAAATCTGTAGACATGTAGTTTGACGACTTTAGAGACCGTAAATTCTGGCACGCATTTCGGTGCAAAGCGGGTCCAACGACAGACATCGTTTTGACCCGAAATTACGATTTTGCCCCTGTTCCAGAATTTAACTTTTGGACAGGCGTTTCCTAGGTATATCTTTTATTCCAAACTCGTTCGTGATGTTTATTTCAGCATCCGGAGCTTCTTGTGGAGTTTGACTTTTGTGTTGGCGATTCTGATTGTTGGATTTTACTGCTTCTCGCACCACCCGCGGGCAAGATACCTTGCCATTATACTGTTTATATTCAGTTGCATTTTATTACATATCACTGTTCATTATTTCTAGTTCTTACAGTTCTTGATTACTGCCTGCTCAGTGATATTAGATATACTTTGTTATTATCCCTTGATTGCATATGGACTTAAAGTTAAGAGACTACCGTTGTAGTATATTGTATGTACCTTGACACCGTTGTACCACGAGGATGTGTGAGATGAGTAGCATGTAGAGGTTCTTGTGTGTGGGCTGATCCCCCATGTGCATGCGTTAGGGCTAACTGCTAATAGAGGCGTGTTAGGAGACTTAGCAGTTAGTAGAGATACATGGTCGTGGATGCGACTTGACAGGTACATTGGATGGGGAGATCATTTCCTTGTCGTATGGGTTTCTATTGCACTTCCCTTATAACCCGGAAGCTCCGCTGGAGATACGGGTATGAGCCTCTCAGGTTGGCCACTGTCATTTTTCAACGTCATGCTCTCGGTCACTGGTGCCCAAGTGGGGACCATACTAGATCCCATTACAGCCAGGGCTCATGCGATGAAAGGTTTGTTCTTAACTGCATGTTCACTTTAGTTGGTTAGATTACCTTATTAGTGTCTTGTCACTTTCTTTGATTGTGGCATATTTTATATTCAGTCTTATATGGCATGTTGATGTATCTTGTTACGTCCCTCTGAGGACCTGGTTATCTCGCCAGGTGTGTGCTTCATGATTTCTTACAGGTGCTCTAGCTAAGGCCATTCCTTCCTTCATGGTGATTGCTCTTGGACTCGCCATTGCTCTCGCTTGCTACAATCTTTCCTTGTATGTTTTTTTTATATATAATTTGGTTGGTAGTGGACTTTGTCTCCGCCCAACTATTGTGTACATGACAAATTCATAGTTACTTTTATATCATATTTATCTTTGTGGATGAGATTTAGTACCTTGGTTACTGCATTTTACAGCTTATGTATATATACGAGGGTCCATATACTTCGTATGTATACAGTTGGCATGATTACGTTCTAGTCCTACGTATTTTGGGACTGGGGCGTTACATAATGCTCTGGTCATCGGGCTCCGACTCACAAAAGAAGTGGGGGTCGAATACCTAGAAGCATATGGCGACTCGCAGTTGATTGTTAATCAAATTCAAGGCTAATACGAGGTCCGCAACGAGGACACGCTTCCTCATCATCAGACAACGATTACCATCATTGCAACCTTAGAGGGGTTCTTAATAGAACATGTTCCTAGGCTCTAAAATATTGAAGTCGACGCCCTAGCAGGCCTCGTCGCTTCCCTAGCGATTCCAAACCGTAGACACACAAAAAAAAAAAAAATATATATTGTTTTTTATTGGCACAAGGCACCACAAATCGAGTACGCCTGAGAGATCTTGCGCTGAGGATCCCCGAGTACAAAAAAGAATTCTGGGGAATGGGACGATGGAGATCGAGCGGCAGTTACTCCTTTACTCCGTTGACACTCTGATTACAAAAGTGGGAGAAAAACTAAGGAAATTGCTAACTCTCGGCTCACTGGCAAGAAGTACAGTGATTTGGCTCTTGAAAATGCTCTCCCTCCTCGGTGTTTGAAGAAGGAAGAAGCCCCCCTTTTATAGTCGTTCTCGAGCTGGAATAGTGTTATGCGCCCATGTGAGGGAACACGCTGGTTCTTATGTGGGCTCATAGTCCTGCTTTGGGCGCATAGAATGTAGACGCATACAGGCTACGAGCTTGTTGGTTGGTCGTGGTGTTGACGTGGCCGCATGCTTCAGTGCACGACTGCTCGTGGAGAATGACGTGGCCATGCGCTTCGGTGCACGTTTTGATCGTGGCTTTGACTGAGTCAGGCTTGGGCATATAGCCATGTCTCAGGATATGCACCCTCCTTTTGGAGGAGCTAGTCTTAGGCGCATGGAGCTACACTTGACTGGGCACATGGAGTTACTCTGACTGGGCGTAAGGAGCTTCATCCAGTGGGCGCATGGGATCACACTGACTGGGCGCATGGAGATGCTCTTGACTTGGGCGCATGGAGCTATATTTGCTGAAAATTTTTCATGCTTCTACAGGACCCCCTTCAAAGTTTTCGACACTTTGAACAAGTTTGAATTACTTTCAAAGAAGCATGGATCGTCTTTTCGCGAGGCAATAGGCGCATAGCACAGCCCTCTCCTTTGGGCGTATAGTATTTGGCCAGCCTGTCAGGGAGATAGACTGTAGAGATTTTCCTCAAAATCTTAACTTATAGATTCATCGAAACAGAATTTGAAGCGGTCCATCATTTATACGTTGTCCATGTCAGCAAGAGATGGTCGCATAATATGCAGAGAGCTGGTCCTTCACGTGGGCGCATAGGCAGCAGTGGGCGCATACACTCAATGGGCGCATAGAGTATGTGGGCGCATAGAGTATATGGGTGCTCGTGCCTATAAATAGACCCTGGGGAGAGAAAAAAATTCATTATTCTTTTCTCTTTGAATTTTTAGAAAACTCTTCGTCTTCTTTCTTCGAGAATCATGTCTCCCAAGGTCGCCAAGAGATCCGCGAAGGGCAAGGGGGCTGCGTCGAGTAGCTCTTCTCCTGCGGCAGAGTCTTCGGCAGTCCAGGACCCGATTTTGGGTGAGGGCATGCTTCAAAAAACAAAGTCTCGAGCGTTAATTTTTGACGCTCGGACTTCTCTTCTGCTTGGGCGCTTGCGTCCAGGGTAAATACTTCTGTGAGCATTACTATACACCTACAGAAGTCATGCGCCAACATTGTGGTGTGCTATGCGCCTACGTGTTGCCATGTTTATGCGCCCTTTAAGATGTGGCACATTATGTGCCCATTTATTGTCTGTGTGTTATGCACCAACATGTCTTTGTGTTAGGCGTATATCCCTTTGGGCACATAGTCTTTTGGGCGCATAGAAGCTCTTCACAACTTAGTTTTTTCTGTGATCTTCTTGGTCTGACTATCTTTCTGTCTTTGCAGTGAACATGTTTATCCAAGAGTTTGACGAAATTCCCTTCATCTCTACTTACCAGGCCTTTGACACCGGTCCCATAACAACTATGATCTGCACGGTTAAAGCCAAGATTGATCAAAATCAGCCTACGGAGCGAACCCTCGCCATACTTGAGCATGATAAGTCCTTCTTGAGGCAGATGATAAACGATAAGAAGTTCGTAGGTGAAGGGGCACGTTGCTTCAAGAAGCCGTATTTCCTGTTTGGTGATAGTATGGGTTTTGAAGATGGCAAGACCATACGTTTGAGAATCCCCATGGTGATCAATCTGAACAATCAGAGGATATGGATACCGTCAATGAAGCACCATTATCCTTTGTCTGCTTTCACTGTCCTAGTCGTGCGGTGACAGATGAAGTGGGACCTAACTCCCGAGCTTTCCGGAGTCATTTCTGGGATAATACAGTTCGATTCAAGCGATCGGAAGAAAGATACTTTCAAATGTATCCGAGATTCTTCATCTTATTCTACGAGGGGACTGCAACCTGGTGCCGTAATGAACAACATTCCAGCTAACCTTCATCCTTATGCTGCTGATACGCTTTATAATTTGATGATGAAGGTGGATGTGTCATACCCCGCAGGAAAAATACGGATGGAAGGCTGGAGGGATCCATCTTCATTCTGGAGCAATCTCACCAGCTGGATACTTTCTACATATGAAGCCACCCAGAAGACTGCTGGCCTTTACTATGCTATTAGGGCCACTCAATATGGTGTAAGGACCAACTGGTCAATATTTGTCTCTTTGGCTGCGTTATATAATCTTCACACCTGTACCTTCTTTACTCCGGCTGGGAAGATGGGATTGGCTCTCCTTGAAATACAGGAGGCGTCAAAGGTTCCCTGGGGTACGGAGCCCTATGAAGAGTACGTGTCTTGTGATGAAGAGCTCGGAGACCTAGAGAGAAAAAACTCCGGGATGGTTGATGTATACAAGGAATTGCTCTGCCACCTTCTTATCTGTCATAGGATTAATAAGAAGGGGAGAACCGAGGGGGCCAATCCCCACACGAGAGCCTGGACGGGCTATATCTTTGTCCAAGGAGAAGGGGAATATTCGACCTCCTTTTCAATCTTAAAACCCATGACCAAGTTCGATATAAAAGCCCGGATGGCGGATTATGAGACATCGGATACTGAGGACAGAAATAATCCTGAGTCTTTGATTGTCCACTACTTTCGTCAGGCCGAACATCCGTTGTCGGAGAAAGCTATGCTGGCAGCTTTCTTAATAATCTAACTTCGTGACTGCGTAGTCCCTAGAGGTTCAAGGTCCATTGAAAGAATAGGCCGAGTTATGATACTTCCGGCTGTGAAGCTGGCGTTCGGATACCATCTTGCACTACTTCCTGCGATGGTTTGTGCCATTGGACGAGGTCTACGCGACTTTGTCAGGGATGCGGTAACTCCCGACGACAGGCCTTACTTTGCCTGAACCGAGCTTCTGTATTATTTCCTGATAGGGTGGCTGCTACTACATTATCCTTCCCTAATGAATGCTGAATTGGTGGCAGATTTTATGCGGGAGACACTTTTTTTTGTAGATTTCGCGATACAAATTGGACTGTCACCGGCATGCCAGCTTGCAGAAGAGCCTTAGGCTTCTTACAGAACTATGAGTTCTTCAGAGTATCTCCTTCATTCGGTAGCAAAAATACAGGAGATGTCTTAGAGGATGAGGGGGTTCATGCCACTAATTTGACTGCTGGGGCGTTTCACTGGCTTCAGTCTATTTGACCATCGCATCTGGTGCTTCGAGACAAGAATCATGCCTATCTGGATCCGTAACTACCGAGTCATTTTGTGCGGCATTTTGGTTACAGTCAGCTCCTTATGGGAAATGCTAACCTGCATCTAGAGTCGATAGGCAGCTTGATTGATAGGGCGCGTGCTTGGATAACGTTGGGTGCACGGGGGTGACTTTCACTCTGCCCTTGGACAAGCCAGAGACCCATTTTTGCTATGTTGCCGCCAAATTTAACGTTCAGATTAATACTTTCCATCCTCAGTATGATCGTAAATATAGCTTGATATTGGGGACTCGGTTTGGCCCTCTTTCCATAAAAAAGACATCGAAGAGTCGTAAGAAGAAAAGTACTGTTCCCACCTCACAACAAGCCGTAGCGCCACAGCTAGAAGCCATCTTTAGGGAGCCAACAGTGTCTCCAAAGGAGGATACGAAAGATGAGGATTCTTCTCCTCCTAATCCTCCTCAGAAGAGAAAGGCTGCAACTGAATTGGTCCAGGAGCCAACCTTAAAGCGGAAGAAGAAAATTGTTTCCCCGAGAGAGCTAAGGAAATAGGTGCTGGCTCACCTCCCTTGAGGAGATCCTCTCGACAAACTGGAAGAGGAGGAAAGGCACCGTTGGCCATTAATATTCGAGAGGTAGATCCCTTCATCAACTCCATAGCCATTCTGGTCAAGCCTTTAGAAGCTTTTTCACCCTTACGTTTGTTCTTTGCCCAGAATCCTGAATTTGAAGCTGAAGCTGGCACCTTTTTATTTGAGGAGGTAGACGCAACAATGGTGTCTCCTGTCCGTCCTCAGCAGATGGACTAGGGCGGACCTTCTTCGATCGTAAGGGTTGAGCGGGAAGATCGGGACAAAGGCCCAGACCATAACGGCGATCAGAAGATCAGCTTTTCCTGTGACATATCTATAGGAGATATGTCTGCAATAGGGACTGTGATGAAGGAGCTGGACGAGAACCAAGTCCAATTAGCTCATCCTCTAGTGGGTATGTTGCCTTTACGCCTTTTTTCGGACGAGATTTTTTGACTTCAATTTTGCGTGCTCCTTGTGAAGCTGACTACGACTGTATATTCCCTTGTAGATAAGTGGAACGAACCCCCTGTGAAGATAATCTCTGCCAACATGAGAGGGACAAAAGTTGTCTCTGGTTCCTCCAAATCTGCTGCTGTGGAGAGAGCTGTTGGTGGGCCGGTATTGGCTACAGTAAGAAGAGTTGAGCAGCCTACTGAGGGAGCTATTGCTGAATCAGCCCCTGTTCCGGCCGAGCTTGTGGGAGACATCAGATTCGATGGCCCTCAGGGCCTTGATATTGTTTTTCTTGAACAGTCTGGGCCTGTTCCTGGTTTTCCTGATACCGTCGTTGAGAGCGCAATCCAGGCCGGAGTTGAGCAAGCCGAAGGTACGAAATTACGACTCTTTCGGCTTTCCTTGCTCTTTTTCGGTTATTGATGTATATTGTTTTCTTTGTCAAGTTCGACTTCTTGTCAGGCATTTCTTCCAGGGGTGGAAGAAACTTTCTGTCACTACCACATTTTAGATTGAGGGTATTTTGGTTATTTGTGATTTTTTTGAAATTTATTTAATTTATTTAATTGGTGATTGTGATTTTGACTTTGACTAAGTTGAGTCTTTGTAGACTAACCTAGGTTTTGACCCTAACCATGGTGACTAGGTTAGCATGGTGAGACCCTAGTCTAATTTAAGTCAATCTAGGTTAGTCATTTAGAAATCATGGTTTGAATAGGAAGACTAGTGCTTTGGTGCATGACCTATGACTTAGAACTAATTTCATGACTTGTAATTAAGCCATAGGCCCATGACTTAAGCCCAAAACCTAAGCAACCCACCCATGACTAGCCACACTTAGGGTTTCCCTTGCCTATAAGTATTCTCTTATGTTGTTCTTGCCACTTTTGTGCTTGACCTAGATTTTTAAAGGAAAGGTAAATCCCCATTTTCCAAAATTCCTAATAAATTTATTTCAAGTTCTTTTGACTCTAGTCTTTTGCATTAGGATCTAATTACTGTGTATATACTGTTTTTGGAGTTTTTTCTCAGTTTTTATGCAATTTGGGAGCATTTGGATAGCAAGGAGGAACCCCCCATTTGAAGCTTTTTCTTAATATTGCACCTATAGGTAAAAACTCCACAAATTGAATTAATATTCTGTTTTCTTTGCATTTAGGGCTAGATCTAGGAGTCCCCTAGTTGTTCCTGAAATTTGGCTTAAATTTGTGCCCATTTGGTGTCCGTATCGGACACGTATCATAGTGGATAGATAGGTGTTTGTTAAAATGCCTCTTAGGATTTTATTTTCATGTTTTGTAAATCTAATTACATAGATATCAAGATCTAGGTGTATGTAATAATTTTTGTGAAGACTGAATTGCATTTCTTGTCTTTTTGTGTCGGCTTTTTGGGGTTGGACACGCTGTGCGAGCCCGGTTCAGTGCCCTGCCTATCGGGCCCTAGAACTCCTTGCACAGGACACTTCATGACACAAAATTTTGCGTGGATACTCCTTGGGTGACTGACACGAGGCCTACAAAATTTTATAGGATCTTATTGACTGGTTTGGGAGTAATTTGACCCGTACGTAATTTACATTGTCGTACACTGACAGCAGAGACACGCACAGACACCCGCAAACACTCACTCATGTCCGTAGTGGATACGTCGTGGACATGTGTCAGGATGCCTAGTGTGTAGACCTATCATAGGCGAACATGTAGGCGTGTGCACGTGACACAAAGTGTCGTGTGTCGTATCCTAGACGCGTGTGCACTCGTACACGACGCTGTGATACACTGGGTGCACCCTATGTGTTTGAATTATTGTGGACACTTCTGTGTCATGTTGTTGGACACTAAATGACTCAAAGGACACGTGCACTTGTGTATCTAGGTTTACCAACCATTACTTGTCATTTTACTATGTTAATTGAACTCGAAATCATGGAATCCCCCAATATTCTGATACCCGACTGATACACAAACATGAGATGAATTTTCTGGGTTAATTTGCATTTTTTTAACTGATTAATGTTGCTGAATGATTTGTTAAGTTCACCTATGTGTAATGAATAGGGATCATGTTAGTTTGTGATTTGTGTTGAGCAATGGGTTTTTGAAGATGGGTTTTGATATGCTAGCTGCTAGGACTAAGTTTATGAAGCTGTTACTTGTTTGTTTTCCTCACACACATTGAAATTCCAGGAAACACTAACCCACTGCTTCCTATGCACCTACATGTGTAACACACAGGACACTGATTTCAGTCATGTAAATACACTCACACAAACCTGTTATGTACACACCTATTCACACATTTCCCTATCTAATTCATGTCACATTAACACTACTAACACCTACCCACTGCCACTTAATTCCTGTAACCACCACATTTTTAATTTAAGGATATTTTGGTCATTTTGTAATTATTATATTATTTATTAATTTATTGAATTCATGTGATGCTAGGTGGTTTTGTTTGATGTTTGTGTAGTATAAATGGGTTTAACTTAGCCAACATTGACTAGAAGTCTAATAATAATAATTAGAATTAATATGACCTTGTAGGAATTATTTTAGAATTAATTAGTTATTTTAGATTGTTTTAAATAAATTTTTAGTCATTTTAGCCTTTTTAGCCATTTTGGCCATTTTGTGATTTTCTAGATATTTTGACTTGTGTTGTGCTAGCAACTGGTTTAACCTTAGTAGACCTTGTATAGGAGCATAATCATGTCTTAGAATTTATTTTTCACCTATTAGAATTTATTTAGGGCTTGGGTCCAATTTAGAAGGCTTTTGAATGATTTTAAGCCATTTTGCGTGTAGCCTTTTTGAGCCTTTGTGACTTGGGCCTTATTTTACTTGAAAGGGAGTTGGCTGAAGTGAAACCCTAACCCTAGAAACCCCCCACCTGTCCGGCCACATCAGTACCTCCCTCTCTCATTCATTTGTGAAGCATAGCCTCCACAAGTGAAACCCTAATAGCTCTCCTCCTCCAAAAATCCTAGTTTCTTCATCTGGAGTCTGTTTCTTCCCAAACGAACTCCTTTGTACTCGTCTAGGAGAGGAGAATCTGCTGGAACATTTCTAATGAGGAGGCGGAGGCTTTTGCTTGAGGGAAATCGGCCGATACGACAATCGAGGGCCTCCGTTCATTGAGTTTTTGATACTCTATAGGTTAATCCTATTCTACAATAGTAAATCTGGAATTTCTTTCATTTTTGCATCCATATAGGTTTCCTAGACATGCCCACGAAGTTTAGATGGGTTTTGACTTCGTTTGATAGCGGTATCGGACACGTATCGGTCTCACGTTGCACGTGTTCGGCAAAATGCCACTTAGAATTGAAAAGTATTAATTTTCGATTATGTTTTCACGAAATCCTTCCTTATATGATTTGTAACAACTTATATGAAGACGGATCGGAAATCGACACGATTTTGGCATCCGAACGGATACGGACACGCGTGCACGGTCTCGTGCACGCCCTGCAGTCTGTGCGTCATAACTCGACGCACAGAGCTCCATCTTGCGTAAAATTTTACAAACACGTAGGGGCAACCTCTGCCCACATGTCCGTAAAATTTCACGATGTTTCGTCGAGCAAGCGCAGAGTACTCGCGCGTGCACTGTTCAGCCATTCTATGCACCCGGCTAAAATTCGGGACTGAAAGGGACTGCGTGCGCGCACATGACGCAACGAAGACCCATTCCAGGACCTGGGACACGTTGACCTATACCTAGACTACCCGAGGAACAAACCTCGAGTCGCGGTGTGTCCCGACGAGCAAGCCACGAGTGCAGAACCGCTTGCACGAGTACTCGCGCGTGTGGAAACTAACTTGGTTTTGTTTCATAAATTTCCATCATTTTATGAGTATATATGCTTTCTATATAGCTATATATATATATATATATATATAACCCCGTTGAAACCTATTGCTAACACATACATGTTGAGAATGGGTCGAGGGGGATTTAATTCCAGATTTTAGACTCTTTAAATTATCTCGCACCATTGCGAATCTTTCCATTTAAGAGTTTGTGTGTATATATATATATATATAGATATATATATATATATATATATATATATATATATATTTATATATATATATATATTTATATATATATATATATATATATATATATATATATATATATATATGTTGTTTTCTTACTTTGTATATATATGTAGATAATAGTATATTAAATTGTGGTATACCATGGTTGTGTTTTCTATTTTTAATCTCAGATTTTTCCCATTTCAGTAAGCACCATGACACATACACACACACACACACACACACACAGCATCTTTTGTTAGATTTAAGGTTGACTTGTATTGTATATACACATGTGTGTGTATATACCATGTCACGCCCCAGTTCCAAATAATCGGATCGGGAACACGTGGCATGCCAGCTGTACGATCAGACATAGTTAACCCAATTTAATGGACTATGACTAGTCGTAGTACGCTGAAGTAAAACTAATAATAATAACAACACAGGCAGGTAATATCTAGTCTCATCCAAGAAACAAATAATAGACAACTGCAAAGAGAGTCTCCAGAGTCACAATAAATGTCAAAAGAAAGACCAAACACTGCACAGTACATCTGGAATGAAATGAAATGGAATGTAGAAAATAACTGAATACAGGAAATGAACCCACATCAGAAGATAAAGCTAGCCTCCAAAGGATCAAGGCTGTGGCTCCACCTCAAGGTCGTCGTCTAATCCAGCTACTCCGTAATCAGACGGGTAGGAATCCTCGTCAAGCTCTGAAAAAAATACCAGGTCCTCAGAGGGACATAACAAATACACAGAAAAAATGACATGCAAGATAATACTGAGCAGTAAAGTAAAAGTAACTAAATAAATATGTTACTAAGTAATTCCTTAACCAAACAAGGACAGGAAATACGTAGTACACAATTTAAGGTGTTCTAACCATCTAAGTGTAAATGCATTTTGAGACATCTCTAGTGGCACATGAGAGGGGGAGAAGAAGAAGAAACGTCCACCAAGCGTTCTACGGTTTGAGAACGAGGGCCTACGAGCATCCAGCGTACATTGGAAACAGAATTCTCATACACCACTAGTAGACTCTCCCCACCCAATGAATACCTGTACCGTATACACGGTACAAATAATATGCAAGACGGCAATATACATATAATATAACTAACCACTGCTACAACTCAAGATCACATGTTAATGGCCAATCAACACAAAATCTCTGCACTCAACTCACTCATTTGTGATGCGTGTCTGAGACGTGTCAAGTTATACTAACTATTCACAGGATAGTCATAAATGGTGACGAGTGCACACAACTGTAATAACTGGTCAAATGTAATACTGCATAGTAAAGTCTAGCAAGGTGTACTTGCCTGTATCCAATAGTTGAAAATCCGAGTCTGGTATCGAGTCCAAGTTCTGAGAAATGAATAATCCTACAATAACATTAACCCTAATTCATTACTATTTACCCAAATTAACTATACATTTAATTGATAATTAATATCAAACCATTACTACTAACTAATCATTACTAATAAATATGAATAATATCATACAATAATAAGTATGAAGCACTTATTATTATACTTTATTTTCCGAAATTATTAATACAATTAATAATTTAATAATTAATAAATTACTTATAACTAATTAGTTAAACAATTAGGAAACACATGCATTCACAAATTTCCATTAATGATAAATACTAGTTAATAAATAATGACAAGTCTAAATTTGGTAAAAAAATGCTTTTCCATGAAATTCTACTGTAAATAATATTTTTAATATTATTTACCTAATTTATAAGTAAATAAAACATTTAACTACTAATATATAAAAATCACTATTTTAGCTATTGCAATTAGAATTAAATGTTAAAATTCACTAATAAATTGGGAAAAATCATAAATCACAGAAAATAATATTTCCAACAGTGGCTTTACATTTATGAGCATTACCAATAATAATTTATATTTATTATAAATTAAAACTAGTATTGAACTAATTACATAATCAAATATATTTAACTCTGGTTTAATGCCAAATAAATACCGAACATAATTATTCTATTTTGAAAATTTTACAGTAAATAGGTATAATTATTATCTCTCAGTTTTGTATAATACCCATTAATTAATTCTTAATGAATTAATTAATAAAGATCCAAAACAGTGTAAATAAACAGTCATTTAGAATCAGTAATTCACAGTTTAAAATATAAATAAAATATCTAAACTATTTATTAAATCTTGAAAATTTAACAGTAATTAGATTACATAATTACCTACAATTTATGTATAGATCATAACGAGTGATTCCGAATGGATTAAATTCTAAAAATCAAAAACAGCATATATAATTCTGTGGAACTTTACACAAAAACTGCATTATTGACATCAGTTAAAATACTTAATAAATACGAATAATTTGTATAAAAATCTGATACAATTAATATAGAATCTATACTAATGTCTCTAATCAATAGGCTAATAATTTAGGTACAAATTACTATCAATTTATCCTTACTTAATTAATTACACAGCCATAATCACACCAAATAATTACTTCACATTCACGAATTAATATGGATAAAATCATAATAATTCACAACAATTTCTCTACAATTTATTTCTGATTCTACGCTAAATTAACAATCATTAAACATTAATAATACTAATTAAAATCATTATTTCTTCCTTACACAAATTATTAATCAATGACTATTTGTAGGAAAAGAGAATATAGAAATTAATGCTCTAGGTTTTGTAGGGGGATATCCTCGTGACAAAGCCACGTGGAGGCTCGAGATTGTACCTGCCGACTGCAGGGAGTCGGGGCTACGCTACGGAGGCGATGGCGCTGTCGGAGATGGCCTGAACGCCGAGGACGAGGTGATCTCCTCGCTGAATGCACGCCGGCCGGGATAGGAGGGAAGGGGAGTTCTCGGGTAGCCGGAAAAATGGAGGGGGAAGAAGTTGTGGTATGGCCGAAAAAATGGAAGGGAAGGAGAGGTTATCATTCGGTTTCATGAGATCCACACTTTGTGGTAACCGAAAATCAATGGGTAGGGAATGGGTTAAGGGTTGGTTAAGTAAATCAAGCATTATATTTATATAAACATGTGAATTTATTTCTTAATTTAAATAGAGACTAAAAATAGATTAGGGTTAGGACTAAACTTGGGTTAAAGGTTAAGTTATCTAGAGTTTTAATTAGGTTTACACATTACCACACATCCACAGTCGAATATAGCCACATATTTATATACATATATATTTATATATATATATGTTACTATATATCATCAACATTAATTAATTACTAGTTAAAATAACAATTTAATAAAAATAAAATAATAAAATAAAAAAAACAAAAATTTAATTTGAGGGGTTTTACATTCAACCCAACTTATTAAAATTTCGTCCTCGAAATTAAAACAATTTGGAATCATAGAATGCTAGGAAATTGTTCTAACACATAACATTGGCACACAAAAACACAATTCTAAACCTAAGAAATTTTTACAGACTAAAATAAGCATATTCTAGAGAATGATTACTTGCAGAATTAAATCATACCAGACGCCTCACGAAGGTATGGAAAACGCTCCAGAATAGAATCCTCCCGCTCCCAAGTCGATTCGCCCGGAGAATGGTGTTTCCACGCAACTCGGACTAGTCGAATGGTCTTCCCCTTCAACACCTTCTCTCTGCGGTCTAGGATCTCCACAGGCTGCTCCTCGTAGGACAAGGTCGGTCCCACGGTGATAAATGATCTAGTACGTGGTTAGGGTCTGCCACATACTTCCTCAACTGGGAGACATGAAATACGTCATGGACGCCTTCCAATGACTGCGGAAGTGCCAATCTGTATGCAACCTCGCCAACTTTCTCCAACACATCGAATGGTCCGATGTACCTTGGGCTGAGCTTTCCTCTGACTCCAAATCTAATTGTACCTCTAGTCGGAGAGATTCTCAAGAACACATGATCTCCTTCCTTGAACTCAAGAGGTCGCCTATGAGTGTCTGCCCACTGCTTCTGCCGGTCCTGTGCTGCTCGAAGATGTCCCTGAATCTTCTTGACTGTATCTACTGTACGAGTCACTAACTCTGGTCCCAATATCTGTCTCTCGTCTACATCACCCCAACATGCTGGCGATCGACACTTCCTTCCGTACAATGCTTCAAAGGGAGCCATCTGGATACTTGCCTGGTAGCTATTGTTGTAAGAGAATTCTACCAAGTGCAAGTGATCCTCCCAGGATCCACCAAAATCCAACATGCAAGCTCTCAACATGTCCTCCAACGTCTGAATGGTACGCTTTGACTGCCCGTCCGTCTGAGGGTGATAAGCTGTGCTGAACTTCAGTCTTGTGCCCAGACTTTCCTGCATGCTCTTCCAGAAGTGCGATATGAATCTTGTATCTCGATCAGAGACTATACTGACTGGTACTCCATGTAATCGCACTATCTCCTTCATATATAAGTCTGCCAATACCTCTGTAGATTGCCCCACTCGAAATGGTATGAAATGAGCAGACTTCGATAATCTGTCCACAATCACCCAAACTGCATCTCGTCCAGCTGGGCTCCTCGGAAATCCCGTAACAAAATCCATAGTGATGTGCTCCCACTTCCACTCAGGTATCGGAAGCGGTTGCAACAATTCTGCGGATCTCTGATGTTCAGCTTTGACTTGCTGACATATCAAACACTTCACCACGAAACGTGCTATCTCATGTTTCATTCCATGCCACCAGTAGTGCTGTCTCAGGTCCCTGTACATCTTCGTACCTCCTGGATGAATAGAATAAATCGAGCTATGAGCCTCTGCCATCAGCTCCTGCCTGATCTCACCATTAGGAACATAGAGGCGATCTCCACACCTCAAGGTCCCGTCTTCGTGAATCCTCAATCCAGTCTGCAGTCCCTGCTCTGTTCTCTGTCGAAGCTTCTGATATCTGGCATCTGTGGGCAAAGTCGCCTTGATCCTCTCTACTAATGAAGACTGAACCTGAATATTCATCATCTGTGCAATTCCTCCAGGTCTAAAAACTTTAATGCCCATCTTCTCCAAATCGTATAGCAACTCCTTTTGTGATGTCAAGAAGTGCGCCATAGGTTTCCGGCTCAATGCATCTGCTACTGAATTAGCCTTCCCTGGATGGTACTGTAACTCTATATCAAAATCTGCCATCAACTCAAGCCAACGCCTCTGCCTCAAATTTAAATCTTTCTGAGTAAAGATATACTTGAGGCTCTTATGATCTGTATATACCTCCACCGTTTCTCCATACAGATAATGTCTCCAAAGCTTCAGGGCAAATATCACCGCCGCAAGCTCTAAGTCGTGCGTGGGATAATTCTTCTCATGGGTCCTCAACTGCCGAGAACCATATGCCACTACCTTCCCATGTTGCATCAAGACGCATCCTAATCCCTTCCCGGATGCATCGCTATAGATGACAAAACCTCCTGGTCCTGATGGAATGGTCAAAACTGGTACAGTAGTAAGGCGCCTCTTCAATTCATCAAAGGCAGCTTGGCATTCTTCTGTCCATTCGAACTTCTGATCCTTGCGGGTCAACTTGGTTATGGGCTCCGCAATCCTTGCAAAATTCTTTACGAACCTCCGGTAATATCCGGCAAGCCCCAGAAAACTTCGTATCTCTGAAACATCAGTTGGAGTTGGCCACGACTCCACCGCTGATATCTTCGTCGGATCCACTTCTATGCCTTTCCCTGAGATAACATGTCCAAGAAATGAAACATGATCTAGCAAAAATTCACACTTACTCAGCTTCGCATATAACTTCTGATGCCTCAAGACCTCCAGCACCTTCCTCAAGTGATCCTCATGCTCTTCATGGTTCTTTGAATACACCAAAATGTCGTCGATAAATACTAAGACAAATTTGTCAAGATATTCATGGAATACTCTGTTCATTAAATTCATGAACACAGCAGGTGCATTAGTCAAACCAAAGGGCATTACTAAGAACTCGTAATGACCATACCGAGTCCTGAATGCTGTCTTCTGGATGTCTTCTTTCCGAACCTACACTTGATGGTATCCCGACCTCAGATCAATCTTCGAGAATACCTGTGCTCCTGTCAGCTGGTCAAATAGATCATCAATTCTGGGCAGGGGATACTTGTTCTTGATTGTCACAGCATTAAGAGCCCTATAATCAATGCACATGCGAACTGTTCCATCTTTCTTTGGCACAAACAAGCCTGGGGCTCCCCATGGTGATGCACTTGGTCTGATAAATCCTTTGTCTTGCAACTCCTGCAACTGTACCTTCATTTCATCCAGCTCCTTCTTCTCCAATCGATAGACATTTGAAGAGATTGGTGCCGCTCCTGGTATGAGCTCAATGGTGAACTCAACCTCTCTGTCGGGTGGTAGTCCCGGCAGATCATCAGGAAAGACATCAGAAAACTCATCAATGATCGGTGGCGGGGCCACCTCCATCGCCATGTAGGCTCCCTGATACTGAGAGACTCCCTTCTCAATGCTTCCTCTCTGAAATTCAAACTCCGGCTGGCCTGGCGGTCTAAATTAGCACAACCCTTGTGGCAGTCCAATATCGCATGATATTGACTAAGCCAATCCATACCCAGCACTACGTCATAAGTTGGCATAGGAAATACCAAAAGTCGAGCTCTCATCTCCCTGCCACAAATAACTACCGAACAGGCTCTACATGAACTATTTACAGGTACTAAACCTCCACCAGTAATAATATTCCAACTCTTAGGCATAGTAGAAGTAGCTATCCTATGCACAGCTACAAATCTAGATGATATGAAAGACAGGGTAGCACCAGAATCAAATAATACTGTAGCAGGCAATGAACCCACTAAGATAGTACCTGTGATAGCCTCTCCTACTGCTTCTTCCTCTCCCTGAGTGAGAGCAAAGATCTGACCCTGCTTCTTGTTTCCTGCCTGCTGCTTGGCCTTCTCAAACTGTGCTGACTGGGAAGGGAGTATAGGTCCTCTCTGCTGACCTCCTGATGCTGGTGGCTTCTGTCCTCCTGCTGGCACAATAGCTCCCCGAACCGGGCAATCTCGAGCCTGATGCTGGCCCGATCCACAGGCTAAACAAGTACCTAGTCTCCTTCTGCACTCTCTCTCCATGTGTCCCTTCTTGCCACAGTAATGGCAAGTTGGAAGCTCCTTCGACTGGTAGGGTCCAGTCCTCTGATGTTGCTGATGTCCCATAGGTCGCCGAATAGGACCTCTTTGCTGCATCTTCTGCTGTACTTGCTGGCTCCTCTGCTAGTGCTGCCTTCCCTTGACAATTGACTCTTGGATTCTGGCCTCCGTCAGCACCTCAGAATAAGAGACTCGGGACTGAGTGCTGGTAAATTGTTGTAACTCTTGTCTCAGTCCGTTGTGGAACCTCTTAGCTTTCTCCAGATCGGTGGGGATCAGCACCTCCCCATATTTGCTGAGACGACTAAACTCCGAGTAGTACTCATCCACTGTCTTGTTTCCCTGCTCCAGGTGCAGGAACTGGTTGTATAAAGCATTCTTCACAGTAGTAGGAAAGTACTTCTTATCGAAGAACTCCAGAAACTGTTCCAACGACTGACGGGTACCCAACTGACGCTCCATAGAATCCCACCAGTGATGGGCATTCCCCTCCAGCTGAGTTCTTACGCCAGTCATCCATAAATCTTCTGGCAACTGAGATGCCTGCAATTTCTTCTTGGTGCTGGCGATCCAATTAGTGGTCTCCTCCGGAGTCTCATTCCCTTTGTAAGGTTTGGGGTCCATCTGCACGTAGTCCTTCACTGAACCTACCCGCGCTGGTCTCGCGGGAGCTTGTGTCGGAGCTGGTGCAGGTGCTGGTGCTGTCATCCTCTCCATAGCTGCCAGGAATCCCTGCCTCATCTCAGCAGCTTCCCGTCTCTGCTCAGCTGCTTCTTGCCTCTGTTCTTGCATCATCATGTGCATGAACTGAAACATCTGTGCCTGACTATCTTGTGGCACAGCCGGGGGCACTCCAAATGGTATCTGAGGGTTCTGCGGGGGAGGAGGTGGTACCCCAGTCGGTTGTGCACCAACTGGCTGAGACGTCTGCCCTGGAAGCAAAGGGTGAGTTGGAACTACCCTTGCGGACTGTTCATCCGTACCAGATGACTGGTTGTCTCCACCGGCAGCGGTACGTCCACTCCTCAAATTCATGATTCTGCAGAGATAAGATAGAAGGAATTGAGAATAGGACATAAACAAACGAGATGCAAAGGATTTTGTTCAAGGATAATCAAGAATGATATAATCAAGTATGGATGAGATCCTATATTCTAAACCTAATTTGCAGGCTTGTCTGGTACAGTAACGTAACCAAACAAATTTGGAGACCTGCATGGGCTACCAGTAAAACATGTCACGCCCCAGTTCCAAATAATCGGATCGGGAACACGTGGCATGCCAGCTGTACGATCAGACATAGTTAACCCAATTTAATGGACTATGACTAGTCGTAGTACGCTGAAGTAAAACTAATAATAATAACAACACAGGCAGGTAATATCTAGTCTCATCCAAGAAACAAATAATAGACAACTGCAAAGAGAGTCTCCAGAGTCACAATAAATGTCAAAAGAAAGACCAAACACTGCACAGTACATCTGGAATGAAATGAAATGGAATGTAGAAAATAACTGAATACAGGAAATGAACCCACATCAGAAGATAAAGCTAGCCTCCAGAGGATCAAGGCTGTGGCTCCACCTCAAGGTCGTCGTCTAATCCAGCTATTCCGTAATCAGTCGGGTAGGAATCCTCGTCAAGCTCTGGAAAAAATACCAGGTCCTCAGAGGGACATAACAAATACACAGGAAAAATGACATGCAAGATAATACTGAGCAGTAAAGTAAAAGTAACTAAATAAATATGTTACTAAGTAATTCCTTAACCGAACAAGGACAGGAAATACGTAGTACACAATTTAAGGTGTTCTAACCATCTAAGTGTAAATGCATTTTGAGACATCTCTAGTGGCACATGAGAGGGGAAGAAGAAGAAGAAGAAACGTCCACCAAGCGTTCTACGGTTTGAGAACGAGGGGCTACGAGCATCCAGCGTACATTGGAAACAGAATTCTCATACACCACTAGTAGACTCTCCCCACCCAATGAATACCTGTACCGTATACACGGTACAAATAATATGCAAGACGGCAATATACATATAATATAACTAACCACTGCTACAACTCAAGATCACATGTTAATGGCCAATCAACACAAAATCTCTGCACTCAACTCACTCATTTGTGATGCGTGTCTGAGACGTGTCAAGTTATACTAACTATTCACAGGGTAGTCATAAATGGTGACGAGTGCACACAACTGTAATAACTGGTCAAATGTAATACTGCATAGTAAAGTCTAGCAAGGTGTACTTGCCTGTGTCCAATAGTTGAAAATCCGAGTCTGGTATCGAGTCCAAGTTCCGAGAAATGAATAATCCTACAATAACATTAACCCTAATTCATTACTATTTACCCAAATTAACTATACATTTAATTGATAATTAATATCAAACCATTACTACTAACTAATCATTACTAATAAATATGAATAATATCATACAATAATAAGTATGAAGCACTTATTATTATACTTTATTTTCCGAAATTATTAATACAATTAATAATTTAATAATTAATAAATTACTTATAACTAATTAGTTAAACAATTAGGAAACACATGCATTCACAAATTCCCATTAATGATAAATACTAGTTAATAAATAATGACAAGTCTAAATTTGGTAAAAAAACGCTTTTTCATGAAATTCTACTGTAAATAATATTTTTAATATTATTTACCTAATTTATAAGTAAATAAAACATTTAACTACTAATATATAAAAATCACTATTTTAGCTATTGCAATTAGAATTAAATGTTAAAAATTCACTAATAAATTGGGAAAAATCATAAATCACAGAAAATAACATTTCCAACAGTGACTTTACATTTATGAGCATTACCAATAATAATTTATATTTATTATAAATTAAAACTAGTATTGAACTAATTACATAATCAAATATATTTAACTCTGGTTTAATGCCAAATAAATACCGAACATAATTATTCTATTTTGAAAATTTTACTGTAAATAGGTATAATTATTATCTCTCAGTTTTGTATAATACCCATTAATTAATTCTTAATGAATTAATTAATAAAGATCCAAAACAGTGTAAATAAACAGTCATTTAGAATCAGTAATTCACAGTTTAAAATATAAATAAAATATCTAAACTATTTATTAAATCTTGAAAATTTAACAGTAATTAGATTACATAATTACCTACAATTTATGTATAGATCATAACGAGTGATTCCTAATGGATTAAATTCTAAAAATCAAAAACAGCATATATAATTCTGTGGAACTTTACACAAAAACTGCATTATTGACATCAGTTAAAATACTTAATAAATACGAATAATTTGTATAAAATTTGATACAATTAATATAGAATCTATACTAATGTCTCTAATCAATAGGCTAATAATTTAGGTACAAATTACTATCAATTTATCCTTACTTAATTAATTACACAGCCATAATCACACCAAATAATTACTTCACATTCACGAATTAATATGGATAAAATCATAATAATTCACAACAATTTCTCTACAATTTATTTCTGATTCTACGCTAATTAACAATCATTAAACATTAATAATACTAATTAAAATCATTATTTCTTCCTTACACAAATTATTAATCAATGACTATTTGCAGGAAAAGAGAATATAGAAATTAATGCTCTAGGTTTTGTAGGGGGATATCCTCGTGACAAAGCCACGTGGAGGCTCGAGATCGTACCTGCCGACTGCAGGGAGTCGGGGCTACGCTACGGAGGCGATGGCGCTGTCGGAGATGGCCTGAACGCCGAGGACGAGGTGATCTCCTCGCTGAATGCACGCCGGCCGGGATAGGAGGGAAGGGGAGTTCTCGGGTAGCCGGAAAAATGGAGGGGGAAGAAGTTGTGGTGTGGCCGAAAAAATGGAAGGGAAGGAGAGGTTATCATTCGGTTTCATGAGATCCACACTTTGTGGTAACCGAAAATCAATGGGTAGGGAATGGGTTAAGGGTTGGTTAAGTAAATCAAGCATTATATTTATATAAACATGTGAATTTATTTCTTAATTTAAATAGAGACTAAAAATAGATTAGGGTTAGGACTAAACTTGGGTTAAAGGTTAAGTTATCTAGAGTTTTAATTAGGTTTACACATTACCACACATCCACAGTTGAATATAGCCACATATTTATATACATATGTTACTATATATCATCAACATTAATTAATTACTAGTTAAAATAACAATTTAATAAAAATAAAATAATAAAATAAAAAAAACAAAAATTTAATTTGAGGGGTTTTACAATATACCTATATGTATATAGATATTATGCTTGGAAACCCTCTTAGAATAGATTATAGTTGTGAATATAACTATAGGAGTCCTAGGACAGATTTGGTTTGTCATTTTGAGCCTAGTTTAGTCGAATTGGCCGACAAGTTGACCAAGTTGACAAAAGTCAACTTTGGGTCAAACTTGATCCAATTCAACTCAAACGAACTCCGAATGACCTAAAATTTTGTGTATGACCTAAGAATTAGTAGACGGACTAGTTGACCCAGGTTTGAACAGGTTTGACCAGCGTTGACCAGGTTTGACCAGCGTTGACCTGGTTTGAACAGAGTTGACCGAGGGTTGACTTTGACCAAAATGGACCTAGAAGCATGTAGTCTTGCATTGTAGCTATTTCCTTTGATATTGTAGACTTGGTTGTGACATGTGGATACTTAAAATAGGTTTATATCACTTCAGTTCAGTTATACATCCTCATCAGCAGCTCGAATTGTCAGGCGAGCACATTCTCTGAAAGTTCTTTTATTTACTTGTCGAATTCTATATTTCAGTTTTAGACAATTCTATTTGATTCTCGGTTACAAACACGAAATGATATTTTTCTGTTAACCATGTATACGACACACATACCTTACTTGTCTAGCCTCTATTACAAGAATCATTACAAGAATCACCTACAAGCACCTTCATGTTCTGGCTAGATTTATTCTCGATTTACGTGTCATGTTATGGATTCACTCATATTTGTCGGGCGGGGAAATACTTGAGCAGACATGTAAACATTCCTAAATACAAGAACCACCTCCCTGTAAATTATACAAGAACGATAGCCATCCCATACTTGGCCAGTGTGGTGTGCCGGATTACACCCAGCCGTTTACATGTCGATCTCAGTATTTTAAAATACACTGTGAGTATTGTCTAGAATCTTTACTAGAATCACCACAAGAATCTTTACTAGAATCATCACAGGAACCATTATAAGAATCACCCTACTTGGATCATTGAATGGAATCACACTTGACATATATTGTACTACTGGACACATATCACATTATTCTAGTTCAGCTAGCTTTTATTTACAGTCTTCATTGACATGATATTCTGTTTAACAACTTTTACTTTTCTTGTTCGTTTACTATAGTTTTACATCTTAAACTGTCTCGAATTTCCATGCTTCATCAATAAAATTGTTTATAATTGTTTTATAGTTTTCATCATTTACTTGGATTTACTTGATGAGATGTATTCGTTCCTATCCTGACTTGACCTGTTGAAATATATAGCCATGGGGATGTATGCCCTACTCACTATGGATTTGGAGAGAGATTAGCTACCTTTGGCCCCGACTCTCAGGAGTGATCGGGAGACTAGTTTAGTAGACTGTTTTAGATTTCTCTACTGGAACTTGAATTGTAATAATTTAAGATTTGTCTTATTTTGAGTTATTATCTTTTAGCAGTTTTTATTTTTTTTCTTTTACTTATAGAATTCTATGACATCCTATCGTGCTTAGACTGTGATAGAGTTATATTATTTCTGTACTTGGCCTCTGTTCGGAGTTGAGTTTTAAGACAAGTACATTATACAATTGCGTGAGTTGGTTTAGATAGTGACCTAGAACAGCATTCTACCACCGATTCTGTAGCCTAGGTTGGACGTGGTTACGCACTTGTACCCTTACACTTGGTGCGGGTCGTGACACGTTTTTAGTGGTGGCCCATGCAGGTCGAGATTCGCATTAGTGCGATATCGTGGTAGTATGGCGACTTAGTTGCACTGCTACGAGCCTGCTATAGAGTATAGGAAATAAGGTGTTAGAATTAGAGGATACTCAATCACACTTAGAATTCCTTGAGAGATTCCTGGACGACCCTTGAGAATCTCATTATGAACTTCGATTTGAAAATCCTTTTCCTCTTGTTTTGATTCACCCTCACTCCTTGATGTTTAAAGGATCTTAGACTATTTACTTCCTTCATTATTATCCATACTTATATTTTGTCTATCTTATGTTGCTAATTTAGCACCAGTTTTGCAAGCTTATATTTTTCGAGCTTGATCATGACATATTTTATTGGGGGCTGGCACCCACTAACATATTGTCTAATCAGAACCGGTGCATGATGGTCTGATCAACCTATTGCACTTTGGTTCGCTTTTCATATATTATTCTACGTGGAGGGAGACAGTTAAATTTGTCCTAGAGTCTCATCCACGACAGCTTTGGCAATTCTCTTTTGAATTATTTCCATCGCCTATGAACCACGTATTGTACTTAATAGCATCGTCTTTGAACTCTTTATTGTTTTTGCCTTTCACATATTTCAGAAAGAAAAGGCACTGTACTTGATAGATCAACCCAAGATATCATGTTTAGTTTCTCTATCTAAAGGAGAAAATTGACTTATTTCTATATCCTTGCATCTTCCTTTAAATTCAAATTCTTTTGATCGTGACCAGTCGACCTGGTCATCCTCCTTATCATCCAATGTTTGGGGTCTTATCCAATTGAATTAATTTAATTCAATTGTGACATGGATATCAAATCTTGGATACTCGTGCTCAGACTTCAATGGCCTCATTCTCCATCTTGCCCAAACTTTGATTTATCCTAAAATTGATCAACTTAGATTGTGCCGGGACTAAATCTTCTTTTATATATATTGTGTTATTGGATTTCAATGCTATTGACACTTGTGCCTTAAACTTTCGATTTTGATCATCTTTGGAATGGTAACCCTTCATAATTAATTCTTAGTTGTCTTTACCAGTTTCATATAGGATGGTAGACTGTCCTACACCTTAATGATTTGTTGCTTCCTTATCTTTCCAACAGAACACCCTATATTGCTTGCATATTGAGTACCATGGGACTATTTTGATCTAATATGACTAGTCCATCTAGATGAGACCTTCAACTGCTGTTACGACCCGCATCCAGTTTTTTGGACGCGAGCTCGTGAGCAAGCCAGCTACGTATCGAGCGGACTCCAGCATAACTCGAGTACGTATAAGCTATCAAGGTCATGGGTATCATGTCTAATCTAAACTATATCTCAATCCACATGAATCATATAAATAAAAATGAACAAATATGGGTCATGGTCTGCAGCCCATTAGCATATTGTCCGATTAGACTCCAAGAATAATATGAGTCTATAAAGTAAGCAGAGTATATCATGGTATGGAATATAAAGCACGAGAAGATAATAAAGAAATAACACAAACAAATACCTGTATCATGCATCACAAATCCTCTACCATCCCGCTCTGCTAACTAACTCCATGCAATCGCTAAACCTGAAGAGATCATCAGGTCCTCAGAGGACTAGCAAGATACATAATATACAAGCCAACATGTAACAGTACAAATATACAGAGAAGTAAAGAACAATCAGGGGTATCCAACGAGACAAGATGAACTAAGACACAAGATCTAACACAAGGATCCTAAGACACTGGCAAGCCATACTAGAAATGGCTAATATGTCAAAGCTATAGACTGCAGTCAAGGCAAGTACTCATAATCTATAGTGTCTCAATCGCAGTCAAGGCAAGTACTCACAACCAAGACAGTAGCCAATCCTAGTATAAAATCCTATAGACCGTAGTCAAGGTAAGTACTCACAATCTATAGAATGTCAAAGTCAAGTCCTACTCAAGTCATGTCAAGTCAAGTCAAGTTATAGTCAAGTCGAGGGGATCGTGGTGTACGACTAGACGACTCTATCAAGCAATACGTATGAGACTATCACAGTATAACAGGTAGAAAAATATCATAACAAAAAAGGAACAAGAGACTAGTAACATGTAAAGTAAAACCATAACAGGATGAGCGTACAAGACCGAGAATAAAGCAATCACGAAAGTAAGAAAAAGGATAGCAGCGAGAAAGTGAACATGCATATAAATTTTAGTGTACAAGTTGGCAAGGTATACTTGTCTGTGGTTCTGAGCTGCTAGCGCGGGCCAAGTGCTGAGTCAGAAGTCCGACGAACCTGTTTGGAGATTTTGACAGATTCGATATTCCTGCAGGAAACTGTCTCGGCTGGAGAAAACTCGGCCAAAAATTTCTTGGGTTTGAGGTGAGACGAAGGCGTACCTATATATATAGGCCGATCGAATCTTGTTGGGATAGGGCGGAGGAGATTTGGTCATACCCACAACTGCTCTTGCTTAGCCGTTTGAAAGAATTGAATCCAGGATTTAAACCTCTGCGTATAGAGCAGGGATTTGAATTACAAAATTTAGCTGAGGCCCCTAACAGTTAGATATTTACAATAAGACCCTTCCATCCTTCTCTTTATCTATTTAAGTCTTACATTGTATGATATATATTCATAAATATATATATATATATATATATATATATATATATATATATATATATAAATACATTGATGAAAAGTCTACGAACTAATTAAATAATAATAAAAAAAATAATTCAAGATTTCCAGGAAGGGAAGCTACAAATCTACCCACCTTAAAAATAATTTCGTCCTCGAAATTCTAATTTCTAATTTTTTCTAAAAATTCAAAAGGAAGTCTACTATTATCTAATCTCCTTAAATTTAATTCCTCAAAATGGTTTACAACCTTCCCCTAGCAATTTTGTAACTACGAAATCTCGAGGACTTCTACCCACCTTTGGTCATACTACTCCTCAAAACAAGGTCGCTAGAATCTTATGGTCTTCTAACTAGTTGCTAACAATTCTACCGGCAGATATCTAGGCATATGGCAACTATAATCCTTCATATCTATAAACAACCAAATATTCAATAGTCAAGCAATATTATACAATAACTTAGGAATCCATGATGAATCCTAGACAACACGATCGTTCGTCACCTCGAAATAAAAGGGACGAGAATCAATGGTACGGAAAGCAAGGAAGTATAATCGAGAGCAAACATGGAGTTTTCAAGGACTTAGAGAATTTCTAGGAGAATTTTTAAGGCAGAGTGGATTGAGATTTCTAAGGTTTAGTCAGATGTGCAGGCTCGTATCAGTACAGTTACATAACCGATACGATATGCTCTGACCTACATGGGCCACCACAAAAACTTGTCACGACCCGTACCCAGTTTTTCGGACGCGAGCTCGTGAGCAAGCCAGCTACGTATCGAGCGAACTCCAGCCCAACTCGAGTACATATAAGCTGTCAAGGTCATGGGTATCATGTCTAATCTAAACTATATCTCAATCCCCATGAATAATATAAACAAGAATGAACAAATATGGGTCATGGTCTGCAGCCCATTAGCATATTGTCCGATTAGACTCCAAGAATAATATGAGTCTATAAAGTAAGCAGAGTATATCATGGTATGGAATATAAAGCACGAGAAGATAATAAAAAAATAACACAAACAAATACCTGTATCATGCATCGCAAATCCTCTACCATCCCGCTCTACTAACTAACTCCATGCAATCACTAAACCTGAAGAGATCATCAGGTCCTCAGAGGACTAGCAAGATACATAATATACAAACCAACATGTAACAGTACAAATATACAGAGAAGTAAAGAACAATCAAGGATATCTAACGAGACAAGATGAACTAAGACACAAGATCTAACACAAGGATCCTAAGACATTGGCATGCCATACTAGAAATGGCTAATATGTCAAAGCTATAGACTGCAGTCAAGGCAAGTACTCACAATCTATAGTGTCTCAATCGCA